>JARHVA010005801.1:660000-750000 GCA_037957365.1 Torreya grandis
TGTTTTGTCAATTTTCAAGTATCTAATTGTAATATCAATCTACCCTTTGATATTATGATTTATATGATTATTTCCCTATTTTAAAAAAGATAAATATTTATAGTTTTTCTTCAGTTAGTTCATATTAATCAAAAATATGTAAAACATATAGTTAGGCCCTTTGGATTGGAGTAAAGGTGCCAATAAAAATAAAATACATAACATAAATGACTTAAGCTTATGTGCCAAGAGTTATCCATAATAAAATGTTAGATTAATAATGAGGTAAGTGCACAAAGTTGGGGGATAAAAAGTGGCCTACCCATGGACATGATTTTCTTGAAATTTTATAAATATAAACTTCTTTAAATAATTTGAGATATCTACACTCCAAATTTAAAGATGGTGTAAAAACATTAAATATATCATTTTGAGTCTAGTTTCCAAGAAACTAATTTTTTTTTAAAAATCATTTAGTATAACTAGGTCAAACATCTAAAATTTGAATATAAACTCCTATTTTTTAGAAAATATAGTAGATAGATGACCGTGCGACTCACCATTTTTTAGCAGCGTTTAATATTCTTTGAAACCCTTTGGGGAAAATTTAGATAAGATATTCTAGTTTGTGACCTATATTTTTTTTTATTTTTTAAATTAATACTTATTTTTAATGAATTTTGTAAGTAAATAGATCTAAAATTCTAACAAAAATAGGATAGTCTTTCGTGCAGTGCACCTAAGTACCTCAAAAAAAATGAAATTCAAATTTTTTTTCAATGTGTGTAGAATTAGGCCTAATTTTTGACCATATATCTTTTTTGCACTTGGATAAAATAAAAACAAATTACATGAACATGTATAAGCATGTATATTTGTGGCATGTAGTGGCATAAAAAAGGTGTAGTTATAAATCAACATAGTTTGAAACATTAAATTAGTCAAAAATTTATAAAAATCATATTTTCAGAAAGATAAGAAATGTTCTCATTGTGATGGTATTAATTTTTTGAATTTTACTATTGAAATTCATAGTGTATTTGGTGATCAAAGTTTATTTTTTTTAGTCTTATCATAACTCTCAGACTCAGCTATAGATTGACAAGTTTAAGCCTTTGGCTGAGGAATCCAAGCCATTACTGAGCCAAAAGGCACAATTTTTGAATTCAAACTCAAATAGAGTGATCACATTAATAATACAATCATGGTATTAACATAATTATTTTATTAAACATGTTAGTAATGTGATTATGTTAGTTAATAATTCAATTGCATTACTAACATGATAGCATTATATATTTTCAACACCCAAATTTCCTCTTTAAATAAAATTTTATATATGATATTATATGTTCTTGAGCTCCCTAATAGTGGTGTTATTTCATGTGATACGGGAAAGCTCCCTAACCTTGGATAGTGAATTAATGTGTTGTGGTATCACATTAGACTTCAAAAAATTGATGGCCATTTTAATATGTTGAATTGACTACTTATAACTAATTGGTTTTAATGTGTAACTCATTATACGTTTTATGATATAGCTTATTTTATCAAAAAATGTCATAAAATTAAACCTATGGCCAAAACATAGCCTTTGGAGTACTAATCTAGTTATGCATCTAAAGTAAATTGGGGCTATTTTGGGGCTATTTTGAGCCCCTTCAACCTAGCTCAATTAAAGAAAAGAAACATTATTTATTTATATACAATTTCTACATGTATAGAATGTGTTTTTGAGCTCAATAATCTTGAAGTTATCAGCTAATGAATGTAAATGTTGATTAATTTGATTATGGAGGTAATTAGGGTCAAAATGAGCCACATGAACATATTTTAAATTGTGTATTCAATATTATTTGGAGTGAAATTAACCTTATTTTCATGTCATATATAATTAACCATAGAGTTGATTCATTGAATCAAAGAGGCATTTAAATCCAATTTGAACCCTTTTAAGAGCAAGATATGATTTGGGGCAAAATTAATTTTGAATAAATCATGAATTGATAAAATTGGTCAATTTGTGTAATTAAGGGCATGATTTGGGCAAAATTGAGCCCCTAAACCAAATTTATGGCTCAATCGATTATATAACATGTATGCAACATGTATGGCTTAACTAATCCTACTTTTATCAAAAATTCAAACATGAAGGTAGTTATCCCAAATAGGTGAATAAGTAGCTCAAAGTTTCTTCAATTACCTTAGTGATTGGACTTTATATTTGATATCTTAAACCCTAAACCCTATACCACTTAACTTAAACCCTAAATCCTTATCATTTACTTTAAACCCTAAGCCATAAGCCCTAAACCCCAAACCCTTTGAATTTTAGACCCTAAACCAATAAATTTATCCCTAATTAACATCCTTTATATATAGTAATTATTAGATTGACATGTATGAACTTGGCCAGAATTGAATCACTCATTACCATAATTGACTTAATTGGCTCAATTTGTGATGATGTGGGGACTAATTAATCCCAACACATTCTTTACTCACAGATCTAGGTTTACGAAGCTTCAATTTACCCCAATCACCATCATGATTGTACCTTATATACCCTAATCCCTAATCCCTAATCCCTAAAGTTTCCAATCCTTAAACTTTAAACCATAAATATAAACTCTTTAAACCCTAGTCCAATCATTTTATCCCAAATTAAACCCATTAGATTAATTCTCTCAATCTACATGATGACATGGGGTATAATGACAACCCAAAAACACATTCTATAGTCACAAATGGGTCCAAGTGATTCAAATTATCCTTAATTATCTTTTTAATTGACCCTATGTACCCTAAGCCATATATACATAAAAACCTAAGCCCTAAAACATAAAACCTAAACATTATGCCCTAAATTGTAAATCATAAACTTTTCCTATTTACCAATCTATTTAGTCCTAATTAACATCCTTTTTAGTAAGAATTAGGTTCACATGGCATAGAGAGATTAGACATTATATACACCATTAAACCTAAACCCTATTCCCTAATCTTAAACCCTATTCCCTAATCCATATTCCCTAAAACATAAATTGTAATCCTTGTTCCCTAATGCCCACTACATGCCACAAACATACATGCCTTATGATATAACTAATTTTATCACAAGATGTCATAAAATGCATTTTTAAACCTATGGCCAAAATTTAGCCTTTGGAGTACCAATCTAGTTGTGCATCTAAAGTAAATTAGGGTTATTTTGAGCCTATTCAACCTAATACAATGACTATAAAATGTGATTTTGGGGTTGATCAACTCCAATTTCATTATATCGATTGAATCAAAAAAGCATTATTTACTTTTATGCAAGTTCTACATGTCTAAAATGTGGTTTTGAGCTCAATAAACTTGAAGTCATCAGCTAATGAATACAACTGTTGATTAGTTAAATTATGGAGGTAATTAGGGTCAAAATGAGATACATAAAAATATTTTAAATTATATATGATTTGATTTGGACTGAAATTAACCCTAATGTCATGTCACATATAATTAACCAAAGAGTTAATTTATTTAATTGAGGAGACATTTGAGGCTAATTTGAACCCCTTCAAGAGTAAGATATGATTTGGGTCAAAATCAAAAGTTTTATTCTATCACAAATTGATCTAATTATTCAATTTATTCAATTAGGGGTGTGATTTGGGAAAAATTGAGCCCCTAAACCAAATTTATGTCTCAATCAATTATATAATGTATACAACATGTATGGCTTAATTAACTCTAATTCTATCATAAATTCAAACATAAAGGTAATTATCATAAATAGGAAAACAAGTAGCTCAAATGATCTTTAATTACCTTATTGATTGGACCCTATATCTAATACCTTAAACCCTAAGCCTTATACCATTTAACTTTAACCATAAACCATGTACAATTTACCTTAAACCCTAAGATATAAGCCCTAAACCCTAAACCATTTAAATTCTAGACCTTAAACCCTAAACTAATAACTTTATCCCCAATTAACATCCTTTATATATAGTAAGAATTAGGTTCACATGGATGAATTTGGTCAAAATCACATCACTCATTAAACCACAACTAACGTAATTTGCTTAATATATGATGATGTGTGGGCTAATTCAACCCAAAATCACATTCTTTACTCAAATATCTAAGTTCAAGGAGCTCAAATTTGCCCCAATCACCTTCATGATTGTACTTTATATACCCCAAGCCTTAATCCTTAAATTTCATAATCCCTAAACTCTAAACCATAAATATAAACTTTTTAAACCTTGAACCAATCATTTTATCCCAAATTTACATCATTTAAACTAATAATTATCTTTTTGATTGACTCTATATACCCTAAACCTAAGCCCTATATCTTAAACCCTAAACACTATACCTTAAATTGTAAACCATAAACTTTCCATATTTACCAATCGATTTAGTCCCAATTAACATCCTTTGTAGTAATAATTAGTTTCACATGACATATATAAATTATACCTTATATACACCCTTAAAATTAAACCCTACGTGCCCTAATACCTAATCCTTGAACCTTAAAACATGAATTGTAAGCCCCAATGCCCTAATTCCCAATCCATAAACCTTATGCACTAATGCCTTAATCCCTAATATATATTAAGTATAGTGTGATCACATTACTCTTAATATAGACAAAACTCACTTCTCAATGCCTATGTTTAACCCCAACTGATTATTAAGAATAATGCAATTGCATTATTAAATAATATGATCATGTTATTCTTAATATAGACAAAACTCTCTTCTTAATGTCTATGTTTAACCCCATCTAAGTATTAAGAATCACATGATCATATTATTAAATAATGCAATCATGTTATTATCAATATAGACAAAACTTGTTTCTCAATGTCTATGTTCAAGCAGAACCTGGTATTAAGAATAAAGTGATTGCATTATTTCATAACATGATCATGTTGTTCTTAATATACAAAAAACTTGATTCTCATTGTTTATGTTGAATCGGAACCTAGTATAAATAATAATGTGATCATGTTATTATTATTATAGACTAAGCTCACTTTTCAATGTCTATTTTTAACCCAAATCAAGAATTTTGTCCCCACAAACATTCTCTGTGGGACCTACAGGAACTATGTAGTTTTGACCCCACCTTTAAAAATTTGTCAATTATCCTTGATGCGTGATATATCATGTTCAAGGAAAAGGAAGATGTTGAATAATAATACACAAGAGAAACTAGAATATTTGAGAGAGAAACACAAGATACGAATGAAAAAACTTCATGGTATACAAGGTACAAACCCTAATATTGATAACTAAATGTCAATATAATGAGCCAATTGACAATAATGAATTAAACAATGATGAAATTAACCATAAATAATTGAATAATTATGAAATTCACCATAATGAGATGAATAATAATGAAATTGACACTAATCAATTAGATAATGTTGGAATTTTACATTCAAAATTCCAAGTTTTTTATTTTGTTGATGATGAGTCTATGTATGATGCTTCACCCACCATGAATGAAGAAAATTTTATGTAAATAAATAATGATGAAACTAAAAATCAATAAAATTTCATGAAAACATATAATGAATAAATAAACAATGAAGAAAATGTCATCCCACCTCTAAATAATAAAAGTAATAATGATTTTGAAACACCCTCTCAACTAATTCCACCATCAACAACACATCCAAGAATTATGCGTAGAAAAGATAAGTACTTAATTTAAGTTGATGAAAACATTTTAGAACAAATGCATAAAAAAATGTCTGATCGCTATTCAAGAAGACCGACTCAATAAATTTGGGATAGTTTATTTCATAATTTTTATTATGATAGTCAAATATGTCAATTATTTATTTCATTGATAAAATTAATTAATATGAGACCTATAATGTACACATTAAGATTAAAAAAATCTAACATGGATGATGAAAACAATGAAATTATTTAAAATCTACCTGATGCATATCATATTATAGGCCCAAAATCATGCACCTAAGATTGTAATGTTGTTCGACGTATACTTACAACTTGTGCAGTAAGTGACCAAATAAGGAAAAAATGAATGGTTTCAAAAATAATTTGAGCACTTAGTATAAACATAAAATAATTAATGAAATAAATTGAAAGACGTGAAAGACTTAATAAACCTAATACAATGAGCTCTGTGTATTCTCTAGTAGACTTCCATGAAATTACAAGGCTATGGCCGATACTCCCAAAGAGTTACTTGTTCAATTTTAGAAAGATAATACAAGAGTTTTTTTCCAATGCAAGAGATGTAGTGAAAATAAGAGTTGTTTTTCATAATCATTAACCGCATCTGAAACATTTATTAGATATGACTCAAACATAATTATACTATAAATTTTTGGAAAAACATCCACAAATTTTGATTTGTCAAAGTTATTTTGAGATGGCCAAACCTTTTTATGTAAAAATAAATCACACATGCACCACTTATTATTGTAGACAACATGTTGAATGTTCAATGCACTATGATATTTTTCACCATATTCATTGTACTTTGCATACAAATAATATTTTGTATGAGAGTGTCATTGAATTGACACCAAAATTAGCTAAGGAATTTATTCCAACTATCATTTGTAAAAGACCAGAAGGACAATTATTTTATAAAAAAAACATGTTTAAATGGAAATTGTAGCATTTGTGGTGGATTTCCAAAATTAGAAAATGTATCCATGAGGAGATTACATGCGCAATTGGAAAGGAATTAGTTGGTATAAGCAAATATAAATTAGTGGTTTATCAAGTAAATGATGAAAAAGAATCTAAAATGTGTGAGCTTGTTATAAAAAATATCCATGTTTCCAATTTTTTGGTCAAATTTAAGGTAAAAATTGTTAATGAGTATGCAAAGCACACACATAAGGATAGATGGTTGGATGAACATTTTAATATAATCAAGGATACATTTCTACTTGGTTTGATTATTTCAGTAGTTAACTTTGAAAAAATAACACATTTAAACCCTAAATGTAAGTTTAATCATAGTATTATAACTCATCATAAGTTGACATATTTGTGCATATAAAATTCATACATGCACCTGATAGTATAGAGCAACAACAAAAAATATTAAGGGAGTACCATTTCTATATCAGTGATGACCGATCACATTGTTTAAAGTATGTGCAAGGTTGTTTTTAGAAGTTCTATGAATAGTTGAATTAGAGGAACATTACTTTCAATCAACATTACATTTGGTCAAATAATTGCACATCATAATTTAAAAAAATACATAGATGTTTTATTGGTTGATAAGGATGCACATTACCACTAGTGTAGAACACATTTGGAACTTCACTGAGGCTGACCATGGAAAAGGGGATCATGAAGGTGATAGAGAATGTGTAAAAATATCTATTGTAAGGGAAGAATTAAAATTTGAAGAGGGTGTTCATTTGATAAACGCAAAAGCCATGGTTTAATGGTGTAATGAGAACATGTTTCATGATGCTCGACCAAATTCTATTGTTCATAGACATTATCATTAATGGGGGAAGAAAACTTGGAAAAATATGAGGATTGTATAACTCTAATAGGTTCAAGTGACCTTCACTCATTTTGTAGCTCAAATTCAAGTTCTTGGACTATTCATATGAGACACTTGACATGTTTCTATTTTGTATTTGAGGGCTCTGTTTGGAATGAGTTTGAGTCACAAGAGTGGGTGTATGATTAGAGTTTAAATCATTTAAATTTAGTCAACACATATTAGGTTCTAACAACATTACAACTTATAAATATGACATCATCAGATGACTTTGACCATGTGTTATATCTAGTGTAGCCATGTAAAATATTTTTCATTATGTATAATTTATTCTAATTATATATCTTCATATTGTCACTAAAATGATTTTTTGTGATACAAGGCATGTTTTTGTAGTTATTACATATGAGGCTAATGAATAGGGCATTGATTACTACTTATGTCAGAATGTAGAGAGAAATAAAAAATTGACTTCCCAAGTTATAGATGGTGAAAGCATTGACTATCCCACTGGGTCAATGGTAGTCACTCAGACTTTATTTTGACAATACCCTATAAAAAAATTAGATAAATTACTGTTTGAAGAGTTTGAAATACACAGGAAGATACTGCACTATTCAAATTTAATTCTTGCAGTAAACATTCAATTATAAAAAGATCATGGGAGGCCATTAAACAAGAAACTATGGAAAGTTTAGGAGACAGACCATGAAGTTATTATTGATACTATTAAGGTTAGCACATATCCTAGTATTTATTTGAATTAAAATACGTAGGTGTGTTAAATTTTAAAATGTAGATGTAATCAATTTTACCAAATATTTTTTTATTTTCTAGGTAATACATATGAATTTCATTTTTAATTACTTACTAATAATTTTTTGTAGGTTAGTGGTGCCATATAAGCTTCCACCTTCATGTGGTTAGCACTGTCAGTGCAAAATTATATATTCTTCAAGCTAATATAAACTCATGTTGGACATGATCAAATTGATATATTCTTATGTGGAGGTCTCAAAGGTAAAGATGGCAATTAGAGATCAAGAATTTGCTTGTTTAATGCCAAAAAGTTATATTTTTAGACCTATCACTGTAACTTATCCAACAGATTGCTCCTGAAGGTTCTATCTGAGTGCTCTGAGGTGAGATTAGAGGTCTTAAAAATTCAAGGGAGGGATCTGATGGTTCATATAAATGACTTATAGGTTTTGTTTTATGTGTGTTTGAACTTAGGCTAAAAATTTGCATTTTTCTTGTATTGGGAAGGGCATTCTTGAGGCCAAAATGGTTGGTGGGTTTGTTGATTAGGCTTGATGGGAGGCCAAGAACATATTCCTAGATGTTATCCTCCCCTCAAATGTGTTGGTAGTGTCATTTTTTGGTCAGGAAGCATCAAAAACATAATTTTATAACCACAACTTAAACATTGATAACATTTGTTATCGATGTTTCTATGTTATTGAATGATAGTGAAAATGCACTTTCGAGTGGATTTGAACATTATGGTATTCTAATAACATGTAATTTGCCTCTCTCTCTCTCTCTCTCTCTCTCTCTCTCTCTCTCTCTCTCTCTCTCTCTCTCTCTCTCTCTCTCTCTCTCTCTCTCTCTCTCTCTCTCTCTCTCTCTCTCTCTGTGTGTGTGTGTGTGTGTGTGTGTGTGTGTGTGTCTGTGTGTGTGTGTGTGTGTGAGATAAAAGTGATATATTCTTAGGTGGAGGTCCTGTAGTTAGAAATGGCAAATTGGAGCTTAAGAAGTTGCTTGTTCAATGCCAAAAATTTATATTTTTTGACCCATCACTATAACTTGTCCAAAAGATTTCTCTAAAATGTTTCACTTGAGTGATCTAAGATGTGATTAGAGGAATTAAAGAGATAAGGGTTGGATCTAATGGTTCATAAAAATGACTTACAGGTTTTTTTCTTCATGTTTGAACTTAGGTTTAAAATTTACATCTTTCTTGTATTGGGAAGGGGTTTCTTGAGGCCAGAATGGATGATGGGTTTGTCAATTGAGCTTAATGGAAGGCCAAGAACCCAGTCTTAGATGTTATAATCCCCCTTGGATGTGTTGGTAGTGATATTTATTTATTAGGAAGCATCAAAATAATATTTTTGTAACCATAACTTAAACTTTGACAACATTTGTTGTTAGTGTTTTTGTGCTCCTGAATGGTAGTGAAAATGCACTTTTGAGTGGATTTAAACATTGTGGTGGTGTGATAACATGTAAGTTACCTATCTATACATGATCAAAGTGATATATTCTTAGGTGGAGGTATTGGGGGAAGAAATGGTAGTTAGATCTCAAGAAGTTGATTTGAACCTGATCCTATATGTTATCCCCCCCAGACATGTTTTCAATGTTAGTTTTTGGTTAGGAAGCATCAGAACAATAATTTTGTAACCAAAACTTAAAATTTGAAAATATTTGTTGTTAGTATTTCTATGCTCCTCTCTCTCTTTTCTCACACACTTTTTCATGAAATTATATTTTAAGTGTTCAAGGTGATTTGGAAGCTATAATAAGTTTGTGATATTTTTAAATATTAGTTGTCAAAGATCTGTTGTATGAGTCGTAAAACCCTTAAGGGATAGGCCTAGAAAGCAATAGGATGTCAGGAGTGAGGTGTTAAAGGTGATAAATGAGTGATGTGTTGAAAGGTTAAAAACAAAATACATGTAGAATCTATGTTGGCAATAGTCTTAGCTAAGTTCTCAGCCTATAAAAATTCTGAGTAAATCTGAAGTGAGGGTTTTATGAGTAAAACACCTCTAAATCTTAAAAAATTGAATAATAAGGTCTAAAATTTTGTGAGTAGTTTGGTAATGGGATTTATCACTTATTCCAAGTATCATTGGGTTTACAACAGGTTTGAAATTGTGGGTACAGAGGACTATTTTTATGTACACCTATAGAAGACCATTTTTGAGAAAGTTATGCATAAGGTAAGATGATTTTTTGGTTAATTTGATTTTTTAAAACTTGGATAATGGTTAAAACATGTTACAATTTCTAAAATACTACTATAAATATAATTTTTAAGAGCCACAAACTCTATTTTGATAAATTGACCTATTGGAGCAATAACTAGGTCTAGAGACCTATAAACTTAAAAAGATAGAATTTGAGAATGAGAGATCAATCTCTTAGACTTATATTTGGCTGATTTATTGTATGTTTTGACACCTACATAAATCTTTTATTTTTCCTAAGACATATCCAAAGTGTCTTAAAGAAGATTGTTCAAAATAAGGAGAGTAGATCTGAGAGATTGGTGACTAGTTAAGAGCGGACCTAATGTGTAATTGACTAGTTTAAAAGAAGATTGTTTGACCTATTAGAGTAACAACTAGGTATAAAGACCTATAAAATTAAAAATGTATAATTTTATAATGAGATCTCAATCTCCTAGAGACCTATAGTTGTTTTACTTCAACTAAGTTTTGACACCTACATAAATCCTTGAGTTTTCCTAAGACCTATCCAAAGTGTCTTAAAGAAGATTGTTCAAAATAAGGAGAGTAGATATAAGAGATTAGTAACTAGTTAAGATCAGAACTAATGACTAATTGACTAGTTTAAAAGAATATTGTTTGACCTATTGGAGTAATAACTAGGTCTAGAGACCTAAAAACTTAAAAAGATAGAATTTGAGAATGAGAGCTCAATCTCTTAAAGACCTATAATTGGTTGATTTCTTGTAATTTTTGACACCTACATAAATCCTTGAGTTTGCCTAAGACATATCCAAAGTGTCTTAAAGAATATTTTTCAAAATAAGGAGAGTAGATCTGAGATATTGGTGACTAGTTAAGAGCAAAACTAATGAGTAATTGAATAGTTTAGAAGAAGATTGTTTGAGAGTGGATTTTGAATTGAGTTTAGAAAAAGAGTAAATAAGTGAGGTTGGAAATCTTCATGATATTAGAGAATATGAATAGGACTGTCATAGCCTTTTTAAACATATAATATCAAACTATTAATTAGGTGGTATTACGAGATGATAAAGGGTTTTTGCCAAAGATGGATCATTGTCTTGTGAATGAATATTATGTTTCAAATTACTAAGGTTGCCTTTTATCAGACTATAGACATTATATTCAAGGTCAATAATAATTTAATCTTGCAATTTTAGCAAAGATAAAGCTATAAAGATGAATAAGTAGACCATGTACATGGTCACCAAAAGTATTTGAGTGCAGAAGAGGTATTGATAGAGATTACTTGGTAGGTGAGGAAAAATATAAAGGAATAAGAATCATAAAAGGCATACAAGTATTAGGCCTCATTTCAAAAAAGCTAGTCAAAAAGGTATTAGAGCCAAGTGAAGGTGAAAGATCAGGTGACTTGTAGGTATAGGTATTTGAGTGAGAAATTTGTAGGGATTTATGAATGATTTTATGTCTTTGAATTATACAAGTTTGAACATGATTGGGTATGGGTTTTAAGTGAAATCAAATTGTGTTATTGATCAATTAAAAAGTTTTAAATGGGTGATGATAAATGTAAAATATATAAGAGTGTCATTAGTCATTTCCACTACACACAATCAAATAAAAACTTTAATTTAAAAAAATATGGGAGATCCAAGATTTATAGCATTGAAAAAAATAAATTTGTAATCCTGATTTGTGTACAACATTAAATATGAGATCCAATAGATAATAGTTTGGAAGATTAAAAAAACACTATACAATAACATTTTAAATTAAAACTAAATATAAATTAGAAAGATTGCCATGATAAGCATACAATATAGGCACATTGTAATAAGTCAATAATACATAGATTGCCATGACAAGCATACAAAAAATTACATCTACCAATATAGAATATAATTTTGGGTGAATGTCATATATATATATATATATATATATATATATATATATATATATATATATATATATATATATATATATATATATATATTACCAAAAATGTGTAAAACTCCATATAGACATACAAAAAATCACATCTCATGTAAGACATCCTATTCATCAAATATGATCCCTCTCTTTGTTTTCCTCAAAGAAGACTCTCCCTAGGATGCCCTAATAGTAGATGGAGATCCCTCTAATGCCTTAGATTGATCTAAGATCTAACTGTGGGTCCTATGCTCATAGCTCACTTGCAACTAAACCTATTCAAATATAAGTATTATTAAAAAATTAACATAAATTACATTCAACCAATTGTTAAGAAATTAATCTTAAACAACAATAAAAACTCATTTAAACATGCACTTACTGCAAGCTCACGGTCCTACTCAATCTATTTTTGATTCTCAAACAAGTCAGTGGCAGACTTAACGATTTTAATAAGCCTCTAAAATATGGAAGAAACATGATAATTTGCCATACTAGTCATCTGAATGGGTCTATGATATGTCACAAGATAACCCTGCATACACAATACAGTCACATAAGTTATATTTACCCCAAATATGTAGTAAAAATATTAAAACAAGTCTATTTTTACAATTTAAAATTACAAGTTAATATATACCTCTTTTAGTGCCTATGTAGATGACATTACATTAGTAATGCATATGTTTGCCTTGGCTTGTAGTGATGGAGGAGTGTCTACTTGATCCATCAACTATTCATGTAAACAAGGTCTCACTTATTTTTCTATAAAGTATCAAAGATATATATATGGCAAGTTTTTCTCCTAAATATTAACCAAGAGTGTATTTAATAGTATTATACTTGAAATTTGAGATTTGATGTAGGTTCATCTTTAGTTTTCCTAATTTTGGATTGATTAAGGTGATAGAGGTCTTATAGGAAGTGTCTACAGTGGTTAGAAATCATATAAGTTCTTAGAAATTGAATTTGAAGTCATATTGTGTTATCCCTCCAAATGTGGGATTTGAATTTGTAATTAGTTCCAGTGTGGGTTGATGAGATGTGTAAATGATGATAAATGTTTGTAAAAGGGATTATATATGTGTGTAGTGGTATTTAAATGTGCATATCATGAAAAGACAATGTAAACCAATAATCATGGAAGTGTAGCTATCATGCAACATGCAATGGCTAAGAATAGCAAGTAGTTTGCACGTTAGAGGTAATATAAAAAATGTAATACATATAGGAAGTATGAGTTGAAAATTAAGAGATGGAAAGAATAGTATCACTTAGAGAAGGTATAATTAGGGAGAGAAAAGGAATAAGAGACATATCAAGAACTCTATCCTTACTTTTGGAGAATGAATGTAATGTGAGATTTGATCAGTGCACGAATATAAAGTGAGTTTATTTTTTATTGTCTAAAAATCCTATGTATCCATTATAGGTAAGCATGATTATTTATATACTTTTTGTTGACATATTTTATGACATTACTCCCTTTGGATTTCATGAGTTGTTATGCACAGTGTATAGGAAAGTAGAAGTAACTTTGCTAACACATAGCCAAACTTCAGGTTGGTAAAGATTATTTGGATAGAGTAAAATTTAAATAAGTGTATAAAGGTTTATTATAAATCATATGTTTTTCACATCTCTATTCATAGAAGAATCAAGGCAGTAATCTATAGGTTTAAAGTGGTGAAACCTAAGTTTCAATACTCTATCTTTAGGCACAGTTAGAAAGAGGAGAACATAGTCATTTTAAAGTGTCATTATAAATGATTCAAAGATGAGTAAGGGATAGAGGATCTATATGAAATGAATATAAAAACATTGAAAGTCTTAATACTATTGATAAAATTCAAATTTCATGGGAAGATTATATAAAGTCCAATTAGTAATAATTCTAAGTTTGCATAGTCATAAAAAAAGACCATATAGAGTTCTTGGAATATAGTTAAGGAATTAAGGTATTGTGAATGTTTTGGGATATTATTTTTCCATGTGTGTGATTATTTTAATTTCTCTCAAATTAATTTAAAGGTTCTTAAGATTTTATTATGTTCTATTTATTGACATAGTCATGTTGGAGGGGTACATAATTCTATAAAACTACATGTTGGGAGTGATTTATTATTGAGAAAGGAAAATTAATATTATGATAAGATCTATGAGGTAAGGTAAGATCCATTTAAATCCTTATAATCTTTGATAAGGGTCAAAAGGTCATTTTAGCTCATTTATTATCCTCTCGATAGTTACAAGACTGAACCAACACAAGTTAGGGTTTGAAACTATAAAATGAGATTAAAAAATTATTTAACTAATAAAAAGTCATTAAAATTTTTGGATAGGTATATTTATATAGGAGGAAGAGTATTTTGAAGTTCAAAGTGTATTTGAGTCTGTATGGTACAATTTCATACTTAGTATCCTTGAATTAGGCCTAGGAGACCTAATTAGTTCTGAGAGGTGTTGAGTTAGGTGTACTTCAATAGAAGTTAAAATATGAAAGTTTGTGTGGAGATATGTGATGTAAAGTGGTATCTAAATGTGTGTTTGGTTTGGTTGGGATATTTTTAGTTTACTCAGAGCAAGGAGGTTTACCTCAAAAAAGGGCTAATAGAAGGAAGGTGTCAAAGAGGAAAGAAGAGTTAAGTGAAGATTTGAAGCTTGGGGGTTGTGTGGAATGGTTAGATGCATGAAATGAGATGTAAGTGAGTAGGTAGATGGTTTTATGAGTATTTTGGAAAGAAAAAATCAAATTAGCATGCAAACCTATGAAAACACATAAGAATATTGTGAATAACAAAGCAAGGATAAAGAGAGAGATTATGAAAATAGAGTATGAACTGAGGAGGTTGATGTTAAAAAGAAATGTTATAGAGGTAGTTGATTAGTAAAATGACTTCAAGAAGAGGAGGATTAAGTGAATACAAGGAGGCTTAAAATCCATTGAGTAGGTAAGAGTGAATAAGAAACACCTAGTAAATGTAAAGTGATCAAAGAGATAAAGAGGTTGAAGATAGAATATAAAGAAGGATAAGAAAATATTAGAGTTGGGTATTTGCCAGAGGTAAGTGTGTGTTTACATCCATATTATGGAATCTTGGTAGAACCTATGCATCAATATCCTTGATAGATAAATTTAACTTAAACTTACAATGCAAATATACATAGACTAAATGTACATAGAGCATAAGATTAACTTGAAATTTTACCTCTATATAAGTAAAAGGTGTTATCCTAATAGAGATATATGTAGTAGTGGATGGGCCAATAGCTCAATATAAAAATGTAAACAATGGTTGCATCAAATCAAATCCTATAAATGTCAATTGTGATGATGAAGGCATCGTCACCTCTTGGAACATAAAAATGACATATATTATTTGATTTCTATGTAAACCAATTGTTCGTTAAATTAAATTTGTAAATATAACTTAAATTTAACATGACATTTATATGAAATATACCTGCATCTATGTAGTGGTTGATGTCTACACACTAAATATATATGCCAAAAAATCATCACTCATAAGTATATTATCTAAGCCCTTTGAACCACCAGTGCCATCAACCTAGTGCACATAGCTCCACAAAAACTGCAAGGGTGGGGTTGGGTATACACACTAGGTGGTATATCTCTAGCATCAATCTATGAGAGTCTACTCATATACTAAACA
Source organism: Torreya grandis (assembly GCA_037957365.1). Lineage (NCBI taxonomy): Eukaryota > Viridiplantae > Streptophyta > Pinopsida > Cupressales > Taxaceae > Torreya > Torreya grandis. The sequence goes on from JARHVA010005801.1 coordinate 676,038, forward strand.
AGTGTATCAATAACAAACTAAGTACATACAAAGTGTCGATATCTATAACCTACTTAACTATAAAGGGGATATCATGCTGAAGTTGATTTTGGATACAAATCCTTGTAGGTTGATTAGGCACACAATGTGCACCTGATCCACCCTGTACAGATCCTTTCCCTCAACCCTAAAACTCACTATAATAAAAATAGCTTAGAATCTCATTGAAAACAAACTCATAGAAGAGTTTTTTCAAAAAAAATAGTGGGACATCATGGTTGTTACATAGTGGATAATAAAACACCATCCACTATCGGTCCCAATAATTGGTTTTGATCAAATTATATTAGTAGTGATGGATTGGAAAATGTTAAATAGTTACTAAAAATGGTGCATTGGTGATTGGGTCAATAAATAAAGCACAAAATAATTATTCTTAACCTCAAGTGTTGGAAATTTTTCAGCATAATATGCCCTACAACTATATTGATATCAATCCTATCTATCAATTGGACTCATTATAGAGTCAATTTGACCTAATAATGTCTCTAGGGAATTGACTCAAAAGGTGTGGTCGGTGTTAGTGGAAGTGGGACCCCTCATTCTCCCAATTATTTATTCAATTTCAATTTTATTTCATATAATGTGGTCAACTAGAGTCTTCATACTTCCTGGGGGATTTTGTAGAACTGTAGGAGGGTTAGGTGGAGGGTTAAGAGGAGGGACAAGAGGGTTATTTGGAGGGTTACGAGGAGGGTTACAAGGAGGAATAAGAGGGTTCTATAGAGGATTAGGATGGTTAGGTAGAATAATAAAAGGATTATAAGGATGGGTTATTCAAAACAAATAAATTACCAATTAAATAATGAAAAAAAATTACTAAAATTTAGGATTAACAAGTGTAGTTTTTTAGCATTTAGCTCTTCTACGTGGTGGCATTGTCAATTAGCAGCTTTCTGGGATGAATTATGGAAATTTTTAGCCTCTCTCACCTAAAAAATCATTATGGAATGGAAACACATAGGAAATAAAGAAAGCTTGAATGTAAAATGAAGAATTTTGCATTCAGATTTTGATTTTTATTTTGATTTTTATTTTTTTAGTTACACAAGTAACATGATCACATCATTGAAAACAATAATAACGTGATCACGTTATTATTTTAAATAATGTGATCATGTTATTTAATAATGTGATTATTTTATGGATTGATAATTATCGATCCATAATTTAAATAATGTGATCACTTTAATTAAATAATGTGATCTCATTATTTAACAACGCGATTGCATTATCGACAATATCCATAAAATTATCCCCCAACTCTATGTACTTACCCAATGATAAGTTCTCTCATATTTTGTTGTATCAAATTAACCTAATAAATTATTTATCTATATGTAACTTGAATTCATGTTTAATGAATACTGGTGTGCATGCCAACTTCTAATTACTATTATTTAAAAAGGTATAAAATGGTATATATATGCATCCAACTTATAGTGGTCCTAAACATAGAAGTGAAAATGTGTTAATAATGCCTAATTTGAATCAATCACCTACACACACACACACACACACGTGTGTGTGTGTGTGTGTGTAGGTTATTGATTTAAATTAAGCATTATTAACACGTTTTCACTTCTATGTTTAGGACCACTACACACACACACACACGTGTGTGTGTGTGTGTGTGTGTGTGTGTGTGTGTGTGTGTGTGTGTGTGTGTGTGTGTGTGTGTGTGTGTGTGTGTGTGTGTATTATAACACTACATAAATGCTTTTGGTTTTGAACTCATTTCAAGATTAATAGATAGTTATCCTTCTAGCTTAGTCTTTAAATTCAAATTGATGTGGCTAATTAGTCCAAAATTGATAAGCATTATGAAGGATTGGTGGAAGGAACCAACCCATAGAGTCAAAACCAAAATATTGATTTTTATTCATAAGTTAAAAAATGTTAGACAATACCTTTTCAAATGGAATAAGGAAATATTTTAGAACATCTTTAGGGAGAAATCCATCATTAAGTTTGATATTCAGATCCTTCAAGACCAAGTGTAGAGGGTTGGTCATGATGAGAGGATCCTCCTGCAACAAATTAAGGAAAATGCATGAAATAATAGATTTATATAATTGGTTGAAACATAGAAAGGATTATATTCATCATAGGCCACTTTGAGGGGGAAACCTCCTTTTACCAAGCTCAATACAATAAATTCGTTGATGCCTTCATTGGCCTCAACACTTACTTATATAATAAGTCTAATATAAGCAACTACTACTTCCCATAAATGTGAGATAAAATAAAATGATCACAGAATGACTTACAAAGTATATACATCCATAACAACTAATATAATAACAAAGTAAAGAGAAAGGGTAGTAAAGGTTCCTAACATCCCCTCCCTCTTAAAAAACCTTTGTTCTCAAAGCTTTAGATGTGGGAATTGGTGTTGAATCTGAAATAGTGGTTCCCATGTTGCATCCTCTGATTGCATTTTATGCCACTGAATTAATACCTTTGTGATGGAATGGAAGTGAAGTTGGCTTGTGTGCCTATCCAGGATTGACTCTGGATCAAGAAGGATGGATACTTCATTATCAAGTTTTGATAAAATAGTCTACACTCTGATTTTTGTGCCAAGAACTTTTTTCAAACAAGAGACATGAAATACTGGGTGAACTCAGGAAGATGGTGGGAGCTCCAACTTATAAGTAACCAACCCAATCTTCTAAAAAACTTTATATGCCCATAGAATTTAGGAGATAGCTTATGACTCCCTTTGATTTTTAGTGAGGATTGCTTATATGATTAAGGGAAAAAAAACTATATCATCTACTTGGAAAGTATGGTCAAAATGGTGTTGATCAGCATGTTGTTTCATTCTATTTTGTGTCTTATGAAGATTGTCTCACAAGGTATTGAGGATCTGATCCTGGGTTCAAAGAACATGTTGAACATTTGAATTGGTCAACTATTGGGGGTATACAAAATGAGCATTGGTGGTGCTTGACCATAGACTACTTCATATGGAGTCATTTTAGTTGAAGTGTGGTAGGATGTATTGTACCACCATTAGATAAGAGGAAGCCACTTTGCCCACTAATGTTTTTATTCTAAGGTGAAGCAACGAAAGAAATTTTTTAAGCATTTTTTAACTATTTTAATCTAGCCATCTATTTGTGGATGATATCCAGAACTCATCTTTAGTTAGGTATTGGTGCATCAAAATAGTTCTATCAAAAAATGACTGGCAAAGGTTGCATCATGATCTAAGCTAATGGAAGAAAGAATGCCATGAAGATGAAAAATATGATCCAATAAAATTTGTGTGACTATAGAGGCAGTATAGGGATGACTGAGGGCATAAAAATGACAATATTTAGAGTGGAAATCAACCACAACCATGATCATTATTTTCGCTCTAGATTTAGGGATCCCCTCAATGAAATCCATAGAAATATATATATAAATCCTAGTAGGGATGGGCAAGGATTTGAAAAACATAGGAATGATTATTGTTTCACCCTTGTTGCATTGGTAGGTATCACATTCAACCACCATCTATTTAATTGCTTTTTTCATTTCCTTTCAAAATAAGTTGTCATGCCCGTTCATAAGTTTTGAGAAACCTTGAGTGCCATATGGATGGAAAAGTATGGAATTCATTGAATACAACCTATTGAAGATTTATGCCCTAGAGAAACACTAGATGGCCCTTATATCACAAAAAATTACCATTTGAAGAATAATATGGTACAGTAGATGGCTTAGAGGCCAAATGTTTAATGATTTGAGATAATGAGTCATTGACATACCCCTATTGTACGGTGTCCAACCAATTCATAATAGAAATTGAAATAGCTGAAATGGAAGCTTGATTTGTAAATGTGTGAGATAGAGCATCAGCCATAATATTGTCCTTAAACTTCTTGTAAGTTATCTCATAGTCATAACCCATGAGTTTTTTGACCCATTTCTATTGTTGAACTACTCTTTGAAGCATGTTCTTTGATCAAGGTAGTGAAAAAGTTTATGCACTATATTCTTAGAAATAAGGTGAATGCAAGCCTACTAGACCCTATCAATAAGCTCATGCTAATTCAAAATGAACTAGGAGAAAGAAGAGGTAAGTGAATGTCTATGCTTTAAGAATATGACATTGAGATGAGGATTGCCAAATTGGTAAGGTGCCAAGGTTTAATTAAGTTTATTTTCAATACTAATCCCAAGTTAAATTTTATGGAGGTAGAGCAACAAAGATTTAGACCCAATGATTGGTATGATACCAATTTCAACTTACTAATCAATGGTTATTGTCCTACAAAGTTAAGTAAAGAACAAAGAAGAACTCTAAGGCTTAAGACAACTCATTTTATGATCAAAGATGGAGTGTTGTACATGAATAACTTTGAAGTTATTTACTTGAGATCCATCTCCAAGAGTGAAGCACTCGATATCATGATCACCTTTCATGAAAAAATTTGAAGTGGACATCCATTTGGAAGGACAACATCACACAAAATATTAAAGGCTAGTTATTACTAGTTTATAATTTTCAAAGATACTCACAAGCATGTGAGAGATTGCCACTCATGTCAAATCTTCCACACTAAAGATCCCAAGACAACCATGTCACTAAAATCAATAATGATTGATAAACCCTTTGCCTAATAGGGACTAAATTTTGTGGGAGTTATTAATCATAATTCCTCTTATGGTCACAAGTATGTTCTAACTACTACTGACTACTGTACTAGATGGATTGAAGTAATGACAATAAAATAGTGAAAAATTGAAGAAGTGATCAAATTTTTAGAATAAAATATATGGACAAGGTTTGGACCACCCATATATCTAGTCTATGATAATAGATTTATTTTTATCTCCATTGAGATAATGGAATGGGCATATGACAACAACATTATCTTTAAGTTCTCATCAAACTATTATCCTCAAGGTAATGGAGTGTCTAAATCAATAAATAAGAATTTGATGAAATCTATAAAGAATTATATAACTAATAAACTAAGAACATGATACAAGCTACTCAAGTATGTCCTTTAAGTAGATAGAACAAGAGTTAAACAAGCTCTTAAGGTGTCACCATTCTTGCTAGTATATGGTCAAGAACTTATATTCCCCATAACACTCAAGTTGCCAACCTATAATTTTATGTAAGAGTACAAAAAGGAAGACTAATAATTAGAAAGATTAAGGATTCTAGACATCATAAAGATGGAATATTCAAGAGATGAGGATTTTGCTAATTTTAATAGACACCAAACCACAATGAAAATTTGGTTTGATAAGCATTCAAAGATAAAGGTGTTCAGGCAAGGAGATTTAGTTCTTCTTTGGGATAAGGAATCTGAATCTAAAGGTAAACATGGTAAGTTTACACCTTTGTGAATAGGTCCCTATCAAAATGATGAGATACTTGGAGACAACACCTTCAAACTAAAAGACTTACAAGGAGTAGATTTCACACTGTTCATCAATGGGCAGTACCTTAAGCACTACTTTTCTACTATCCCACCTGAAATTTTCATGGAGTAAACTATAGGACTAGTTAGAATTAGTATAGGTAGGCTAGGTTACTTTATTTTTATTTTTTCTTTCTTGTCCCTTGTTTGTACATATATTTGTATATATTTGTTGGCTTATTTCTTTACTTTCTATTTATCTACTTTATTTTTAGTGTGTTTGCTTTCTCTACTTTATTCCTTGCTTCTAACAAGTCCTTTTGGATAGTCCTCAGCTCATGATTCATATGATTACTCAAAAAAAAAACTTCAAAGTTCAGTAATGTAGGTATGTTCTCTCAGTATTGGTTGGTCATGGATTTTTGAAATATGAGCTTAATTTTATATTTTAGAGAAACTAGTAAAGACTAATAAATAGGATAATTGTTCCTTGGGATTTTGAGCATTGTCCATATCTAAGATTGGTTTTAAGAAGGATTATACATGTAGGATGAAAGATTGGATTATTGGGGTAAAATCATATTTACACTTAAAAAATATTAATTGTCTAGGATAAAGTTTAAACCTAAAGATGATTGTCTGAAGATCAAACACTTGACCAAATCTTAAAACTTGGCTAACCTAATTCCCAATCTCAAAATAATTTAAAAAATACAAAAAATAAGAACCTTATTACAAAATTCAAGAGCTCTCTAAGCAAAGCTGATTATGGTATTCTCCACCAAGGCTATGGACACCTGACTGATAGTGGAGCAAGGCCTTGAGTGGGGTCAAAGACATATCTATCAGGGTTATGAATACCTAACTATTAACAAAGCAATGCCCAACCCTTCCCTAAGCTAAATCATGGTTCCAAATTAATATCCAAACATATTAAAAGTCAATGTTAATGATTAAAGTCATGAACATAGAAGTTTTTCTCTAAATTATATGGCAATCAATAAGTGGAATCAAAGCACACACACAACATGACTATGTCTTGATGTTTGATCATAATTATGCATGTGCAAGATTTTTTATAACTATGAACTGATCTTAATAATGGTTCATGATCAAATGAAATAAGTAGTTTAATTATTAGTCTAAACCAGAGTCTATGAGTTTTAACATTGTGTAAATTTACACTTAAATTTAAAAATTCATCTGATCAGAGTACCATTAAAGTATTTTTAATTTATATTTATTTGAAGATCATCCACACCATGGTCTAGTTGAATTATTTGTTCATGGCTCTAATTTCATATTATTTGAAATTACTAACATTGGATATATGTGCTTCGAGTTGCAGTTTTAATGGAGTTCATTTGAAATGATCAATACTCAGGGTTTTGTGTTAAATGTTAAATTTCCCCTTTTACTAGCCTTTGGTATATAAATGATTAACTGAATTTATATTTGAATTGATAAAACCCTTAGTCTATATTTGGTCTAAGTACTCCTTTTGTACTCAAATTTGGTAGGAGCTTTTATTTAAATTTTAGTGGAAAAACTTTAATTTGACTTAGTTTATATTTTATCTTAAATTCCTAGTCATGTTTATTAACATGACCAATATCTTGGTCCAAAAAAAAATTATTCTAAGTTCTTCATGCTTCGAGCCCCCTATGTTGCTTTTTATCTTAACATGGTCTAACTAAACAAAAGGTCCCTTTTACTATAGACTTAGGCTAAAAAATATATGTTATGTCTTTGACTTAATGTGGGGTCCCTTGTATTATGTTTCTAACTTAGCTTAAGACTTCAACCTAAATTTTTATGTTCTATGAGCTCTGATTTAAGTTTTTTCACTGTCCATAGGAACCAATCTCATTTGACTTCCTAGATCATAATCTATGACATGCATTTTCTTCAACAAGGATGATCCAATGATGCAATATTGAAAATAAAGCTCTAACTTTAAGCTAAAGTTGGAGCATCTGTCAAGAATCTAAGACACATGTTTACTTAGACAAACTTGATCCAATGATGCATATTGAGTCAAAATTTTAACAAAGCCCTGGGATAAGTGAGAAGGTGACAATTGTCACATGTTCAGTCCAAGAACACTTAGTAGCCAATGATGTTTGACCTTGAAGATCAAGATCTAATAGAGCACATTTGCTCAAATGAGGATGATCCAACGATGTGAGATGAATGATGAAAATTCAAGATTAATGCAAAGATGACATGTGACATAGTTGCAGACCACTAATTAAAGCTTGAGCATCTTTTAAAGATCAACAGTATGCAAATAAGTGTACACATTTAGATTAATGGTCTATAGAGTAGGAGGTACAATTAAATAGATCAAGATTGATGGAGTGTGATTGATCCATGTAATTAATATTAACAATGTGAGATCAACATTAACATTTTAACAAAGCTTCAAGTGAATACAAAAGTGACAAGTGTCATAACTATGGGGAATGTAGTAAGTAGCTAATGACGTTCAAGTTATCAGATCAAGATCGATGGTCCACATTGATTTGTATATGGATGATCTAATGGTGCAAAATCAAATGGGAATTTTAAAAGATAATGGTCATTGTAAAAATATGAATGATAAATATTCCACAAAAATTCGATATGGGTGTTATGATGATGCCACATCAGAGCCATGTAAGTATAATGTGCCAAGTGGAAGATCTTGCAGACCTAGAAAATATAAGGACATAAGCACGTGGTCCAATTGGGATATAATTAATAGAGCTCATGCAAGTTAAGACAACTACCACCATTAAAGCATTGTACAAACCTTCAAAAAAACTTTAACAAGCATGAGAACCCTAATTAAACCCTGTGAGCATTATAATTGAGTAAAGAAAGATTGAATTATTGTTTGTATAAGAGAATTTAACCCAAAAGCTAAATTACAGTCCACTAGTGAGAAATTTATTAAAATTTCCAATAATAATAGTTTGAAAAATCATTTCAAATAAAAATGTAATCAAGTAGTCATGGGAGATGGGAGATCTTTCAAATGATCTCAAATAATTAAAAGATAGAGCAGTGCATACATTAAGAAGCTTAGTCAAAGATCCCACCACAACTATAATTGGTCTAATTATAGATGTTGAATTCAAGGAAAGAACATCATAATTTATGCAAAGGGTAAGGAACCAAAGCAAAGGTAATATTGTTGCTAATAATAATAGAATCATGGATATGATTATAACTATAAAGGAAAGACTAGTGAAGCCAGAAACATCATAAAGACATTAAGAAAGGAAAATAAAGACCATAAGACCTTACCAAGGCAAATGAAAGGGCTCATCATAAAACCAATTGTAAACCTTGAGTTAATTGAGGAGCAGTATTACAGAATGAAGATCCTATCAGAAAGACTAAACTAAAATAGAGGGTTCTCAAAATCAGATTAGTTGAATTAGGAATTTTTTTGGTAGCTTAACATTGTATATTTTGAAAATGGATTATTTTTTTTTAAAATGCATGTGCAACTTGTAAAAAACATTGCTTATAGATCAATCCATTTGGAAAAGTCTAGTGTATTCTAGAACATTTGTAAAAAGGATAGTTGTCCTAACACTTGTACTTTTATAATTGGATATGACTAACCGACATACTTCCTTGAATTCTATTAAAGAAGTATTATCAATTGTAAAAAAAGGGAGAGAGTTTTTAGAGCCAAAAAACTAATTGTAACTTTTGAGCAATTAATATAAGCAAAAAAAATTGCAAAGTTTGTCCAAATTTTCTTGTCTTTTTTTATCCCAGCTCTCTCTCACTTGTTTGTATTGACTTCCAAATTTGAGTGGTTCTTATAAATTTTTGGTGTATACATTTTAATGCAGAGCTGTTAACTTGTACTAATGCTAGGTTAATTGAAATTTTTTAAGTTCATTTTGCTTCCTTATTCTTCTTGCATTTAGACTAATGTTGTTTGCTTGCAGAAGTAAATATATTAAATAAATTTGGTTCTTATTTGTATTATTTTTTACATTCTTTAGATGTTTGCCTAATGTATGCTAAGAATTAAGCTTACACTACTTCATGTCATACATTGGTTAAGTGCATGCTTGGATGATATTTGAACTTTGTCATGAACATTGGAATGAAGATCAATATCTCTTCTCTACCTTACCTTTTCTTTTGCTCTTTTTTTAACTAGATCACTCTAGCTTAATTTTCATTGTAAATATCCATCTTAGATTAGTTTTTTTTAAATCATAATCCACCATTCCTAGCATAACATACTTCATATTTTGCTTAGATCAACTATTTGGCCATATATGTAGAAAATTTATTGTATATCATATGCAATATGTAGCACGGAAGCCTATATTAAAAATAAAATTGTTGAATCATAAAATTCTAGTGTCATGAGAACCATGTTAGAAATATCATCTTATTTAATAATGTATCATACAAAATATATAAAATAGAAACCATGTTAAAATGTTGAAAGATAGTAAATATTATAATATAACATTTAATTTGTGTAAAAATTATATATCATAAAAATTCTCATCAAAATATTAACAATATAAATAAATATTAATGTAATTCTCATAAATCTTATATTAATAATAATATTGTAAAAACTGTATAAAGATAGAAAAAAATATATATATTACTTAAAATAAATAAATACTTTGTTTTCTTGGTATAACATAGAAAAAAACATAAATAATATGGAAAACATTCACTCACCTTCAAATCTTAAAAAGTTTACAAATTAATGCAACTCAGGGGAAGTAACAAAACTTCATCCAATTTTGAAAAAAAATTATTATATGTATATTAGCATATTTATTTGTCCATGAGAGAATCGATGTGAATCTAAAACAAAGCAAACAATAAAAAGGATGATTGAAAATTTGAAAAGAAACCTTTTTTTTTTTTTTTTTTTTTTTTGGGAAATAACATCTTAAGGAGGATAAAAATTCAATCTGGTTAATAAAGAATACAATTTGAAAATAAAAATTAATATACAAATTCACAAATTAAAAAGGGGTTGAAAAAATGAAAATTATTAAAAAATAAATAGCTCAACCAAGAAACAAGATGGATGAAATCCATACAAGTTGAAATTCTTAAAAAGATTATCAATTTATTTGATCTTGAATAAGCAACACGTGCAATCTTTAATCTAAAAGGAATAAAAATAATATTAAATTTATATTTATTTATATATATATATATATATATATAATCATAAAATAATATAAAAATATTATTATATTTTATATATATATATATATATGTTGGGAAAAAAATGTCAACATCTTACAATTTATAGAAGTATCAATATTGATATCAAATTTTATATTTTATTAAGAAAATTTTATATATATCTAATATAAAAGATTAAAGAATAATATTATGTTTTATTAGACAAGGAATTAAAATTTAAAAGCAATATATTCAAAAATTAATTTTGAAAATTAATTAATTAAATTTTAAAATTTTGTAAAAATATATATGTACTATATATTTGTTTATATAAATTAAAAAATATATGTTTTATTAATATCAATGATTCGAATTTAATATGTTTTGAAGAGAAATTAGAAGTGTATGTGGTTTCTTTATATTAAAAAATGGGACTCAATATTATACTTTGACCTTAAAATAAAATAGACAAATCATTTAAAATGTAAGTTTTATACAATCAATGCCAAAATGATAACATAAAGATAAATCTATATTACTTGCCCAAAATTTAAATAAAAATTTATTATTATAAAGGATATTACTATTAAAAATTCATTGGAAGCTTCAGAGGTGGTGTTTAGCTAGGTTTAATAGGCCTTTTGGAGGGGCAAAGTGGTTTATTGATATTCTTAGTATTCCGATTTAAAATGTTGGTCCTTCTTGCCTTGATGGAGAGATCAAGAAAAGAGCTTATGGTCTCAAGTTTCAACCCTCTTTCGAGAGGGAAGGGGGATTTTTGGCTCCAGACTTGTACCCTTTTGTTCTAATTCTCAAAGATTCAGGTACATTTTCTGCTTGGGAACCAATTAGTTCTTGGCTTTTACGAAATTCTTGCTTTGCCTTGTTTGTCATTTGGTCAGATGTACTTTTTATCAGCGTTGTTGGGTTTGATTACCTTTTGGGACCCTGATGGATTTTTCTGTCACTTTGCTAGTTTTGGATCCCTCTTGGGATATCGATGCATCTCTTTTTCTTTTCTTTTGTCCCATTTTCTACCTAGGTTGTGATGGGTTGTTGCTTTGTTGGGTTTGGATCCTTTGGGGACCCTAATGCTTCTCTTAGAGACCTGAGCCCATTTCTTCATTAGTCCAGGCTAGTTTTTGGTCTAGTTGAAACTAGTTGATTATCATTGTAGTCGAACATGGTTGTTGCCCTTTTCACTATCATTTCCTCTTTTGGTTTGGTCTTTTTTATTGTACTAGTAAATTTCACCTTCTTATATCTTTTATAAGCCAAGAGGAGACATAAACCTCTTGATGTTGTCCAAACTGCATTCTACCCCAGTTTAAAAGTGGGATTATCTTAATCCCAATATATAATATCTCATATTATGTGAAAAAGTAACTATTTGTGACAAAAGAGTCTTGAGTTCGAATTACTTATTGTCTTAATAAAAGATCATGCATACACTACTATAACTCTCATATAAAACATCATCTAACTAAAAGACATACAATGAAAATATAATATTATTATATTATCTAATTATTTGTCTGATTAAAAGAGTAGAGAAAATAATTTGTTCTCTTTTATCTTATTATTTTTTCCAATACTTGTGTGTTTGATCTTTCTATCCAACTTTTATGTATACCTCAATTTAAATCAATATTTCTCCAACTTTTGTGTACACATCAATTCAAATCAATATCTTTTTAACTCTTTCTTCTTTTTTTGGGGATTGTTATTGTTATTTTGTTGTTGTTGTTGTTGTTGTTAATATTAACATTTTTTTATCATTATTATTAGTAAAGAAACTATAAATTTTAAGATGGAGGATTATACAATGGGGGAACCCCTGTAAATTCATCTCACAAGAGACAAAATAGGATAGTCTTCATTTTTATGCTAGATAGGACAAAAATGTTGTTTATTAAGCCATTTTTTACACCACCTGTCATCACAATTAGTAATTATGTAAACTGGTTATTCATCATTGGCTCCACACAATAACCATCTCAATAGCTACATCCATGGCTCACGGCTCTAGAGTAGCATTATGACACATAGGTGAATGATATATAATTTGGCCCTCTATTCATTCAAAGTGCCCATACGACAACCTTTACTTTATGACTCATTTTTCCCACTCCCACCATGTTTGTTGCTCTTATAATAAAACTTAGTCTTTGGAGGCATCTTCTTCTCTTCAAGAGATGCATTAGCACAAGAATTATTCACAGTGCTAAAGCAAATGCAATGGCACATTGATGCATTAATGGAGGATGTAATTCCAACTTGGAATAGGCGTAAAAATTTATAAGATAGGTTTTACACAATGTATAAAAAATGAAGAGCTCTCTCTTGTAGAAAGTTAGCTTAGAAGGAACGGTGATGAAGAAGCAAAAAGAAGAAAAGAAGCACCTTTATTTTTAGAGATGGGACTTTGATGCAAAGAGTTTGTATTGATAATAAAACCTAGATTAAACTTTTTGTGCACATAGTACCACTAATCTCCTTTAACACTATCCAATCTTGAGAGCAAATATCACCATGGCTCCCTTGGTTAATCAAAGAAAAAAGAAAAAGAATGGCATAACATACAAACCTCATTTAAATATGTTTGTACTATGTCTCCTCTATCTTTTTGCAATCTTTTACAGGGATATGTATAATGCATGTGTTGATAAAAGTCTTGAGACAAATGTTTCCTCTATGGAATTGAGATACAAACTATGTTTTGAAAACAAGGGAAGTTAAAGAAACTAGAGGCATGCGATGCATTGGACACTAAGCAGTCGCATATGACATATGTCATATATGCAACACACAACATTTTATATATATAGTATATAACTATATGAACTATAATACTATATAATATTATAAGATACTAATAATATATTATATTATTTATAATTACAAATATACTATATAATACCATAAAAATATAATATAACATTATGTTATAATTATAAATAATTTTTAAATTATTATTATTATTATTATATATAATTTTTATTATATATTTTATAATATATATACAAATAAAATATAAATTATTAATGTATATTAATAGTTTTTTATATATTAAAATAATATTTGATAATAATTATAATTATAAATATGTATTTTAATTATCTATTTAATATATTATATACTATTATAATATATTATATTTTTAATTAATATATATAAATATAAATTCTTGTGCTTCAATGTCTTGTCCCTAGGTCAACGACATTGTATCGTTGATCCAAGTTGGATAGGAGATGTGGAGCCCTACTACAATGAAATTAGCTCTCATGGCATCCTCATCTACCCTTACCAATAGAAAATGACTAATCAAATATTACAACTCCTTGTAAGCTGTGTACCCCACTCCAACAAGTAGAGGTCATGTAAATCAACTAATTGCATTGAATCTAAGTCTAGTGTATGATATGGGCCCTCTAGTGAATAATACCCCCTCCAATACATTGTCACTACCCTTTACCATCACCACTCAGTGCACCATAAATGTTTTTACCACTTGTATGGTTTTTATGGTTTTTTTCTTCCCCACTACTTGTCATTGCCCCTCACCATCACCATGTAACTCACCTTGAAATCATTCATTATTTGTATGTACTATATGGCATTTTCATTTCTTTCAGAGAATCTAAGTACAAGATTTCTATATATTCTTAATCCTAATATAATTGCTCTAGATGTCAATATATTGGCAACATGGATGAATATAATCTACAAGATATAATTTGGGACATCAATGTCTTATCCCTGAATTCGTAGGAATGCACCACCGATTGAAGCTGTACATCGGAGATGGAGTTGTGTCACAATCAAATCAACAGAAGAGATGTATTATTTCATTTTCATAAAATGAGGGTTTATAAAGTGAGGGAGTGTAAATCGATATGACCACTAATCCCATCTAATTTTTTTTTTCCAAAGGGTTAAGCAATGATACTTTTATATTTATGGTGGAGGTGATGATAAAAAATGAGGTTGTGTATTTATTTATATAGTGTGGCAATGTGTTGTGCAACGAGGAGATGTTTTGTTGGGTGTAGGGTATTTAAAACAACAACTGCCCTAAAGTCAGGGAATGTGTATGATATGGGCCCTCTAATGTACAATATCACATGAAATACCCTCTTATTATCCCTCATCATCACCACCTAACTCACTTTGAAATCTTCCACCACTTGCGAGTTCTATATGGCCTTGCCATTTATTCCATGGGTATGAGTAAAATGTTTTTGTATGTTCTTTAGGTGTCAATATATTGGTAGCATAGACAACCATATGTTACAATATAGACTTTGGGACGTCATCGTCTTGGTTGCCTTTAATTTGGTCATCACAATTGCAATGAAAATAATTTCTCCATTACAATCACCAAAACAGAGGGCGGAAAATTGTTTGGAAATAAAACTGCATTCCGTCGATATTTCATCATGGGTGTCAAACCCAATCACCCAGAATCAGCTCGATCCCAACACGCCACGTTCTTTAATTAGTGAAAATAGAGGCACCCAATTGAATTCTAAGAAGTTACAATTTCAGGATAGAGATTAAGAAATTTATAATTGAATTACACAACTTAAAACCAAAAAAGTTCACAAGGTAATGAAGAACAAATATAAACACCTAAAAAAAAACTAAAAACTTTATCATTTACTAATATGAACTTTAAAATCTAACCTCTGACTTTTTTTGCACCATGCAAACAACTATTAGTTTATTTTCATTCATCTTTAATTATTACTGCTTTCATGATGGTCGAAAAAAAAAATCTTTGATCATCTTGAAGAACTATAAAAAATAAATTAATGCTAAATATATTCATATTTAAATATACTTATATAATAAATCATTCTTTATATATATATATCTTCATTACCTTATTTACTATTATCTTAAAAACTCCAAGGTGTATTTAATCCTCCTCAAGGAAAACTGTATTTAATTTTTTGATATTTCATTCTTTTAAAGATTAATTGTCTTGACTTAAGATTTGTTAAATAGATGGTCGTCAAAGTTTGTTCCTTTAATTGTAAGATAGACCTTTAAATATTTATATCAAAATATATTTTTATTTATAATTTTGAATATGTATATTTATATTAAATTAAATATGTTATTTGTATCAGAACAACCAAAATTCAGATTCTACCAGCCACATGTAGTACGGTAACTTAATTACATATTAAATGTTTGACAATTCAGACACTGAACCCCTGTCTGTTATCTCAAATGAGTGTGGACCATTCGATCAATTAAAAAATAAAAGAAGTAAAAATGTCTCTTTTAATGTTCCACGAGATAAACACTTGTTCTAGAACTAGTGGAATGTAATGCTAAGATTAAACATAGGACGCTTAAATGCAGATTTATTCTAATGTGTTGCATTTGGACCAAAATATCAATGACAATTTGGTTTCAAAGTTAGCATGTAAGTTTTTCCAAAATAATCTATGGTTCAATGATCATGGATCTCCCTTCATCCAACTCAGAAAGGGTCATTTGAACCTAGAAATATTGTCCAATTACCTTCTTTAAATGTGATACATAGAAGATGGGATGGATTTTGGAAGATGGAGGTAGGTCTAATTTGTACACGAGATTTCCATTTTTATTTAGCACTTGGTATGGTCTACACAATTTTTAAGCTAACTTTTGACTATCTTTAAGTTTCAATTAATTCAGCTTATATGGTTGAAGGTGAAGAAAAAGCATGTACGCCATGTAAAATAAGCTCTCTGAATGGTTTTGAAATTCCTATTACTTGTAATTATGAGCCTATATAAAGTTGTCACTTAGATTCAGAAGTAGAATATCTAAGTGGCTTAGAGTTGAGTCATGTGCTTGAACATTTAAATTTTTTGAAAAATAGGATGTGAAAGATAGTGATGGCCAACCATACACAACTTCATATTTAATCATTTTGATGGAAATGTGGTGAGAAATGTTATACGACTAGACAATATATGACCATTTAATCCAGTAAATCTTAAAATTTATTATTAAAAAAAATATTAACATATCATATTTCACATTATGTAAAATAAACATTTGTGAAAAAATAATATTAAATTCATATTTTTTATTATTTTAATGAGAAATTATACATGCACTATTATACTCAAAACCCTTATATAAAGTTTTCGTACACTATTATCAATATTTCTGTAAATGACTTTGTGAGATTTACACTTTTCCCATTATCATTGTGAAGTAATAATGATTTCTTACTTTAATTATATAATTATTGAAGCAAAATTTACTCTTTTAAAAAATATAGAAAAAAAAACTAACAACTAATATATCCATATTTAAATCTACTTCTCTAAACCTATAATTTTGAAACTCTTTTTTATTAAATTTGATTAATATTATCATCTTCATCATTGCCTTCATTGTCTTATTTACTGTTATCTTAACAATAACAAGATATATTTAATCCTTCTCGAGCCTGTCAAACTAGTGCCTTCATTGACATCGACAAGATGGAGATCTTGATGGTGGCAAGTCTGAGTTGATGATAGATTCTTTACACATAAAAACAGACGAGGTGCTTGTCTGATAAGGATGCAGCGCCAAACCTGGCAGACTAAACAAAGAATAAAGTATGAAACCCAACAAACTGCAATTATTCCAATCTCCTTTCTGTCCCCTTCAATACCATGAATAGAAATAAATTGTGCAGCAAGCTTTTGAAGTGTGGATGATACAACTGCTTGTGGTGAATATGATAAGCGAATCCAACATACCTTAGTGAGGTACAATTATTTAATTAAAAAAGTTAAATAATGGAAAATAAAATAGAATAGTACTAATTTGTATAGGGTATATAAATTATTATAGTAAAAATTCAAATTCATCTTTTTGTATAAATCAATTTCGGAATGTTTTAATATTATATTAAAATATGGGCCTTCCTTATATACATTATTTTTCATACACACACACATATGACATTGTTTACATAAATTAAAATAAAATATATAAGTTATATATTCTTACATATTAAATAGATTATAAATCTAGTCTAGTGTATTTTTTAATTGTGTTACATAAATACTATAAATTGATAAGCTAACAAAGTCAGATCAAACGTTGCCTATGAGTTTTAAAAGTAAATATTTTTATATTAAAAAAAAATCAAATCTTAAAAGTGTTTATAATTATTGATTTTAAAATAAATTTAATTTTTTAAGTAATGTAATAGTAAAGTAGATTTCAACAATTAAATTTAATGGTTATATAAATAATTTTAAATTTTTTAAATATAAAATAAAATTAAATATTTCAAATATGTATAAAATGAAAGGGGAAATTTTTGTTGGACCATTAAAATATTATAAATATATCATCAATATATTATAGATTTATCTACTTAATGTATAATAAATATGTATTTAATCCTTTTTTATTTAAAACTGTATTTAATCTTTTGATGTTTCCTTCTTTTAAAAATTAATTATCTTGAGTTTTGAAAGAATATGTTAAATGAATAATTGTCAAATTTTATTTTTTTAATAATAAAATTAACTTTTAAATTTAATTTTAAGTGAACATATTTATATTAAATTATATAGATTAATTGTTTTAGTTTTCAATGGGATATGTTAAATAGATGGTCATCAAATTTTATTTTCTTAATAATAAAATAAACCTTTACATTTAATTTTAAGTGAATACCTTTATATTAAATTATATATATTTATATTAGAACAGTCGAAGTTCATATTCAACCTAGAGATGATTAAAAAATACTTGATGATGTACTACGGTAACATAATAACTTAACAACATATTAAATGTTAGACAGTGAATCCCTATTATCTCAAATGAGTGTGGACCATTCAATCAATTAAAAAAAATGTGCAGTCAAAATTTGTCATTTAATGTTCCACGGGAAAAACACTATTCTATAACTAATGGAATGTAAGGCTAAGATTAAACATAGGACGCTGAAAATGCAGATTTATTCTTAGTGTACGGTACAATCAGCTTCATTTTATTGGAGGCAGTGTGCCCACTTACATGGGATTTGGCCTATTCATCCGCTGATAAGGAATCCATGGCACAAATTTCTTATAGTGAGATATTGTTTGGGCCACTCAAATAGTTCATTTTCAGTGCCAGAGTTGATTTCAAAAAAGGATGCGGCACAGGCACTAAGTATGGCAGAGCAGTCCTCGATAAAGTGCTAACAAAATTCTGGACAAAAGGACCACCAGTAATAATGGCATCCATAACTATCTGCATTTGTATGACAGTCAGAGATCCCATAAATGTCAAACTGGTCCAAACATTACTTGAGTACGATGAAATGTTGCTTACAGAAAAGTTCTAATGAAGATGTGGAGTGGGCTTTGAAGGCTATGAGGAGTTGGGTGGTGTTTAATAATTATGATGATAAATGTGGATGAAAAGATCAATAATTGTTATATTGTTTAATAATTTATATTTATAATGTTTAATTGAAAACTATATAAAAAATTTAATATTTAAATATTATATTGTTGTAGAAATTATTATATAATAATTAAGATGATTTATTTAAATTTTAAAAAATTAAAGTATTTAAATTTAATTTTTAATATTTGAAAGTAATATAAAATGAAAAATGTAATAATTTAAAGTTAGGAGTCTCAACTATTAATCCCCTTTTCCTACTAATAAATATAATAATAAATTCTTTTTATTCTAATGATGAATTTGTCAACCCATACATAAAATATTTTTCTAATATTTATATTTGATATTACTTATGTTAGGTTTCTTCACTATCATAGTTGACTTATTTCAAAAATCACATATATTTAACATTATAGAGAGTATAGTATCAACCCATATGGTATTATATGATCCACTACGTTTTTGACAATTTTGAATAATGATTCAACCCATTCATATGCATAATTTCATAAGACTTTGAATGATGAATGGACTCATATTTTTCTTTTGGCTATTTTAATAATGTATTAGCTCACCCATGAATATATTTTATCTTATTTGTATCACCTCTTCACTACTTTAAACAATATTGAAAGAGTGATTGCCTCATTACACTGATTGCTTCAGTCTTAGCCTCAAAATCTATCAATTTATTTGCATTTGATTAGTGGATTCATGTTGAGTATGAATATTCACTAGTGGTTTATGTTCATTAACAAAATATAGTCCATCACTTTATCATATAATTAATATATTTATTATTTTGATTTTAATGATTAGTTATTATAGTTTAACACTTGTATGTTGTTGATTTAAAATTAATATTTATTTAGACAAATTCATACAAATTATTCTTTAGTTTAAGTTGAATAAATATATTTATATATGTATATTATGAACTTAAATATTTGTAAGTAAAATTAATTAATTTTTATTTTTTTAATTAAATGTTTGTGTTATAATATTTTATAATTTATTATTTATATTTGCTTTATTTTTTATTCTAGTGATTGGTTTTGTATTAAATTTTGTAATGAATATTACAAAATCTTATATTATATGTTATTAGGAAAAGAGTGAAACATCAATCATCAATTTTTTTAGGGTTAGTATTTAATTCGTTTACCTAAGTTTTGATTGAAATCACAAATTTAGAGGAAGCTTCAATTTAATGTTTATTCTTTTATTATATATTTTGATTTTTTTTTATTTTTTTTAATATTTTTAATACATTTTCTATTCAAATTATGATTTATTATTAAAAAATATTTTTTTTTTATTTTTTTTAATTTGAAAAAATTTTATGATAAGTATTTTCTTTCAATTTTTAAATTTGACACTAATTATATTTTGAAATTGGTTTTTCATTTGGAAGGATTTTCATTATATATTTTTTCTTCTTTTTAAGTAAGTTATGGATTTCATGACAAAGGATCTAAGGTCCTAAATATTTTGGTAGCATAATTTTGTTTAATAAAATTATCACATACACAAAATTATTAGATTAAAGAATAAATAGTTAAGGGTTAATAATGAAAAAATAACATATTATAATGAATCAAAAAAAAATTAGAACTTTTCTTGTCAACAAAACTATGTTCTCTTTTTTTAACTTAGAAGAAAAAATTGTTGTACATATGTAGGAACATGATGGTTTATCTAATGAAAGATTATCACATTTGTTTGGTGATAGGAAATGTTTTTATAAGGACATTATGTTTTCAAATTATTTCTATAATGGAATAGAGAATAAGAAGATGATTCATTAAAACACTTTGTTTATTTTCTTGTATTGAGAATTTTGATTTGTTTTTTTAGGATTTTTTTTCTTTAATATTTTTGTGAGGATTTTATAACTATTTTTTCTTTCACTTATTATTTTTATACAAATCGTGGTGAGGATGGTACTAACTTATCCTTTACTCATAATGATTATATTGTTGATTGTGGGGATTCATTATGATATGAAACTTTGGTTGGATATAGTATTAAGTCACATTATTTTATTCCTTTAGTTGGCAAGGACTTAAAATTCATTCATGAGGTATATTTTGATGAGGTTATTTTAATGATTCATCTTCATCTTCTCAGTTGAGTGTGTTTCTAACAAATTTTATAAATTTTCATTATCACATTCATAAGTTGATGGTGATTTTTCTTGTTAATTGAGTCTATTTTTTCCCTCCATTTATATTATAGAGTAATTTGATGCTAATCTAATGAATTTATACCTCTTTATTGATATTGTGTAAAAACCTCTCCAACCAAGTATTATAAAAATGACCCAATTTTTTTTCCATTTACAATCATATTCATCCTACTAAAAATTGAAATCTTTTCCCAATAGTCCCTAGTTTCTAATTACAACTAATCTAAAACCAAAAAATAAAAATAAAAATTTAAACTCATAATAAAAAAAATGATACATTAATTTAATTTCTAACTTTCACTTAGTTGCAAAATATTCAATTTCATAAAAATCCATTTATTAAATTTATATTATTCTCTTCATCCATTTTCATAAACAAGTATGTAAATACATTCAAATGCTCAAACAACAAAGCAATATATCTTTTATACTAGAAATAAGGCAAGTTAGTAAATTTAAAATGATTCCAATTAAGGTAAGATTACAAATAGTGCAATTAATTATGTTTAGGTAAATTTACAAGGGAGATATTATATTTTAAAATTAATATTATATAAATCAAAGTATTCCTTTTTTTAATAAGATTATAATTCTATGCAATCTTATGTTACAAGATTGAAATGTAAAAATAATATTAAAAGCTCTAGATTTGAACATACCAAGATAAACATCAGAGATGAAATTGTAGTTGCAATAGTGAAATTAATAAAGGGAGAGAATCATATGAATATTTTACCACCAATCATAAATATAGTTTATTCCTTAATGTGAATCTCAACCTAAGAATAGTCCTAACCTTCATGAGAAAGACAAATGTGAGAATTGATAATAGAAGAGAGTGCCCCATGTATAAAATTACCTAAACACATGAAACCTACGCCTATTTTGATGTATTAAATAACATTGGACTAGAAATGAATGATTATATTCGTAATATTACTAGGTATTAATTTCTTGTGGTCATAAGTTTCAAAATTCAAAGGGTGCACTTTAATATACACTAACTCATAGGTTGGGTGTGCTTGGTGACCTAAAAGATGAAATCCATCTTTAATGATCCCATATAAGTACTCATATCATATCCCAAAAAATTGTAGTGATGACTCAACTAATCCCCTATCTTTTTAGTTTTACTATCCAATGTTCACTATATATTTACTCATATGTACTTAAACTACTCAACTATCCTAGGCTCAAACTAGAAAATAGAAGATCTCTATAAAAAAAGTAAAACTCATCTTGCAAATAATTGTTAAGAAGTGTGTGGGTGATAACATAATGCAATAGTGTCCCATACCACTATGTAAGGAATTACTATCTCTCACTTCATCATAGATTATTAAAACTAAGTAAACACGTTTATAAAGTTGAGTTAAGGTTTGTATGGTATTAATAGAGAGAAAAAAATTTATTTATTAAAAATTATAGAAATCATAATAATAGTAGAATACACATCCACGTTTCAAGACAAGGAGCAACCATAATATTCAAGCTTTTCCATTTTCACATATAACATGCATAATAAGGTTCAACAATGTTCAAAAGAGGCTTGTTTAAATGTTTTCATGCAATAACAACTGGTAGTATATAAAAAAAGTGTCCTAAGGTTTAAGGCTACCAAAATACACTCTAACATGTGTTTAACAAGTATCAACATATTACAATGCCTCTAAAATACACTCAAGGGGTTAAATTTAGTAAAAGGTTAGGCATTTAAGGTTTGACCCCTATTCCTCTGCCACTAACATCATTAATTTTTCTCAGATCTAAAACATGTATAACTTTGCTACCACGTATTTTCTTATTTACATTCATCTCATTTTAGCACATTCCTAAACACTACACCTTATTCATTTTCAACATTATTCATCTTGCTACATAGTTTCATATTGATACACATTTACACGTTACTATTTTTCCTATTTCAAGCTTATCTAAGATGAATCTTCCTATAAATTATTAGATAAATATTTCAAAAACATAAAAATAATATTGAAAATGAAATGGAAGATGATTCTATTGCATTGAAAAGGGAGAAAATTTGCATTACAATATATTTGGCCTCTTAGAGTGATAAAACACCTTTAAAAAAGATTAATACAATATAATTCATAGATGACATTATAATAGCATATGCACTTTATTTATACTTATTCTACTCGATCCAACTATGACTTCTAATGAATGTGAGATTATTACAATTAACTTCAAGGATAACTTAAAAAATATATACAATTTTATCTTTTATTAATAATAATAATTACAAAGAAAGGAGTCAAGATGAAGGGGTGGCATACACTAGTAAAATTTGGCAAATAAATGACTACATGACTAAACCTTTTAGTCACAACAACTAAAAATGTCTAAATTCTACTAATTTTTTATAACATAGCTATAAATGAGTAAATAAATGACTAATTTGGTCATTGACTAAAAAATTATTTAGGCATACAAGTAAAAATGACTAAATAGTTATGCAAATACAAATTAGATGAAATTTTGAAAAAAAAATCACAGGAGTGTATTACATGAGATTCATTATTCATTAAATATTTCTTCATTTTGTTAGTTGGTAATTATCCTATCACTGAGACGTTTTGGGTTATGGTAACTACTTGCATGGGAGATAAAGCTTGTTTGGAGAGGACTTGGGAACTTCTAAAAAGGTAGGCAAGGAATTCAGAGTTTGTTATAAGAATTTAAAGTCGATGAGGCCCTCTGTAGTGAAGTCAAATTTAGGGATGCCCTCTACATTTAATTTATAGGTAATTCAAAACTGTCATTACATTAAACACAAGATCTATATATTTTTTATTGGCAATTTACAATAATTACTTAGGTAACTGAGTACCAAAACCATACAGGCAATTTAGGGTTTAGGGGATTGTTCTTTCATTAGTTTCCTCTATGCATTTTGGAGCATATGAGAATTGAACCTATAACTCAAGTGAAAAACCACCTTCTTCTAGTCGTCTGAATAATTCCATATCTTTAAAGTGCACATAAAAAATTATGAAATTGGCATTAGGGATTTTATTTATGAATTCAACCGAAATGTCATTTCCTAATGCCTCCATAAAATTTTGTTGAGCCAACTCTAGTTCATCACGCTCAACATGAAGAACCCCAATGTTGTTTAACAATCCAATGGGTACTTCTTTGTTCTTCTTCAAAATAGACTTTACTATCTTAAGAAAATCTAAGGTTGCACTGGGGTATGAGGATATTAATAGTTTACCCATCCTGATAAATACATGGGCATTACATGGATCTATGTGATTTGCCTTTCTTAAAATTTCCAAAGCCTTCTCTACCTACCTGTGTTGAGCATATATGGCCTATAACTTTTAATCTCTCATAGTTCTCAAGGTGGACCTCCAGAACCTTTTCAAAATTTGAGAGAGAACTCTTAAGATCTCCTGCCTTTAATTGAACCTATCCACAAAATCATGTGGCCTCTGGATTTCCTTCACTTATGCCATGTAGTATCTGCCAATGGTGTGAGATTTCATGAGAGGGTGGTCAGTTGAAACAAGGGCTATCTTAGTCAACTATTCCACAAGAAAATGCTACCCTGTGAAAAAAAATTGGTTTGCTAAATTATTCAATATCATTGCACAGTATGGGTATAATTTAAAGGCTCTACACATCTTTTCCATTCCTTCATGAACACTACCTTTTTCACTAACTATGAGAATCCTACAAGTAAAAAATTCATAAAACTGACCATAGATATTTATGTAGAGGCAAAACATCATTTCCTAATGCCTCCATAAAAGTTTGTTGAGCCAAATCTAGTTCATCATGCTCAAAATGAAAAATCCCAATGTTGTTTAACAATTCAATGGTACTTCTTCTCTACTCTTCTTTAGAAAAGACTTTGGCTTCTTAAGAGAATCTAACACTGCACTAGGGTCTAACGATATTAATAACTCACCCACATTGAGAAATGCATGGGCATCATGTGGATCTATGCAAGCTACCTTTCTTAAAATTTCTAAATCCTTCTGTCAGTTCTCAAATTTGTATTATGCAAAACCTTAAAAGGATGCCAAGCTTTATGATTAGGTTATGCAACTAATTTGGCCAACTAGAAAAATCAACCCAAGTGGTTAGGATTCTCTACACTTTAGGCTCTACTTTGCCCAGGTGGGTGTTACCTTATATTCACCAATGATTAGTCAATCCTCAAATTTGTTGGTAAATTCAAAGTAGATTAAAGAATTTATGTAATTTTTTTCAATTGAATCATCCAATTTAAACTAATCCAAACTAGCATATGATTTGAATTAGATTTTTTTTTAATTTTCTATTCTACTATCACTCCTACTCCTACTCCTACACAATAGAAAATTAAAATTGGAATTTTTTAATATGATACAAGGAAATAATTTTGGAAAAGAATTGATCGGTGCCTTTCTCAACAATTAGGTAATGAAGTTTATTCACAAAAATATGTGTGCTTTCTATCTAACCACAACTTGAATTACTTGGCATGGGATTGTCTATGACTGGCATAGACATGTAAGATTATTATTACATGGCTCTTCTTAATTATCAAAATTGAATCCTCCAAGTTAGAGTGATCTATTCAATGAAATGTAATCCCTACTTGAGGAAACCCAATTAGATAAACCACCCAAAAATAGAAAATGTGTTTTGAAAAACTAAACATATACTTGATATCTTAATTTAAATAACAAGGAGAAACAAAAATGGAGACAACCAGATAAAGTATAACATGAATAGTCAACAAGCAATTGAGAACTAGATATATGGCACCAAATAAATGCAGTTTGTTTTTATTGATATATATTTGAAGAGCAGGCCTTGCAATATCTTTTTCCAAAATAAAATTCCCAAAGAGATTTCCCAAAGTCTTGGTTTCCTTCTTATAGGGGTGAAGGAAGCTACAAGCTTTAGATCTTTTGCATTCCAAAAAATGAATTTTCATATACCCATTCCTTAATATGACCTATTACAACATATACTTTTTGACAAGTCTTAAAAAGACCACCAAATATATTTTGAATACATATTGGAAAGCATAAAAACAAGAAAAAGATAAAATAGGATGTCCAAGATTTGTTGGTGCCATGTTGATGCCAGCTTGATGTTTATTGCTCCTCTACATACTTGGCTTGTTTATTCTTTAATTGTACCATTGGTACACTGTGAAATAATTAGGCCACTTATATTCTTGGATTTGGAGTAGGTTGGCCTGGAGATCTTTCCATATTTTGTCTAGTAACACTTTGACATCAATGATGAACTTTGCATATCCAGCATCCAAAGTAATTACTCTATCCAAAATGACATTGGATCTGAGAATATTTATGTTTTGATCTTTTTTCAATAAATCAATGACTTGAGAAACTATTTGACCATATTCATTTTTCCATGCATCAAAACCTTTGATCTTTTTATCCTCTATCAAAATGGAAGGAATAAATTGGTGTTTGAAGGTAGCAAAAGAATCAATCTTTGCCTATATTTTTTGGCTCTCACCATTCACATACTAAAATTCATCCAAGATCATTTTCACTATCTTCTCTATATACTTGTGTGAAGCCAGAGCACCTGGATATCTTTGTATAAATTTTCACAAGGTCATAAATGTATGGTGTGCATGTTGCCATTACTTGTATATTGGATCCAAAATAGAAAGATTGACCTTCAACTGATCAATATCCTGAGACAAGGAAGAATAATATTCATGCACATCTCCCAACTTGTCAGTAACTAATTTTACTCTATATTCCAAAATCTTCACAAACACCTCAAGGATTTTCAATTTGACCTCATCCTTTGTCTTCTCATTTTACATTTTCAAATCTTCAATTTCTTTTTCCAAATTCAACTTCAATGCATTCAACTAATAGACTAGGATTGTATTATCACTAGTTATTTGTGGCACAGGGGCTCGATATGGCACAATTGCTTGGATTTAAGAATCAACACCCTTAAAATACTATTTTACTTTAACATTTTATAAATACAACCTATTTACTTCATCATTCATCTCAATTTGAGTTTTTTCATAGTCAAGCAATCTTTGCTTCATTTTATTGACAACAGCTTGTGTGAACATTACAGAGTACACAATAAGGGTGGTATCTTCAAGCACTAATGTATCCTAAAATGTTTTCACCATAGCTATTCCTCTCAAATCCTAGAGTACATCAAATAATCTTGGTTTGTTGGTGTTCTTCTGTGTGGCCTATATTGCTAAAGTCTCTATCTTTGGGTTAAACCCACAACCACTAATACCATCCTCATAATCAAACTCAAAAACCATCATGGGGTCATCTTAATTTCTCACTTGGTCCAAAAAAAACATTTTATTCAATTCAAGGCTAGGGATGATTAGCATATTACTCTTCAAAACCATTTGTCTAGCCTCATCAAGGCTAACATTTATTTCATCAATTTTCAAATCCTTGAAAGTTTGTGTTACAATTTGATCATGTTGAGACTCATTAGCACCCATTTTATTGATTTCCAACTTTTATTCAAATTCTTTCATCTTCATTTTGAGCTAAAAATCTTTGAATTTTGGGGTATTAATGAAATCATCATCCTCAATGAACCTCATAAAAGCCACAACCCTTTCATCTTATTGTAGTTCGGGTTCACCTTGTGCCTATTCATCCATTCTTGGTTCTGGTTTATGTGCTTCTATGTCTTGACCAACAAGGGGTTTATCAAATTCTAATTCCTCTCCCATATGCCTCAAAATACTGGCCACCTCTTCAGAGTCACCAACTCCTTCAGTCATTTCATATGGAACTAGTGGAGAAACATCATCAGTCTTTTTCCTTTTGGCAAGTGGTGAATCAAGAACAGTTGGATCTTGCACTGACATTGCATCTAGACCAGGTTCTTGAATCACAACTCCTATTGGATTTTTGATATGGATGTTGGTACCTTTGTGGGCTGCATCTCAAACTTGTCATATATTTTTTCAAAATGATCAATTATCAAATATATTCTTTTCAAAGGGTCCTCATCAACAAAAAATCTTGAAAAATTAGGGTTTTGTTTTCTTTTGTCATCCTCAATCTTTTTCAAAATTTCCCATATTATTTTCCTATTATATACCTCTTCAAAAGTGACATAATTTCTGATCACATCCTCATTAAAATTGATTTGATGAGATATCCCCATCCTAGTAAGGATAATTTGTCTAACAAAGTTAATGTGACCGTCTAGATCACAAACCCTTTCTATCCCTCATTTTAAATAATATTTAGCCTTCAAATAGGCTTGAACTCTTTCAAGGTATCTCCACCAATGTACCATTCACCAAACATAGTGGAATCTAGAAGAAATGTTCCCTTTTGTTTTTTCATCACATCTTTCTCCATCTAGAGCATCTCCACATGAATTCAAGAAAATCAATTCTATTTGGCACAAATTTTGGAAACGCATTGGGTGGATGAGTACACCCATATACTCTAATTATAGTATGGTCAAGCAAGAAATACCAATCAAAAAAATTATGTTTGTGACCCTGTTCTGGCCTATAAGCAAGAGGCCTCAACATTTCTCTAACCTCTTTGGTCAATATAGGAAAAAGGTTACCAAGGGAATTCATTATTATAATTGAGAAATTATCGTGGAACACAACATAGTTATAGTTCTAATAAGGAGTGTCCCATTTATAACACTAGCACTGTGGAGGAAATCTCTATCTCTTTTGATCAATCATGCTCAAGTCCATCCTATTGGACCAATTCCTTATATTCTAATACAACATTAAATGACACAACAAATAATAATATTTGAACTCCATAGGTGTCTTGTTTTCCCTTATTTACAAAAATTTGTCATGCAATTTCTTCTCAATAAATGATGTGAAATCATACTCAATATTAACCTCTAGGTTTTATATTCTCATGGCCATCATCATCATGCCAACTAGAATTCTATCTTAGGCATCAATTCCTAGCACTTGACACAAAGCAAAATATGTCCTTTTGAAATACATAGAAAATTTGTCAACTAGAAAAGGCTCAACAGTAGTGGTTAGGATTGAAATCCTTCTATTGTTGGCCCCTTTCCTCATGTACATGGGAAACTCATCACTCCTATGTGTATTTATCATACTAGTATATTCTTGTTCACTCTTATTCCAGTCAACTTTTGTGAGGGCTTGCTTGTTAAGCATGAAGCAATCAATGATTACATTTCTATCCATAGCCACTACTGGTGACCCATTTAGAAACCTGATAGTTTTGGTGGTTAGATGATAGTGTTGTGCCAATATCCTAATAAAATCCACATCAGTGAGTAAATTTAGAACCACAAGCTTAGCCAAATTCAAATTCCATGGGTTTATGACTGATCCCTATCCATCTTGCTTTTCACAAAAATACCAAAAAGGGTTCCATCTTGAAATAGGGAATCTAGCATCTTGATACCCCTATACTACATATTTGAATAGTTTTTTATACCCTTTGTCAGATGAATTTATCAAAATGTCCAAAGTGACTATTGAAGAGACCACTTCTTGGGAATAGGGGATTCAATGCTCTTACTTATAGACTCAAATTTCTTAGGTGCCATAGTTTGATGCTTTTATGAACTAGGGTTTTGATAGTCACTTTCTCTACCAAACTAGTTGAAAATAAAACATAAACTAAATACCAACTTTTATGAAGAGTGTGATGAGGTAGACTTGCCTAATTGGAATATTACCTAATTGGAATATGGCCTAAGTGTGCACATAGAGCTTGAATTCATCATCTACAATCACCACTAAATTTTCTTGAATGATAAAATACAAATAAATTCCAAATTTTATTTTACTACAGAGCCAGTCATTTTGTCATTACTCTAGTCTATGCCATAAAATTGACAAATCTCAACATTCAAGTATTTCAAACACAGACCATTGATACGTTCCAATCTAATGTCTGGGCTGGCACTTCAATTGTAGGCATCAATGATAACCACTATGGGGTGATGATATAGTCATTTTAGCATTTAATACTTTATCACATCACTAAAATACCTATTTAGATCTATTGCATGACCATGAGAAATTTTGGATGGTTATACTGCATCTTTCACCACTTACCACCATCTCTCAAGCCTTGATACACGTCATTACAGGATGATGGGATACATGTTACCCCTTATAAATCATACTAAATTACCACCAACCCTTGATCTAACCATCATGGGACCATGGGATACTTTGGCATCCCTTCACTGTTTACCATATCATCATAAGCATTGGATTTGACTATGACTAGAGCACATGACATACTTTATATATATTTTATCGCTTATCATTAGCCCATAAAACCTTCTCTAAAATATGAAAATAGATAGAAATAACATATATTGTATAAAAAGTTGCATAAAATTTATTTAAAAAATCTGACCCTATAAATGTGCAATTACGGTTGTGATTATTATTTCTCTGACATTTGTATTTGGTAGGAGATGGTTGCCATAATCATAAAAAATGCTCTTAATAGGGTTCTCGAGTAGAGAATTCATTCATTGTGATTCATATGTACCTTCTATAGTTAAATTTTTGACCTAGAGTGTCTAGGAAAATATATGAAAAAGCTAGAGTGTGGACCCTAGAGAGTTAATATCTCTTACAATGTATATTAGGGTTTAGGTGGCTAATGCCCATTGACTGGCCCTTTAACAGTGAGAAACTATGTGATAGAATAATAAAATTGTCAAAAATATTGAAATAACAAAATATGTGTCTCATATATTATGAATATGTTCAAAGTGAAGTGTGTAATTGATTATGCTTATGTGTGAAATGAGTTACAACACTTATCTATTGATAAGTGACTTTGAATTCAAATTTTAATAGACAAAAAATGATTGTAAAAGAAGGTCATGAAACATTATGAGATTATACACTATTATACCAAAAACATAAAATAACATAATAATTGTTATGAAACTTTAAAAAGGTGGTCTCGACATTTGAAAATCAACCACAATACTAATATCATTCAATTTAAAAAACTAAGTATACATATAGAAATATAAATAAAACTTATGGAACCATTTTAAAATACCCTAAACTGGCCCCACCCAATCCACCAATCCCCAATTAAATATAGTTTCTAAGTTCATTTCACAAAAGTCTAATCAAAGGTCATCCATCCAACTTGTATAAAGTTATAGTAACATTAAGTCACTTTACCATACATAAATCATATTTATTAAAATAAAAGTCTGGCCTTACTACCATACCACCATTTATCTTCTTGTCCACCATGGGGTTGTGGTGAACCTCTATTGTTTGCTCATACCATATCACCACAAGTCAACATTTTTTTTTCATGAGGTTATGGTGAAATATTATATGCTACTCAAACTCTTTCCACTGGCCCACCAATTACTTTTGAGACCTTCATGGGGCCACATTAACTAGTCTATGTATACCACAACACTGCAAGTGAAGTTCTTGCATGTTGTGGGGAAACAGTAACTATCTTTTCACTTATTTTAGTTTCTATACACCTGCCAAAGCTATTTTAATATACTTTGGGGTTACGGTAAGAGAAAAAATAGATCAGTGATCAAAATACAAATGTCTTTCACATAGACATGATATAGGATGCTTATGAATGACTCCTAGAATAATTGTAAAAGGAATATGGACTCTTAAGATGAATTTTGTAAAAAATTCCTCAGAGACATGTGGTCTCATGGTGGTGGAATGCCATGATGAATGTCATGACAAGAAAATTATTATGGATTTTCATGGCATTCCATCACCATGAGACCACATTTCTTTGAGGCATTTTTTCAACTAGTTCACTACCTTGTCTATGCTATTGCTTACTATAATGCTTTGATATATTTTTTCCAAGCATCTATAGCTTCTTTGAAACTATTTGTTTTAGACTTTTAGCCATAACAACAAGGCAATGAACTATTTGATCAATGTTTTGGTAGACATGTATGAAAAATTTGGTAGCATAGATAAGGTAGTGAACTGTTTAAAAAAATGCCTCAACGAAATATGGTCTCATGGAATGCCATGACAAGTAGATGCAATTGGTAGCTGCTCCTAGTTATTAGTTACGTAATGTGAATTAATTTCATAACTACTTAGATTGACTTCATAAAAATTATATTTTAATTAAAATTTTGTCATCTATCAACATCTAGTTATTAGTTATGCAATGTGAAGTAATGCTTTGAGTTTGAAATATGTGTAATTTAATGTAATCAACAATTTCAATATAAACTATAAAAATCTATTTTTTATAGTTCATTAATTAAACTCTCTATTTTATTTGATCTCTATAACTCTATTTCGATGGAAATGCCTTTTAATTGAAAAAAATAGTTTTTGTCTCTTAGTCTACAATGTTTTACATTTTTTTAAATCTAATTTGTTCTCGATATTTTCAAAAAATATTGAACTTTTGGTTTGCTAATTTTTTCCTCAAAATATTTGTGTTGCTATGTGTAGAACATTATAGATGGTTCAACGTCGAAGATTTACTATGAATCAATACCATGTATTTGACGAGAGAGTAGCTAATGAGAGGGACATGGACAAATATCCATGTCCATGTAATGATTGTTTTAGTGTAAAGGTTAGAAAAATAAATATGATTTATCAACATATGATAAGGTATGGACATAGTGGTATAAGCCCTTGGGATTATAATTATTATGAAGATATGATAGAATTTCATAGTGTGAGAGATGAAGAGGCAACAAACATAGATGAAGTGGCACCAAACATAGATGAAGAGGTAGTAATGTTAGACAAAGGATTTAAAGTTGATAAAATGTTGAATGAGGGTCTAAATGATGATTGGGCCAAGTTGATGGAGGATGTTTTAAATATTGTGTATGTTAATTACAATTTAAGTCATTTGACAACAATCCTTCAAATTCTTAACTTGTAAGTGGTGTTTGGTTGGACAAATGAGAGTGTAGATCAATTATTGGCATTATTAAGTTTGTTATTACCCCCTGACTCCACATTGCCAACAAAATGAAGTCAATGTAAAAAGTAAATCACTAAGATAGGATTAGGGTATGAAAACATACACACATGTGTGAATGGTTGTGTATTATTTCATAATAATCTTGCAAGTGAGAGTGAATGTCTGAAATGTCATGAAGCGAGGTATAGACAAGGGTTGAAATCAATTTTGGTTCCTAGAAGGGTTCTATGCCACTTTTTGATAATCCCAAAATTACTTTGAATGTATAGGTGCAAAGACATTGTTGAACTTATGTAATGACAAGCCCAAAATAAGAGAACTAATAGAAAATAATGACATGTGCTTGATTCTAAGACGTGGATGGTATTTGATAAAATATGGCCTAATTTTTCTCAAGATACTCATAATATAAGGTTGGTTTTAGCTCTATATGGGGTGAACCCATTCTCAGATCAAAGTACTAAATGGTCAACTTCGCTAGTGTTTTTAATAAGTTATAACTTGCCTCCATGGTTAGCAACTAAACCACTTTTCTTAATGCTATCATTGATTATACCAGGAAAGAAAAGTCACTTCAAATAGAACCAATGTTTATCTAGAGCCATTATATGATGAGATAATGGAATTATGGAAAGGAATTGAAGAAATTCAATCTTTAAGGTAAGGTCATTTAATCAAATTCACTTTAAGAGTTTCCTTATTGTTTACAATTCATGATCTTCCTACATATGGCACATTGTCTGGTCTCAGTGTTCATGGATACCATGGATGTCTTGCTTGCAACTTTAAGGATTTTGTGAGGCACTCAATAAGTTTACGTAGTTATATTTATTGTGGACATCATGCTTACCTTAAAATGGATCATCTATATCATTGACAAAAAACATATTTCAATGGTGAAGAAGAGAATCGTGAAGTACCATTGCTAATAATGGGTGATTGTGTTATTGAGAATGGATAAAAGAATGTCATTTATTAAAAAAGATGAGATTGTTGGTAGTAGATATGATCCATGTAATAAAATTGGTGTAAAATGGTTTTGCATATTCTATAAGTTGCCATAATTTAAGGATATATCCATTAGGCATACTATTGACTTTATTCATACTAACAAAAATATAGCCTATGCTATTATAGAAACTCTTTTTGGTGATTTTGATACTATTTCATAACATGAGGAATTTTTACAACTAAAGATTCATCAAAATCTTTGGGTCAAAAAATGTGATGATGAAAAATATAGAAAACCTAGTGTTCCTTGTGTCTGGACAAAGGAATAATGTACACAATTATTACAGTTGATGTCTCAGACTCACTTTCCCACTAGATATGTAAGTAGTAGTATTAGAATCCAAACTGACATTAATGGCTTAATATGCCTCAAGACCCATGACTATCATGTCATAATTGAGAATATTTTACCTATTATTGTAAATATATCAAGTTTGGAAAAGGGGCCAAGATTGACAATTATAAGGTTGGACCTAATATTAAAGAGAATGATTTTACATGTATTAAATCCTTTGAACTTTGATAGTTTCAGGGGGAAGGTTGTTGAAGTCCTTTGTCTATTGGAACAGGAATTTCCACCAATAATATTTAACATTTATATACATCTTTTGATATATCTAGAATATGAACTAGAGCATTGTAGCCCAGTAAGAACAAGATGGATGTATCCTATAGAATGATATATGAAGGTTTTTTAAAAAATTGTTCCTACTAGGGCAAAACTAGAATGCAGCATGTCTGAGGGATATTCAATGCAAGAGGCCATGGGATTTTGCACAGAATATATGAAGGATTTTTAAAATGTCAATCAACGTGTATGAGATGATGATGAAGATGAGAGAGTTGTATGTTAATTATTAGAAGGAAATGGATGTCACTTCAAGCTATCACATCAAGAAAGAAGTGTGATGCATGCCTATATTCTTCAAAACACATGTTTGTTCGATAAGTGGTGTAGGTAAAAAAATTTACACCATAATTTATTTACTCAATTATAATTACAATTTTATATTATTAATCTTAATATTTGTACATTTATATTCTATGTATAAAATATGAAGAAGAAAATCAAGCTTGGATACAACATCGACCTCAAAAGCGCAGACATCATGATTTTATTGGAGGTGATTCTTTTCTAAAATTTGAAGAATGGATTGCTAATATAGTCAATGATGAAAAATAAGAAGGTCAAGATATAACAATGGAGGAAAGTGAGATTTCAAAATCTCCACATTTATGGGCTATGCATTTTAGTGGAATGTGGTCATATGGTAGTCATTTAAGAATGGAAGAAAAAGACAAAGGAATGACAAATTGTGATTGTGTTGTTAGTGCTAAATTTCTTCACGAAATTGAGAATAAATTTTATGTTGGATTCATACAAGAAATTATTAAAGTGTATTTTGGTGAAAATAGTCCCATATTATTAAAATGTAAATAGATATGACCATTCATAGCACAATTTGATGAGTATGGATTTGTATGCACAAATACGGGATAATTTTTCTTTGAGATGGATGAGCCATATGTTTCCTCTCTTAAAATTAATCAATCATTTCTAATTCATGATGTAAGACGCCTAGGATGGTCAAATGCCATTCAAACATAGTCTCGTTTTAGACAAAAATTCATGGAAGTTATTGATATAATCCCTGATATGAAATATGTTAATTTACAAGAAACATTTGAAGAAGTGGATGAATACAATGATGGAGTGAATGAAGAAGAGATTTTGATTACCAATGAAGAGATTGGGAGGGAGAATGTATTACATGTCACAGATGAGGATGAGGAATAAAATCAAGTAGATGCATATAGGAGTGATCAAGATTCATAAGTGTCAATATCTAGTTGAAACAAGGGATAGTCATATTGATAGTCTGATACCTATAATTGTAAACATCTTCTTAGTTTTTTCCTACAAATTATTTGTAATCTATAAACTGAATTTTATTTTAAGTTTCCATTTTAAATTATGAACTCAATAATTTTTTATTGATTCAAGTTGTTGATTTATAAATTATTGTTTATTTGGACTTTAGGAAATGAGGAAAAGGACTCTAAGGTGAAAATTAGTTCATGATAGTGATCATAATTCTGAAATTTCATTAATATATTATGATTGATTTCGTAGAGAAAAAGTGGCCAAGAATAATGAATAGTTATCATGTCTTGGTTTGAAAAACATGCAAGTTGTAAATCCACTAAGTAGTATATTATTTTTTTAATAGTGTTTAATGAAATTTTATAGGCAAGAGCTTTATGTATACAGGACATTATGTGATATTTTTTTGTTTTATAGGCAAGAAAAAGAGTGCAAAAAATGTGGAGAAAAAACAAAAGGAAAGAAAAGATACAATGTCATCATCTCGTAGAAGCCAATGCATTTGTGATTCAACATATGCAGTTGGTGAAAACAATAGTTTGATGATGTGCAGCCTGATATAGCACATAATGATGTGAAACATTATGATGATCTCTTAGCACAAATTCTAAGAGAGATTATTGAACAAAATTAGAGCAAAGGAACAATAGGTCTATAGATGATTTATTCAACATTAAAAAATGTGTTTGAAGTGAAATATGTGGAGACTAGTATTGATCTACCTACTCATTCCACACCTAATGTGGCCAAGGATCATGAAGTTTAGATTGATGAAAGTCATGAAGAGAGACTGCTTGCATCTATTATGCCTCATAGTGCACTTGTTGCATCTAGAAATTTGGATGGAACTAGTGGATCAGCCAAAAATACTGGTAGTGGTTTAATATAAAATGTGTCTAATTTTTTCAAAAGACAAAGATTGAGTCAATATTTATTCAAATCTATAGAGAGTAATGTAAAATAAATAAAATTAGAAGGCAAAAATCCATTCTTGGTTGAGGTATCGAAAGATGGTGAGCTTATTAGGCCAAATGCTAAAAAGTGGGCCTCCAAGTTGGGTGTAAGATTTAGGGCCCATTTGGATATTTGCAAACCAAGTTTTGCAGAGCAAGATCCATGAATTATGGAAAATGTTATACAAAAAATGGAAAATGCTTTTGATACTATTAGTGGATAAATCTCTAGAAAATATTACAAGTAAAAGATGAGAATTTTGATGAACAATTTTAGATACAATTGCAGAAAAATAATCATGGAGGGAAAAGAGAGGTTAGACTCTAGTCTTTCTCCCAAATAGTGGGAGGCACTAAAAGAAAGTATAAATTTTGAAGAATATTTGACAAAGAGTAACAAAGGTAAGAGAGCAAGAGATAATGTGAGGGATGGATATACATTTGGCCAAGGTGGTTTGCAGACCGAGGTGGTTTGCATGCCAAAATAGATAAATTTATAGTAAGTGTATTGTTTTTTGGTTTAATTTACATTGTGTTATTTATTTTTATTTTTTATTGAATTCACTATATGTTGAAATTGACATTGTATTTTAGGTGGAAAATAGGTACAGAAGATATTATCAATTATATGGCAGTACTAGATCGACCCAGTAAATCTAAGAGTGGGATGAAGTGTGAATCTAGTTCATCAACAGAGATTTCATAGACATCTATTAAATTCTTAGTAAGAGCCTCTATAGATCATGTCAACTCAAATGAAGGGTATCATGAGTTGCATATTCAGTCTCACTTAGCAAGTTTCATAGTTGGTTGCCTCCATTAACCCTATAATTTTTGCATGGAATGAGCATAAATCCATGGATTCTATTGAGGTAAGAGGATCTATTAATCTCATTTATTCTTTTTTTAAAATTATGTATACAAATGCCTCTTAATATGTACATTATTAAAATTTGAGCATAGGAAAATCCAACCTAGTTTCTTTATTATTGGAGTGATCTAGAAAATGTTCTTTTGGACAAATTTATAGCTTGCATTCTTTACTTGAATATTGAATGCTTTGTATATTTTTTTGCATGATGGTTAAACCACATGCAAAGCAATTTTATCAAAGTAGCAAGAAAATAAAAATGCATTCATGATGTCAATAGAGATGTCAATATTTATAGTGATCATGATGAAGTGGATAAAATGTGCAGTACATTTATCATAGTTGTGTTGAATTAGTTAAGGTTATATAATAGTTGTCAATGATCTGTCCTAATGTTTTGTCATTCTTCATGCTTAAAATATTATTTTAACTTAATAGAGTTTAATTTTTTGTTAATTATTTCCATAATACTTGCTTCAATCTTGTTTTGGAGGGATTTGAGACTTGATTCCTTGTCTTGGAACAATCTTCTATTTTGTTCCTTCCCGAGTTCCTAGATTAGAATTGTGGTACTTATCAACCATAAAGAATGATAAGTAGAATGTGTTTTGATATTGGGATAGTATTGAAACAAAGTCATTATATCATTGGGAAGGGAACTCTTCCATCCTAGCTTCACGCATAACCACCTCCAACATTCAAAAGAGAATTGATAGCCAAAATCTTTTCCCTTTGACTCACTTCAACTCTGCCATATCCTAAATTTCCATCAACACCTTGTGAATCCCCTTTCCTCAAGTCATCATTTTCTTCCCAAAGAACCCAAAATTACTTCAAATTTCCTCTGCAACTCTGTACGTGACCGTTAGCCTACTCCATTTTTATAATATAATGTGTGTTTTATATCTCAATATAATGTGTATTTTTTTGTTTTTGCAGACATTTATTGATAAACTCCAAGAAGGAGATAAAGTCTAGGTGTTGAATCTGTTTGATGGTGTTGTTATGGGCATTGGTCAGTATTATACATGGAGTCAAACTGAAAGGAATGGGAGATGCAAATGTAAATATTTTAAAGGTCACAAGTAACATATATCTTGCTTATGAAGACAAAATAGATGGAGTTATCCATATAAAAGAGAAAGAAAGGACCTTCACATGGTGGCCACTAAAATATTTGAAAAAATGACATAGTTGATGTTTATCATGTACTACCTGTTAGACAAATTGCCCCACTGCTTTATGCAATAGTTTAAATATATTGTTCAGGGATATTCTTAGTGTTTTTTTGTCTATTTTAGAGTTATATAAGAAAAAAAAGGCATTGTAAATCTATTTTCTCAATCACAGCACTGAGAAACACACTTTGTATTAACACATTTTTCAAAGTAAAGACACATATTTATGTCTTGTATCTACTGTAAGAACACTTTTTATCAATAAAATTTTAGTATTTTGCCTTCTTAATAGTTGTTTTATTAAGTGAAAATTAATTATTGATTATGTTTTTCTATGTTTTATGTCATATGTTTTAAAGTCTCATCATTATGTCATATGTTTGGTGGCACCTGTATCTAATACTCAAGCATTTATTAATTCATCCTAAGTTTCAAATAGAATAAGCTATATTCCCTAATGTTGTAAATGTTGATTTATGAGAAATATTCATGTATTCATCATAGTCATGCT
The DNA here is from genome assembly GCA_037957365.1 of Torreya grandis. Classification (NCBI taxonomy): domain Eukaryota; kingdom Viridiplantae; phylum Streptophyta; class Pinopsida; order Cupressales; family Taxaceae; genus Torreya; species Torreya grandis. The sequence continues at coordinate 715,575 of JARHVA010005801.1, forward strand.
CTAAATATTGAACAGAATCATATTTATGCAGTGTACATGGTCTATGAATAAAATTAAGGATCACTGTCATACAACATGTGCCATTTAAAAGTCTCAATGCCACACGAATCAAGGATTGTTTTTAGTGTTGTAATTGGAGGTGACATAATTAGTTTCTAACATAATTGGAGATACTTTTATTATGCCTAATATTAAGGTACTTGTATTACTTAATTGGGGGTGGCTTAATCAATCTGTAGCCTAATTGGAATTACCTTTCTTGTACTTAATATTACAACTTAAATGTTTTCATACTTTTGTTAGCTATAAATTAATGAAGAAGTTAATGGAGTCTTAATCAGTATGGTATGTGACAAATATAAAATAGAAGACTAAAATTTGACATCTCTCCATATTTTTTAGATAGATATATTTAAAATATTTGTACTTCTACTTATGCTTCCAATGGAAGCCAAAAAGATACCCTTGGTTGTAGAATGTAACTAGTAAAATAGTGTAATGGGTTTCTATAATCATCATTTGTAATCCATATTAAAGGTTTTCTAAATGCTTCTTTCAAGAAGTGAGCATTTAAAATTACATAAATTATATTTTTTTGATATTATAAGTTTGTAAAGAGGGTGTAGATCCCAAGTACATAAGGCCCAAGGGGTTGAAAAATAGGCCAAAGGCCACTAACAGTCAAAAAACAATGGGCAGACAAAAGCAAAATAGGAAACAAATAGACTAGGGATTAACCATAACAAAAACACTAGTTTTTTATCAAATCTTTCTAATCTTCTTTGATGAACTTGAGAAGGTCCTCCATGCTATCAATTTCTTATTTTATATATTTATCTTCTTCTAGGAGGTCTTACAGAATCAACATGGAAGAAACCACACAGTGGACAACTTTCAAGAAAATAGTGGTTAGCACTTTCATTTTATTCTAAAGGGAGTGAAAATGCTTCTTCACTTCCTTCAACTCCCTTTCAATCTGGCTCTCCTCTTCACTAGTATCCATGTAATCCTCCTTGTCATAATCATAAGTGGAGTCATTCAACTCCTCAAAATAATTGGTTCCCCGCTCAAATTATTGATCAGGATTGGGTTTATCTTTTAATTTACCTACTTCCTCCCCTAGATCTGAGATAAAGGGATCATCCACAATATTTATTAACAAAAAATTTCCCCCTACCAGTCTCTTGGATCTCTTGATATTCATATTTCTTTCCATGCATCTCTAAAATTTAAAACCAAACTCTTCTTCTGTAGCCTCCTCACCTTGCACCTGGGCCTCCAAGTGGTCTTTGTCACTAGCCAAATTCTGAGGCTCCACCTCCACCACTTTCTTTTTCTTACTCTTTCCATGAGTGATCTTCTCAAAATTGATCCAAACAAATTATTTCCTCTCTTTATTGCTAGAAAAGGAAGGGTTATTTTTAGCTTCCACAACCCTTCGACAGCTAGAGAGTGATAAGGGTCAGGGGATTTAGAAGTCATATCTATCAGGGAGGGTCAACCAAAGCCCATTTGAAGAGCAGAAAATCTTTCAAACTTAGGGGATAGGTTTGAATAGGGGTGAACAATGTTCTTGGAAAAGGGTAGGGAACCATGGTGACCCAGCAAACCAAATCTGACTCTCAAGGGAATGTGATATTCATCAAAGTTAATGTCATGGGAACTATCTAACACTTATGATTTTAAAGGCTTAAAGGGACACAACACAATATGAAAGTGATAAAGCCTAAAGATAAGACCTTGGTGGAGTGGAATGGTGGAGGCAGCTAGGTTTTTTTAGGGAAGTTTTTATAGACTTAAAAAACATCTCCAAGAATGACAAAAGGAAAAAAAGGAAGTTAACCAACACCTTGTAATGAAAGTGATTCAAAAGAGTGAAATGGTAATGATAAAAGCACTTAAAACAACTTTCAAGGGTAAAATATTTCATGATGGTGAAGCATACCTTATCCCAAGGGTTAAACAAGCTCTCTCTATCAAAGCCTCCCTACAAATTCCCCAATGCTTCTCCTTCAATGAAGAATTTTTTCAACCCCTCTGGATCTTGAACTTTAACAAGTCTTTTCAATCTTCTACACTCGCAATGTAAACTTGTGGCCCAAGTAATTAACTCCTCACTAACAACAAACTCTATACCTCCAACCTATATTTTATGGTCACCATCCCAGCTCAAAGCAAACTAAATGGAGATGTTCTCATAATATCCATTCAAACATTCTAGAAAATGAGATATTCTACCTTCATAACATATACTCTAGATCATAGCATCCACTTTGGTTTCATCACATGATAATGGTTCAGTTATGACTTTTTCTCCTCTCATGACTGAAAGCTTCACCAAATTATTTCATGGTTGAAGAGGGACCCAAACCAAAGTGAGCCACCACCAAGGATTAACAAAAATTGAATCAAAAAATTTGGAAGCTTTTAAATCCCACCCCTAATATTTAGTAAAATGCATGATGATCTTATAATGATTAAACATGTGAAAGAGCTTGCCACGATTTGTCATGAGAGAATGTACCTTAAAGGATTGAGGTTACCTCATGTGATATTGATTTTCTTCAATTTAGAAATACTTATAACAAATGTGATCAAGATATAATGATGACCAGTGAAATCAATGAATAAAAATGACTAAGTATACTACCAAATTGATCAAAATGATGATTAAAATTAATGACTAAATATACTACCAATAGACATAAATTAGTGAATAAAAATGACTAAATAAGTGACCAGTTAACAACAATCAATGACTAGGGCAGGGGCCCTAGCTTAGTTGGCTATGTATTTCTGTTGTAGCTCTGCTGGTCACAGGTTCTAGTCTCCCCCTACCCCGTGGTACTGGTATTATGCGTGTCTAACCAGCACCGCCGATCACATTAAAAAGTTTACCATGCTTTTAAAAAAAAACAACAACAACAATCAATGACTAAATTAATGACTAAATATATCAATGAATAAAAATTACTGAATAAGTGACTAGATTATAGAAATCATTGACTAAATATACTACCAAATCAATCAATCAAAATAACCAATAAATGACTAAAAATGGTTTAGTCATCAATATGGTAACATTATAAATGACTAAAAATAAACTATTAATGGTCACATGATCGTGTTTGGTCATTTATATGCAGTTTCTAGTATTTTTTTTAATCATATATTATTGTTTTTGTAATAGTGATACCCTCCCAATTAAAAATATTTTATCTCAAATCTAAAGAAACTAATGCTAATGTTAAATAAGTTATTCCCAAGTTGATTTTTTTAGTTGAATCCCATGTCATTGGACCAAAACCTCAATGATGGACCAAGTGAAAAATTAATGGGGTCATCGATCCAAGATAGCTTCAAGTTCAATAATGATCATTACGTTCAATAAATGTGGTATGAAATAGGACATTATGGCCTAGGACTCTATTCAAAGATTAAACATTAAAAATATCAAGGACACATGAAGAAGGTGGAAGTTCCAAATTTTAAGCCACACAACAAATTTTTTGAAGAACTTTATAAGGCCCACATAACATCAAAAAAAATTGTGACCCTTCAATTTTGAAAAAGATTGCTTATAAGGATATAATGTGAGGAAAACCATAGCCTTTAGCTGTAAATTATTCTTTGAATGTTCTTAATAAGTCTATTATTCCAGACAATTATGTTCTAGGTGTAAATTATCCTTAAGAAGTCAAATAATATTGTACCATGATTTGAGGGTATTATCCATTGCCTGCACATGAGAACTAATTGGGAGGTAATACAAGAGATATGGTGGATTTTAACCATATAATTATTTTTAAGGAGACATCTTGGTGGTTGTATGATAAGTGGTGTTGTACCACCATTCAACCAGTGGTAACCACTTGGCATTATGATGTTGATTAGAAGTAAAGCAATAAATATATGTTTCCAAGCATTTATTTATAGTTTTAATTTGTCCATATGTCTATAAGTGATAACCAAAGCTCATTTTTAGTTGAGTTATCTTGCACTTGAAGATTCATTGATATAAATTATTGGTAAAGGTTGAGCCCCAATTAGATACAATATAAGTAGGGATGTCATGAAGGTTTAAAAAATGGTCGATGAAATTTTGGGAATAGGTAGTAATATAATGATGGCCCAAGGTGTTTTATCCTATTTTTTATTTAAAAATTAATATTTTGTTTAATAGTTGTAAAAGTTGAGAGAGGTCATAATGCTAAAGATATAAAATTATTAACAGTTCTAAGTTGTCAATGCTAAATATGGGAAACTACTATTTTTTGAAAACACTAAGAGATGTACTTAATTAAAATATATATTTTTGTTGACTATTTATGACATTTTATTGTGAGTAGAAGTAGAAGACAGGACTATGATTTTGCATAATCAATAATAGAAGTTGAAGATGATTCTAAACAAGTTCACACTCCCTAGACAATAATACATGCTAGTTGTGTCTCTTGATTGCAAACTTATCTAATTTGACTTTGACTAATATCTGATAGTGAAAATTAGAGAAATAAATAATTTTGATAATACAAAATCTAAAGTAGAACCTATGAATATTAATAAATAGGAACATGTTCCCTAGATAATAAGGAAATATGATTGTGTCCTTTGAATACTAATTTGTCCACATTAATTATGATTAAATTTCAACTATTCTACCTTCTACACTTGTTTCTCTTGATCAGGATAAGATATATTCATATTATACCCTATATAAGTCATTGTTTTCTTCTTCTTTGACTTAAAAACCCTAGGGTCTTTATGAGAGATAAAATACAAAAAGGATAGTTGAGTACATAATAGGTTTAGCTAACCCCAATTAACCCCTTGATAATTGAACATCGCCCATGTATCCAAATATTTCAAAGAGGGACTCAAGCCATACATGTTTATCCCACCTAGGGTGATTTTGTAATTGTGCTCCTTGACTATATGTATTTAACTAGAGATATGGCTTTGATACTTGGCAATGATAGCTCTTAACATGATTTGAGATGATTTAGACATGGATTGTGGTTTACTTTTGTAAATTATCTTCATTTAGAGAATTATAGGGAATATTTACTCAATGTGCAATAGCATGTAATGGCTCAATATATAGTTCTAAGCTTAAGACCAAGTCCTTTTGAAATGAGGTTTTGATTTACTTATATAGTGATTTTTTTTAATAATTTCCTTTAGTAGACCTTATGAAACTTGTGGTAAACCCAAATATATAATTAAAATTTTAGAAATGGTCATTATTTGATGTGGCATAAGGCTACACTAGGTGGACATATTCATGGTAGTAGACATATCCACCTAGTGTGGACCTATCCCAGAGAATCATTGGCATTTGTCCTTAGTTGGAGACATTCAAAGGGTAATATGAAATAGTTTGAGAATTTTAATTGTAAATTTATATGTATTAGTGATGGAAAACAAAGGGTCAATCTCACATATAGATAAATGTCTTAGAGGAATTGAAAATAATATTTATGTATTTGGGTGTAAGCTGAGTGGTTTAGGATGTGTCAATAATTAATATTGTCAAGTAATTGTTACCAAATTTAGTTATCTACATTCCCTCTTTCCCCCATCTCCTCAACCCTCCCCTTAATTTTGGTAATGAAATTTCTAGCGTAAAAGAGAAATAATTAAACCTAATTGTGAATAAAACACTTTTTCTTTGATAAGATACTCATATTATGTAAGGAAGTCCCAATTTATCAAACCCTACAATAAAACATGAAGTATTCATTTGTCCATATTTGAATTTTTTGAAAAATAGACTAAACGTTGAAAATTTAAAAATTGGGAGGAGAGCAATCAAGGATTGGGCCTAGAAGGAGATGAAACCAAATTAATTGATAACCTATAAAATACGATCAAAAATTTCCCCCTTGTTGAATAACTTGGAGTGTGTGAACTATTTTTGAATTGATAGTGATTGAGTCTCAATTTAGGATAATTAATCAAGCCCTTGAGTATAAAATATGCATATTCCAACTCTCATTAATTAGGGAAAGTACCCAATGTACTAATCCAAACGAAGGTATAACCATGATGGGTTCACTAAAAGTGATGTCAAGGTTGTTAAGTGTCACTATAATCAAATGTAAATCACCTATAATGGAATATAGAACAACACAATGGGTTTTCTATAAGTAATGCCGAGTCCATTGAATGTCACTAGATTCAAATGTACATTATCCATAATATAACAAATTAAAATACTACAAATATATCTAGATACTACTTGCATGATTGAAAAATAAATAAAAATATTCATGCCAAGATCATGACCTCAATGCCAATAGATTTGAATTTGAAATAAAACCCATTTTTTTATAAAAAATGTAACTTTTGAGAATTAAAATATGCATGAATAAGTATCATTCCATTTGAACTTTGCAAATGTGCATGAATAAATATTATGCCTTTTGAACTATGAAAATGTGCATGAAAACATATCATGCCTTTGTATATTTGAAATGTGAATGAAAAATTATAATTCCCCTAAATCCATGTCAAATAATATATAATTCCATCTACCTATATGCTCAATTGTAATGATATTTCAAACCTATAACTTTTGTTCCTATGAAATGTGTTTTGCACATGCCCCTGCATATGAATTCAAGTTTGTATGAATATGTACTTTGATTTTTTACAAAGTGAGTGCATATGCATGTCATAAGCCCTTATAATATCTATATTATGTGCCAATATATGTCATGTGTTTGATTTTTGTATTACTCTGAACCTTTGAAGCTTTTGAATTGTTTGAATCTTAAATATTTGAAACCTATATTTTATCATAGAACCTAATTTTTGAATTATTTTGGAGCTTTTAATAACATGTATTGTGAATATCTGAAACCTATACTCTGTCCCAAATCTAATTTTCCTATTAATTGATGTTTGAATCTCTAAGACAAGTCCATTATGATGCCCCCCCTTTTGATATGAAGGATGTACCCTACAAGTCACTAATATCAAAAGAAGAATTGAGTGTATCATAGGATAAAGATATAATAATGTCATCATGTGGAGATTATGTCTTCATAATAATTTAATTTTCATTGAAACATGTATGCAACATATTTAATGTTAGGCATACATGTTTCATTTATAGATAAATATAGAAATGAGGCATATAGTAAAGTCACCATCTTTAAATTCAGATTATACAATAAAAGTGAAAGATATGTATAATTTCACTACTATTCAAGATCAACAATCACAACACATATTGTCACACATTGATACATAAAAATCCAAGGCCACATGAAAGAGACATATTCAAATTTTTTACATTAAATCAAACACTGCAAACATAGGACTAATGGCCATAAGTAATGGGCATGTTTAAATATCACATAATAAAATATTTTTGACATAAGACCAAGGGCTGATAGTAATGGACCTATTCAAATGTTTCATAAGAAACAATTCATGCATAGGGCCAAGGTCCACACACAATAATCAATAAATATCTAACCTATCATGCAAAAAATGAAAATAACATCAAAGGAGCATATAACAAATGAGAACTAGTCTACACTATAAATATGTGTCAATGTCATATCATACAAAAGTAGCATATCCATGTAACACAATGTAATATAAGAGTAATTAAAAATATTATCATAATATATTTAGCTTGGCATTGTTGTGAGGTCATATAAATATATAACCTGTTGATAATGTAACATATAGGATAAGATGCCCCCAACACAGGCATGGCCATTGGATAGAAGGGAGTCCAACATTTAGTAATCCACGTAAAATATGCATGTCTTGCACCACACTCATATACCTTACAAAATTTATGTGTGTTTGAAAAATAATATGTTATATACCAAAATATGTTGTAAATAACATATGTAAAAAAGTAAACTAACAGCACATGCCTTTCTCAAGTCCTAATTTTTTTTTTTTTTAAGAATATTTTTGATGTTTTGGTACTTTTGACATATATAATATATTTTTTGAATTTTTGAATAATTTGAATGTTTTTATGCTTTTGAATATTTTTTAAATTAATTACCCTTATTATCCCATAAATGGGAGGACCATAGTGCATGCATATATCATAGAGTTGGAGTATGAATTTTCATGGATGAAAATTGATATATGTAGATGAATTATAATATGAAAAGGATTCAAGTATTATTACATAATTGTCTTGATTGTTATTCATAGTATATTTTTCATTGTGTGTACCTTGAGAAGGTGTAAGACTCAGTGGACTATACTATATAGTAGTACAAAGTATCATTTAATGTGTTTTTTGTGGACCACATTAAATTTATTGAAGTATTTTCTTAGGATGCATTGCATAATATTTATATTTATTTGTGTTTTGAATAATTCATTGATATGAAGCTTGATACTAAGTAAGTTTTACCATTTTCCTCCTAACTGACTATATAGAAGGATTGTGTATAGGTGCAAAAACTATCTCTACATTATGATATTGAATAGGTATGCTTATCATTTAACTATGCTCTTGAATAAGTGTTATAAATATCTTTATACTATGCTCTTGAATATGAACCATAACCAACTATGGTCGTGGTGGGGGAGGAGGAGGTGGAGATACCACTAAGTATAAATGGTACTCGTATTGAATGCATGGAACCTTAACCACTTGATTATAATGTATATATTTGATATATCGATGTATTGTTGATGGTATTGTGTAGAGTTTTAATATACAATGGAATCCTAATAACATAATAAATAACCATGTGTTTTGTAAAACCATAATGGAGCAGCCATTGTTGTTGAACCAACCTAAATAGGTAGCACTATATACCCAAGAGTATTATGTGTGTGTCCATCAAATGCTTTGACTATTCTTCATTTATATTTTAAATATTTCCCTATCTATATAATAATACAAATAAGTGTCATTATATATGCATTTTCAATTGAATCATTTCCAATCATGACATTTTGTATAGGTTTTTTGTTGATATAAGCTCAAATAAAGAGTGTGTGTTTGTCTAAAACAACATCAACAATAAAACTATCATAAAATATGATCATATGCCATGATTTTGATTTGCCTATAATTTACCAATAATGTCACCTATTGGATGCATATGTGTCAAATGAGGAGGATGTGCATTGTATGGATAGCGTACCTCTAAACTATTCTTTTTGATGTACTATGGTTTGGAAATGGGTTACTATATTTTTTTTAGCTTTGTATTGCCATTTTTTTATGGTCTAGATTCATATGTGGCTATGCTTAGTTTAATAGTATTATAATTAATAATATATTTTATCTTAATCAATAGCCTGAAACCCTTAGTTTTGGAATTCCCAATACATTTTGGTAGTCACCATATGTGTTACTATTGAAGCCCTTGTGTTAAGGCTTGGTCATATCCACCTCTAATGGTGGAGGGAGAATTTTATATTATATTCAAGTGATTTATGTAACAAGACATGAAGAGGTTGTGATAAAATTGAAAATTTCCTCCTTTTAGAGTTGTCAACTAAAGCTTGTTTTTCATGTTGTGATACTGCATTGACCATTAGTTTTGATTCATTATTTATTTTATTATATTTGACCTTGTAGTTTGGTTTGATTTGAAATTTGATAGTTGAAGTAGATGGTGAGAGTGGTGCATATTTTAGATTATTCAAAGCTATTCACGATTTTGACTTATCTTTATTTGATTGTATAGTATAACTCATCAAAATGTTTGAATTTTTTGAACATGATAAAATCATGGAATGGTGCTATGATTTTTTTGTGAATATGTCTTGTAATTCATTATCTACCATTTTTTTTTACCTTAGTTAGCCTAGTTTTTTACTAAAGAATATTTTTATTGATTGTCTTATTTGGCCCTTGCTTGAGTTTTGTAATCGGTCAATAAGATAGTTCACCAATTTTGATAGAGAAATGTGCTAGAAATTGATCTGTCAAAGGGTTGAATGCTTAAATTGATTGTAGTGGGAGATAATAGAACCATTGTAAAGTTTAATCTTTTAGGATTTTTGTAAATAGCTTGGTTGGTAATTTTTCATGAGAATCAAAATCCAAACATGTTTCATGTAGTGATTGAAGGTGTTGTTTGGGACCACCTTTACCTTCATAGAGTGATAACTTAGGTGATACAAGGCTTGTTGGTAATAGGTAAGATTTTATCTCATATGCCAAATGATTATAAATAAAAGTATTAGAACCCATTGAATCACTATCTATAGAGACACTTGATATAATTGTAACACTCTATCATGTAAATATATAACACTTTGCTCAAGAGAGTATGCATTAGGTGAGATTGTTGGTGGATCATGCATAGTAATCAAGGGAGGTGTGTATGAAGCCTATGTAGAAATAGACATATGAATATTTTGGAAATGTTTTGATGCACCCATATCTAGGGATGATGCCACATATCTAATTAGGTGTTTTTATGTAATAATATATGAAATAAAAATAAATAAAACAACCAAAGTGGAAGTGGAAGCTTGATAAAATTTATTTTGCTCATCTCTTGAAATGTATAGTAATATGTCAATATTGTTTGGGCTGGCATTAAGATATGTCATGAAATAACATCAGGTTCACCAATATATTTTACCCCTATTTTGTATTTAAAAATTAATATATTGTTTAATTTACACAAAACTTGAGAGAGATCATGATGCTAAAGATATATAATTATTAAAAAAATTGATTTGTAAATGCTAAGCTTGGAAAACTAATTTTTTTGAAAATCATTAAGAAGAGATGTACTTAGCTCAAATCTTAATTTTATTGATTTTTTCTATCATTTCAATAAAAATGTGGGCTATTTGTGTCCTTTGAGTGTAGACTTGTCCACATTGACTATGAAAAAAATTAGATTTCTCTACCTTGTACATCTGTGTGTAATGTTTGGGTTGAGATAGTTGGATTCTTCGAAATACTTATTAAAATTTGATTATCCATGCATAAGTGTGTATAATAAATCTATTTTTTAAGAATGTGTTGTAGATATTATATCTCTCTAGATGCATGCCATGTTCTAATATACTCTAATACTATTTATGAATTTTCCATAGTATATTGTATTTTAAAACAGCATGCAATATGTACTTACACATGCCTATTATATATTATTATATCTTTCATAGGGTACTTGATATGCTATGTACTTGACATTTTTTACTAACACATTCAATCCATGGACCACTATTACATGTTTATGCTGGTTGCTTATGCTTTTCCACACTTCCTTGAGTGTTTTACCTTACTATTGTCTTCTTTTATAGAGCATTTGAATATGCTCCATTGTATGCAACCCCTATGCCTATGATTTCCTTCTTGGATGTTTAATATGTCATTTCATTCTATAGACATTTGAATGTTTTTCCATGATTTTTTGGTCATTTGACTAAGTCATGTCCACTCAATTTCATAACAATTGAACATGCCCCTTGTTTGCAGTCTCCTTGGACCATTTCCTTTTGACTTATTCTTGAGTGATATTGTGTGTGTGCTTATTTGATTTTTAATATTGTATTTTTATATATAGACATTTTCATGATATTTATCATGCATCTTAGGCCTACATGTGATCACATTGGTTTTATACACTTCAATGTTACATCTATCTAGACATGTTTCCTTCTATATGTTACATGGTTACATTCACATATTTATAGTTGTCTTGCCCTTTTGAGTTGAGATAACTACCAGGCATTATATTTCCCTCACCTCAAAGGGTGGGAATATTAGTGGAGGCATTTCATGGTGATATGGCTTCCACATTATTCATAGTTTTTAGATTATAGTGGGGGCATGCTTTAGAAGCATGTTTTCCACACTCACATAATATATGGTACTTATACTAATTTGTAGATTTAGTGGGGGCATGTCATATGGACATGGCTTCCACAATTTCATATCTTTTAGATTCAATGATTTCATGCTTTGGAAGCATGTACTCCATAATTCATAGATTTAGTGTGAGCATACTTTGGAAACATGTTCTCCACATCTACTTAATATTCAACATCTCTAGTTTATAGTGGGGGCATGATTTAGAAACATTTCCTCCACACTGGTAATTATATAAGTTTCATATTTCTCCATATATAGTGGGGGCATGATTTTGAATCATGTCTTCCACACTTACACAATTTTTTAAATTGGCCAAAGCATAGAGTTATATGATTTTGATACACATTTGTGTCAGAATTATATACATGGTATCATTATTACATGAATTTTAAATATGAGAAAAATATAAGGTGCATATGATATGTAATATGTGCCTAATATTATAAAATCTAAATCAATCTCAAATTCCAAAATTATTACATGTATTAATACCCAACAGACTTTTATGAACTTTAGTAAGCCAATCTACTGTAGTATTTGGTTCACCTTTTGGTATGGTTGGGGTGATTAAATCACTCAATCTTACCAATTTTTTAGTTTGGACTTGATAAAACAACACTCACCAGGTTACAAGTATCATTGGGTTACACAGTTGAGCTAATATCAATTACCAGGTGGCAACTCACTTTTTCTCCAAGTTGGGGGCATGTGCCTTCCAATTTCTCTCTTTCTCTCTCTATTTCTTTAGATATATGAAAATTTAAAGAATTGTCTATATTTATACTAATCTCAATTTTAGATCCTTATAAAGATACATATGTTACAAAAATAAATCACCAATAAGCAAGGCAGTTACATCGACACATAGGTGTACTCCTAAACCTTGCTCTTTCAATTTTAATCAATTTAAAGTAATTTTCATCGAAATTATATGCACTGATTATAAATTGTAACATAATCTTAGTTGCAGTTCAGTCACTAGTAAATCACTCAAACCAAAGTCCAATAAATACCCAAATTCAACTCAAGTAAAGGCAAGGTGTCTATACACACCCAAACACTTATTCGCTTCCTTTAAACTAGAAATTTCATTACTAGGTTAGTGGGTGTAGATGATATTTTTTGATTATGGATCACCTTAGTATTGTACACTTGGAAAACTCATGACCCTATATGATCCTCTTAGTTATACACATGCCTTGATTGTACAAGCCTCATAATCATTCTATCTTGTGCCCCTTAGCAAATTTTTAGTCTTACTAGCCTTATATTGATGACATAGACATCTTATCTTGTCTAGAATGTTTAAATTCTAATTATTTTACACCTTTGCAAGTTCTAACCCTATGCATATTCTCCTTCTCCCTAGATACTAATGTATGGGTTAGACAATAATGTTGACATTATTATCTTTGACTGATGTAAGTGCCTAGTGACTTAAAAGTCATCCAATTTATAAATGAAATATATTACAAAAATCTAGGGTTTTACCATTTTACTAGGAGGAACAATCCATTATCTAAATATGAATGCACTATAGTGAAGGTGAAACCAAACCTAGAACCATCTAGGTGGTTTCCTCTTATTTCATCAAGCATTTTGTACATGATACTAGCATCGACGTAATTGTCCAAGCCCAATGCAAGTGTTTAGAGATCTAGAGGTACCAGATTCATAATCTAAAAATTGTTTCAAAATTGTATTATTGCCTACTTCCCACCTATACCAGATCCAACATTGTCTTAGCATCAGAAACAACTAGTTATTTTCTTTTATTTCATTTATATATCTATCATAATTATACTTTCCATTAATAGTCTATCTCAGTTTTATAAATTCAACATATGGCACATCTAAGTTTAGCACATTAATTAGCCTAACATATATATATATATATATATGGTATTCACCCTTGTGCCCTATCATTTCTATATCCTTAACTCAAACCATTAAATATGATACACATCTAATTTAGGGTTAAACAAAGTATTAGAATGTAGAGAATGCTCAACTAATTAATAGTGTGTGGTTGGGGCTATGCAACCCATATTTTTTACTCATTTTTACAAGCCAAGTAGAGTTTCTAAAATGGAGTTGTGGTTTCAAGGTGAAGGAATATAAATGTGAATCTATACATAGGACTAAACATCTAAAATTAAATATAAATCATATTGACATGCATGCATAAAAACCTATGGAAAAACATATTAAAATTTCACATTAAAAAAGTTTCAAATAAAACTTGATAGATCTAATTCCATAGGTGTATTAATCTACTAGAAGTATTTTATAAGTTTTTGAATATTTATCTCTTGATCTGAGAAATCACAGAACCATTGTAAATAATTTTAGGTGAGTATACATAAAATGAGACCAAAACATAATAGAAATTGAATAAATATCCTATCATCTTGTCATTTATATAAATAATAAGCTCAATCTTAATCTATTTTTTACATTCAGGTCTCCATAATTTAGGAAATTTCTTATACAATCTAAATTATCATATTTTTCTATTATTTAGATCACTAAATGCAAAATAAGTTAACTAAACAATAAACTCAATATATCTATGATAGAAATCATGGAATATCCCATAATGGAATTATGCATGATAATAAACATGACACCAATCTAAAAAATAGTCATATATGTAACCATACAAATGCACACGATATCTTGATCACGAAGCACATAAGCACTCAATACACAACACAATTTTGACTCACATAGACACAACATGTCCATGACTTAGACTAAAGTATCCTTTGACACAAAATGACAAAACACAATCACTAAAATCATATAACACTTAATACAACACACATCAATGATTAAAAAAAAATGTCATACTCATCAACATCTAGCACACATAGAGAAAGGAATGCGATTTTACATAATCACTCAATATCATCATTCATTAAAGCAATGAATAATATACATAGTAAATATTACTCTATAAAGTGTGATAAATATCAAGTCATGTGTAACAGTCTCCTATGATCAATGGACTAGTATAGAAAGATATAATTTGATATGTATGCAAAGATATTCCCTAGGCAAAAGTTAGACCATGGATTTAAATAATGTCACACATTTATATGTACATATATCATAGTTAAATGTGCATCCTACATCAAACTAATGTATACCATGAAAATCATGTGTTTAAAAAACATATATGTAATTTGTCATGTATATAACATTAATCAATCATGTGTACCATCAAAGCATGCCATGCATAGGTCCTAGTATTTTTTTTTATCTTTACATTTTCCAATTATTTTATTTATTTATTTTTTAAATGCCCCTACTAACCTATGATACCATAAATAGGATGTTCATGTGTAGTTCATAGATCAAATAGTGTGAATGTCACATATAATAGGTGAAGAGTAAAATTTATATCAATTTATAATCATATAAATGATCATGCACTATAAAATATATAGCATCATCATCATAGTAAACATGATCATGTTATGTTGTGTATCTCTAGTATCCATATTAACATGTAATATTCATTATGTGCTAGGATAATGTATTTGTGTTTATTATGGAACATGTTGACAAAGTAGGTAATTTATACTAAACTCAAAGAGATCATTGATGTACTAAACATTAGAGAATTGGTATTTATGGAATACCAATATCATGTTTATGATTAATTTTGGTAGGATCTATATAAGTTCTAAAATAGGTTATTTTATAGGTGATAGAGTAAATGTCTTTGGTTGAATGGGGTACTCATGTGAAATACCTAGAAACGTAACGTCTTTGTTTCTATAGATATAATCCAACCCTCAATATACAAAAGATTATATTTTACATATCATATGTATCAATAGATGCCTAATTAGCATGTATAACTATATACACTAAAATTTAGTATTATATACTTGGGAAATGTTAGTTTTGACCTTACATGACTTGTGCACACACATATGGCTCTCTTTTTCTCTTATTTCACACTTACATGATTTTCATGGGTTTAACCTCCCTATTTTGTTATTAATCACCTATAATAATATACTAGTATGTGCAAAACCATTCAATTATCATACTTAGACATCTCCAAAACATCAAAGTAATCTTTCTACCTTATGGACATATCCAACAGACTCAAACGATTACAAAATTTCAATTTTATCTAAATATAATGGTCTTGTCCCACACTAAGAAATGGTTAATTTTAATATTCAAATCCTTCGTAAGGGTTAGACCAAATGTTTTAATTATTGGTGGTGTGACAAAATACCTAAAGATACCATATAAATACATAATAGGTGTAAGCCTATTACCCATATAACAAACATGTATTAAGCATACTCAAACACTTTCACATTAAAAAGAACTTTCTTATTCTTTCCAATTCATCCATCAATCACAAGAAATAATTCCTATCAAAATCTAAACAATCTTGATCCCATCCAAATTTATCACATTCAAGGATCACTAATTCACAATTCACCTAGTGAGGATAATTATATGTGGTTTAAACTCCACATTTATATTATTTCATATGTAGGTAGTGCTTAACCATTAAAATGGAGTGGTTGAGGTCAAATCAACCCACCTTATTTCTCCTTTTTAGACAAAAATCTAGTGTAGAAAATGGACTTAGGGTTTTAATAAATGGAGACATGTATTTGGGTATTTTATGCAAAATCAACCCTTAGAATGACACATAGATATGGAAGATAAGAAGACACATCAATCTATATAAAAATAAATAATTAAAATATACAAAGATGAAATCATCAAATTTAGTCACTAGCTTCAACTAATTTTAACCCCAAACTAACAATTTTGCTTATGCATGCCTTAAAGTCTAATTCCTTATATGAGTGACTCATAGTCTAATTTCCCACATTTCCTATTGTCTGCATTTAGTCTCAAACCTACACATTTCAATAAAATTTAAAGTATCTTATCCATCTTATTACTTTCCATAACTATTGAGTTCATGCTGTCATCTATGTTTATTTCAAAGCACATATGTTTATGTTGCTATATGCCACATATATCCATGGCTATATGACTACATAAAGGCTTCCATCTATGTTGATTTCAAATTAAATATTTTTATGTTGTTATATGCCATAAATATACATGTCTATATTTGTTTATGCATCATTTGTTTCATTCATAAAAATACAAAAATATATATAATTACAAAATAGGATTTTTTATTACACATTAAAATTAAATTAAATTGAATTAATTTTTTTTAAACTAATTTTTGAATTAAAATGAATAAAAACTAATATTTTATTTTTTAGGTAGCTAGGGAGTGCACAATAGGATATACTTTGTGTGTGTGTGTGTGTGTGTGTGTGTGTGTGTGTGTGTGTGGGCATGTGCACACACACATGTGTGTGTTGTAAACTAAATGATCCTATCTAACTTTCCACTACTTGGTTTCAAAAAATACTAAATGATGATAAAAAATGAGGGGGCACATGACTGATTGCTTTTTATGTCTTTTTTTAAACAAGACTTTCTCTTAAAATTTTAGATGTTTAAACTATTTATATGTGACCATTTTTTAAAAAATGAGTTTAGAAATTAGACTCGAAATGCTCCTATTCATATTCTTATATAATCTTCAATTTTTGAGTGTATCCATTTCAAATAACTTGTACAAGTTAAATTTTCTCCTTTTGAAGAAAATAAAAGTCAATTTAAGACTCCCATTTAGTCCACCAATTCCATGCACTTACCCTAGAGTTCCATTTTAAATTTGAATTTGTTTCAAGGTTCCACCTTTGCATAGGAACATTAATTTGGGGTTCAATAAATAAACTATGATGATATTTAGATTAGTACAATTGAGGTTTTTTGTGATCTCAACTTCTGTAACTTATCCATCAATGGTGGTTGAGGCATTTATACTCCTAAATTCATGGTTTTAGAAGTTGTATCTCATTAGGGAATTATCACCCCATGGTATTCTCAAAAATGATTTCAACAAGTGGTAGTTGTGTTCACATGCCCTAAGGGGTTTTCATTCCTTTATTTTTAATCTAAATTAAGTCAATGATCTATATTATTTCATATCTTTTTTCATGAATGGACATATAAATATGTATGTTTCCTTGCATATTTTGTGTTGAGTAAGTGGGGAATTTGTGGCATATATACTAGAACCAATTGCATTTAAACACATTGCTAAATTTTGTAATTGTCCTTTAATATAACATATTCAATCCCAGATGAAAAAGGGGGAATATGTAGAGTCCACCTCAGTTTGGTAATACACACTTTGACAACATAAAATTTGGCATATTTTCACATTATTGGACATGGCATACATATTTTAATATTATTCACACTCTTCCCCATCTATTTACCTAGTTTTTGTCTCGACCAACCTAATATCCCAAATACACACATTCAGAATCACTCTAGTTTGTGCAAGAACTGTCCAAAATCTTAAACAAACTATCATCATGTCTTAGGTCACTAAATTTTTACTCGTAGTAAGATACCAAATATAATTAGATAAATGTAGTTTAATTCAGGTTTATACCTTTGACAGTAATTCCAAAAGACACTTAATGATAATTTTTTCAAATTTGGATGTCTCCATTAGGTTGGCATAAACACATTTCACAGGTCAGTCATAGTAGAAAATATCAAAAAATTAGTTATAAATAAAAATCAATATTAAGGCTAGACTAACTTGGTTATTACATTCAGAATCACTTGAAAGCTTTATAAATCCATTAGCATTATATTGAGACATTATCATAAAGGCATACATATTTGAATATACCTTAAAATATTAGTCCTAGAGCCAAGTTTGAGTAAAAGCATATGTCAAATTTTCATGGTGCTAAGGTTCAAAAGCCAAACATTGCATGACATTCTATATTTATTATGATGTTGTACACATACACACATAAGTGGGAAAATTATGTGTAGTTTAAGCCCTCTTAAGATAATTTTAATGTAGGAAACATTCAATCAATCAATGGGTAGTGGTTGGGGTTATCCAACCCAACACTTTAACCCCTTTTTTATGGGTCATCTTACATTCAAAATTGAGATTAATGTTTCAAAGGAATGATAGTTAAAATAGGGATCAACACACAACACCAAAGGTGATTGTATACATATGAAGCATCCATTGTTATAGGCATAATTATATTATTCTTGACATATCTATATAATAAATAGGGATACTAGTGGTAGACTGTGGATAGTATTGGTTTCTGAAAGGGTCTTAGTTTCACCAATAGTATTGCATAAGAGTTTTAGCTCATGTTTCCTAATCTAAATGGTTATAAATTAGAAATAGATCATTTTTAGAAATAGTAATGAAAAAATAGGAAATGGAAAACTAGAATAAGATAAACACTTATCTTCCATAGTGTTTTGTCAATTTTCAAGTATCTAACTATAATATCAATCTACCCTTTGATATTATGATTTATATGATTATTTCCCTATTTTACAAAATATAAATATCTATAGTTTCTCTTCAGTTAGTTCATATTAATCACAAATAGGTAAAACATATAGTTAGGCCCTTTGGATTGGAATAAAGGTGCCAATAAAAATAAAATACATAACATAAATAACTTAAGCTTATGTGCCAAGAGTTATCCATAATAAAATGTTAGATTAATAACGAGGTAAGTGCACAAAGTTGGGGGATAAAAAGTGGCCTACCCATGGACATGATTTTCTTGAAATTTTATAAACATAAACTTCTTTAAATAATTTGAGATATCTATACTCCAAATTTAAAGATGGTGTAAGAACATTAAATATATCATTTTGAGTCTAGTTTCCAAGAAACTAATTTTTTTTTAAAAGAGTTTAGTATAACTAGGTCAAACATCTAAAATTTGAATATAAACTCCTATTTTTTTTTAAATATAGTAGATGACCATGCGACTCACCATTTTTTAGCAGCGTTTAATTTTATTTAAAACCCTGTGGGGAAAATTTAGATAAGATATTCTAGTTGTGACCTATATTTTTTTTATTTTTTAAATTAATACCTATTTTTAATGAATTTTGTAAGTAAATAGATCTAAAATTTTGACAAAAACATGGATAGTCTTCCGTGTGGTGCACCTAATTACCTCAAAAAAAATGAAATTCAATTTTTTTTTGAATGTGTGTAGAATTAGGCCTAATTTTTCACCATATATCTTTTTTGCACTTGGATAAAAGAAAAACAAATTACATGAACATGTATAGGCATGTATATTTGTGGCATGTAGTGGCATAAAAAAGGTGTAGTTATAAATCAACATAGTTTGAAACATTAAATTAGTCAAAAAATTATAAAAATCATATTTTTAGAAAGAGAAGAAATATTCTCATTGCGATGGTATTAAGTTTTTGAATTTTACTATTGAAATTCATAGTGTATTTGGTGATCAAAGTTTATTTTTTTTGTTTTTATCATAACTCTCAGACTCGGCTATAGATTGACAAGTCCAAGCCTTTGGCTGAGGAATCCAAGCCATTAGTGAGCCAAAAGGAACAATTTTTGAATTCAAATTCAAATAGAGTGATCACATTAGTAATGCAATCATGGTATTAACATAATTATGTTATTAAACATGTTAGTAATGTGATTGTGTTAGTTAATAATGCAATTGCATTACTAACATGATAGCATTATATATTTTCAATGCCCAAATTTCCTTTTTAAATCAAATTTTATATATGATATTATATGTTCTTGAGCTCCCTAATAATGGTGTTATTTCATGTGATATGGGAAAGCTCCCTAACCTTGGATAGTGAATTAATGTGTTGTGGTGTCACATTAGACTTCAAAAAATTGATGGCCATTTTAATATGTTGAATTGACTACTTATAATTAATTGGTTTTAAGGTGTAACTCATTATACTTCTTATGATATAACTTATTTTATCAAAAAATGTCATAAAATTAAACCTATGGCCAAAACATAGCCTTTGGAGTACTAATCTAGTTATGCATCTAAAGTAAATTGTGGCTATTTTGGGGCTATTTTGAGCCCCTTCAACCTAGCTCAATTAAAGAAAAGAAACATTATTTATTTATATACAATTTCTACATGTATAGAATGTGTTTTTGAGTTCAATAATCTTGAAGTTATTAGCTAATGAATGTAAATGTTGATCAATTTGATTATGGAGGTAATTAGGTTCAAAATGAGCCACATGAACGTATTTCAAATTGTATATTCAATATTATTTGGAGTGAAATTAACCTTATTTTCATGTTATATATAATTAACCATAGAGTTGATTCATTTAATCAAAGAGGCATTTAAGGCCAATTTGAACCCGTTTAAGAGCAAGATATGATTTGGGGCAAAATTAAATTTGAATAAATCATGAATTGATATAATTAGTCAATTTATGTAATTAAGGGCATGATTTGGGCAAAATTGAGCCCCTAAACCAAATTTATGGCTCAATTGATTGTATAACATGTATGCAACATGTATGGCTTAACTGATCCTACTTTTATCAAAAATGCAAACATGAAGGTAGTTATCCCAAATAGGTGAATAAGTAGCTCAAAGTTTCTTAAATTACCTTAGTGATTGGACCTTATATATGATATCTTAAACCCTAAAACCTATACCATTTAACTTAAACCTTAAACCCTTATCATTTACTTTAAACCCTAAGCCATAAGCCCTAAACCCCAAACCCTTTGAATTGTAAACCCTAAACCAATAAATTTATCCCTAATTAACATCCTTTATATATAGTAATTATTAGATTCACATGTATGAACTTGGCCAAAATTACATCACTCATTACCATAATTGACTTAATTGGCTCAATCTGTGATGATGTGGGGACTAATTAATCCCAACACATTCTTTACTCACAGATCTAGGTTTAAGGAGCTTAAATTTACCCCAATCACCATCATGATTGTACCTTATATACCCTAAACCTATACCCTAAGCCCTAATCCCTAAATTTTCTAATCCTTAAACTTTAAACCATAAATATAAAGTCTTTAAACCCTGATCCAATCATTTTATCCCAAATTAACATCATTTAGACTAAGAATTAAGTTCACAAGCTCAGTTTGGCCTAAATCACATGGTTGATTACCCCATTATACTAATTCACTCAATCTACACAATGACATGGGGTATAATAACAACCCAAAAACACTTTCTATAGTCACAAATGGGTCCTAGTGATTCAAATTATCCTTATTTATCTTTTTAATTGACCCTATGTACCCTAAGCCATATATACATTAAGGCCCTAAACCATAAAACCTAAACATTATACCCAAAATTGTAAATCATAAAATTTTCCTATTTACCAATATATTTAGTCCTAATTAACATCCTTTTTAGTAATAATTAGGTTCACATGGCATAGAGAGATTAGACATTATATACACCCTTAAACCTAAACCCTATTCGCTAATCCATATTCCCTAAAACATAAATTGTAATCCTTGTTCCCTAATGCCCACTACATGCCACAAACATAAATGCCTTATGATATAACTAATTTTATCAAAAGATGTCATAAAATGCATTTTTAAACCTATGGCCAAAATTTAGCCTTTGGAGTACCAATCTAGT
The DNA here is from genome assembly GCA_037957365.1 of Torreya grandis. Classification (NCBI taxonomy): domain Eukaryota; kingdom Viridiplantae; phylum Streptophyta; class Pinopsida; order Cupressales; family Taxaceae; genus Torreya; species Torreya grandis. The sequence goes on from JARHVA010005801.1 coordinate 737,985, forward strand.
TGTGCATCTAAAGTAAATTAGGGTTATTTTGAGCCTATTCGACATAATTACATGACTATAAAATGTGATTTGGGGGTTGATCAGCTCCAATTTCATTATATCGATTGAATCAAAAAAGCATTATTTACTTTTATGCAAGTTCTACATGTCTAAAATGTGGTTTTGAGCTCAATAAACTTGAAGTCATCAGCTAATGAATACAAATGTTGATTAGTTAAATTATGGAGGTAATTAGGGTCAAAATGAGCCACATGAACCTATTTTAAATTATATATGATCTGATTTGGATTGAAATTAACCTTAATTTTATGTCACATATAATTAACCAAAGATTTGATTTATTTAATTGAGGAGACATTTAAGGCCCCCTTCAAGAGTAAGATATGATTTGGGTCAAAATCAAAAGTTTTATTCTATCACGAATTGATCTAATTAGTCGATTTATTCAATTAGGGGTGTGATTTGGGAAAAATTGAGCCCCTAAACCAAATTTATATCTCAATCAATTATATAATGTATACAACATGTATGGTTTAATTAACTCTAATTTTATCATAAATGCAAACATAAAGGTAATTATCATAAATAGGAAAACAAGTAGCTCAAATGATCTTTAATTACCTTAGTGATTGGACCCTATATCTAATACCTTAAACCCTAAACCTTATACCATTTAACTTTAACCCTAAACCTTGTACCGTTTACCTTAAACCCTAAGATATAAGCCCTAAACCCTAAACCCTTTAAATTATAGACCTTAAACCCTAAACCAATAAATTTAGCCCCAATTAACATCCTTTATATATAGTAAGAATTAGGTTCACATGGATGAATTTGGTCAAAATCACATCACTCATTAAACCACAACTAACTTAATTTGCTTAATATATGATGATGTGGGGGATAATTCAACCCAGAATCACATTCTTTACTCAAATATCTAGGTTCAAGGAGCTCAAATTTGCCCCAATCACCTTCATGATTGTACTTTATATACCCCAAGCCTTAATCCTTAAATTTCATAATCCCTAAACTCTAAACCATAAATATAAACTTTTTAAACCTTGAACCAATCATTTTATCCCAAATTAACATCATTTAAACTAATAATTATCTTTGTGATTGACTCTATATACCCTAAACCTAAGCCCTATATCTTAAACACTATACCTTAAATTGTAAACCATAAACTTTCCATATTTACCAATAGATTTAGTCCCAATTAACATACTTTGTAGTAATAATTAGGTTCACATGACATAGAGAAATTAGACCTTATATACACCCTTAAAATTGAACCCTACATGCCATAATACCTAATCCTTGAACCTTAAAACATGAATTATAATCCCTAATGCCCTAATTCCCAATCCATAAACCTTATGCACTAATGCCTTAATCCCTAATCCCTAATCTATATTAACTATAGTGTGATCACATTACTCTTAATATAGACAAAACTCACTTCTCAATGCCTATGTTTAACCCCAACTGAGTATTAAGAATAATGCAATTGCATTATTAAATAATATGATCATGTTATTCTTAATATAGACAAAACTCTCTTCTTAATGTATATGTTTAACCCCTACTGAGTATTAAGAATCACATGATCATATTATTAAATAATGCAATCATGTTATTATCAATATAGACAAAACTTTTTTCTCAATGGCTATGTTCAAGCAGAACCTGGTATTAAGAATAAAGTGATTGCATTATTTCATGACATGATCATGTTGTTCTTAATATATAAAAAACTTGCTTCTCATTGTTTATGTTGAATTGGAACCTAGTATCAATAATAATGTGGTCATGTTGTTATTATTATAGACTAAGCTCACTTTTCAATGTTTATTTTTAACCCAAAACAAGAATTTTGTCCCCACAAACATTCTCTATGGGACCTACAGGAACTATGTACTTTTGACCCCACATTTAAAAATTTGTCAATTATCCTTGATGGGTGATATATAATGTTCAAGGAAAAGGAAGATGTTGAATAATAATACACAAGAGAAATTAGAATATTTGAGAGAGAAACACAAGATATGAATGAAAAAACTTCATGGTATACAAGGTACAAACCCTAATATTGATGAACTAAATGCCATATATAATGAGCCAATTGACAATAATGAATTAAACAATGATGAAATTAACCATAAATAATTGAATAATGATGAAATTCACCATAATGAGATGAATAATAATGAAATTGACAATAATCAATTAGATAATGTTGGAATTTTACATTCAAAGTTCCAAATTTTTTATTCTATTGGTGATGAGTCTATGTATGATGCTTCACCCCCCATGAATGAAGAAAATTTGATGTAAATAAATAATGATGAAACTAAAAATCAATAAAATTTCATGAAAACATATAATGAATAAATAAACAATGAAGAAAATGTCATCCCACCTCTAAATAATGAAAGTAATAATGATTTTGAAACACCCTCTCAACAAATTCCACCATCAACAACACATCCAAGAATTATGCGTAGAAAAGATAAGTACTTAATTGAAGTCGATGAAAACATTTTAGAACTAATGCATTAAAAAATGTCTTATCACCATTCAAGAAGACCGACTCAATAAAGTTGGGATAGTTTCTTTCATAATTTGTATTATGATAGTCAAATATGTCAATTATTTATTTCATTAATAAAATTAATTAACATGAGACCTATAATTGACACATTAGGATTAAAAAAATCTAACATGGATGATGAAAAAAATGAAATTATTTAAAATCTACATGATGCATATCATATTATAGGCCCAAAATCATGCACCTAAGATTGTAATGTTATTCGATGTATACTTATAACTTGTGCAGTAAGTGACCAAAGAGGGAAAAAATGAATGGTTTCAAAAACAAGTTGAGCGCTTAGTATAAACAAAAAAGCATTAATGAAAGAAATTGAAAGACTTAATAAACCTAATACATTGAGCTCTATGTATTCTCTAGTAGACTTCCATGAAAGTACAAGGCTATGGCCAATACTCCCAAAGAGTTACTTGTTCAATTTTAGAAAGATAATACAAGAGTTTTTTTCCAATGCAAGAGATGTAGTGAAAATAAGAGTTGGTTTTCATAATCATGAACCGCATTTGAAACATTTATTAGATATAACTCAAACATAATTATACTATAAATTTTTGGAAAAACATCCACAAATTTTGATTTGTCAAAGTTATTTTGAGATGGCCAAACCTTTTTATGTAAAAATAAATCACACATGCACCACTTTATTATTGTAGACAACATGTTGAATGTTCAATGCACTATGATATTTTTCACCATATTCATTGTACTTTGCATATGAATAATATTTTTTAGGAGTGTGATGTTGAATTGACACCGAAATCAACTAAGGAATTTATTCCAACTATCATTTGTAAAAGATCAGAAGGACAATTATTTTATAAAAAAACATGTTTAAATGGAAATTGTAGCATTTGTGGTGGATTGCCAAAATTAGAAAATGTATCCATGAGGAGATTACATGTGCAATTGGATAGGAATTAGTTGGTTTAAGCAAATATAAATTAGTGGCTTATCAAGTAAATGATGATAAAGAATCTAAAATGTGTGATCTTGTTATAAAAAATATCCATGTTTCCAATTTTTTGGTCAAATTTAAGGTAAAAATTGTTAATGAGTATGCAAGGCACATACATAAGGATAGATGGTTGGATGAACATTTCAAGATAATCAAGGATACATTTCTACTTGGTTTGATTATTTTAGTAGTTGATTGTGAAAAAAATTACACATTTAAACCCTAAATGAAAGTTTAATCATAGTATTATAAATCATCATAAGTTGACATATTCGTGCATATAGCATTCATTCATGCACCTGATAGTAAAGAGTAACAATAAAAAATATTAAGGGAGTACCATTTCTATATCAGCGATGACCGATCACATTGTTCAAAGTATGTGCAAGGTTTTTTTTAGAAGTTCTATGAATAGTTGAATCAGAGGAACATTACTTTCAATCAACATTACATTTGGTCAAATATTTACACATCATAATTAAAAAAATACATATATTTTTTATTGGTTGAGAAGGATGCACATTACCACTGGTGTAGAACACATTTGGAATTTCATTGAGGCTGACCATGGAAAAGGGGATCATGAAGGTGATAGAGCATGTGTAAAAAGAGCTATTGTAAGGGAAGAATTAAAATTTGAAGAGGGTGTTCATTTGATAAACTCAAAAACCATGGTTGAATGGTGTAATGAGAACATGTTTCATGGTGCTCAACCAAATTATATTTTTCATAGACATTATCATTAATGGGGGAAAAAACTTGGAAAAATATGAGGATTGTATAACTCTAACAGGTTCAAGTGACCTTCACTCATTTTGTAGCTCAAATTCAAGTTCTTGGACTATTCATATGAGACACTTGGCATGTTTCTATTTTGTATTTGAGGGCTCTATTTGGAATGAGTTTGAGTCACAAGAGTGGGTGGATGATTAGAGTTAAAATCCTCTAAATTTATTCAACACATATTAGGTTCTAACAACATTACAGCTTGTAAATATGACATCATCAAATGACTTTGACCATGTGTTAGATCTAGTGTAGCCATGTAAAATATTTTTCATTATGTATAATTTATTCTCATTATATATCTTCATATTGTCACTAAAATGATTTTTTGTGATACAGGGCATGTTTTTGTAGTTATTACATATGAGGATAATGAATAGGGCATTGATTACTACTTATGTTAGTATGTAGAGAGAAAGAAAAAATTGACTTCCATAGTTATAGATGGTGAAAGCATTGACTATCCCACTGGGTCAATGGTAGTCACTCAGACTTTGTTTTGACAATATCCTATAAAAAATTTAGATAAATTTTTATTTGAAGAGTTTGAAACACATAGCAAGATACTACACTATTCAAATTTAATTCTTGCAATAAACATTCAATTATAAAAATATCATGGGAGGCCATTAAACAGGAAACTATGGAAAGTTTAGGAGACAAACCATGAAGTTATTATTGATACTATAAAGGTTAGCACATATCCTAGTATTTATTTGAACTAAAATACATAGGTATGTGGAATTTTAAAATGTAGATGTAATCAATTTTACCAAATATTTTTTTATTTTCTAGGTAATACATATGAATTTCATTTTTAATTACTTACTAATAATTTTTTGTAGGTTAGTGGTGCCATATAAGCTTCCACCTTCATGTGGTTGGCATTGTCAATGCAAAATTATATATTCTTCAAGCTAATATAAACTCATGTTAGACATGATCAAAGTGATATATTCTTATGTGGAGGTCCCGAAGGCAAAAATGAAGTTGGAGATCAAGAAGTTGCTTGTTTAATGCCAAAAAGTTATATTTTTGGGCCTATCACTGTAACTTGTCCAACAGATTGTTCCTAAAGGTTCTATCTAAGTGCTCTGAGGTGAGGTTATAGGTCTTAAAAATTCAAGGGAGGGATATGATGGTTCATATAAATGACTTATAGGCTTTGTTTTATGTGTGTTTGAACTTAGGCTAAAAATTTGCATTTTTCTTGTATTGGGAAGGGCATTCTTGAGGCCAAAAGGGGTGGTGGGTTTGTTGATCAGGCTTGACGGGAGGCCAAGAACCTATTCTAGATGTTATCCTCCCCCTCAAATGTGTTGGTAGTGTCATTTTTTGGTCAGGAAGCATCAAAAACATAATTTTATAACCACAACTTAAACATTGATAACATTTGTTATCGATGTTTCTATGTTGTTGAATGATAGTGAAAATTCACTTTCGAGTGGATTTGAACATTATGGTAGTGTGATAACATGTAATTTGCCTCTGTGTGTGTGTGTGTGTGTGTGTGTGTGTGTGTGTGTGTGTGTGTGTGTGTGTGTGTGTGTGTGTGTGTGTGTGTGTGTGTGTGTGTGTGTGAGTGATAAAAGTGATATATTCTTAGGTGGAGGTTCTGTAGGTAGAAATGGCAAATTGGAGCTTAAGAAGTTGTGTTCAATGCCAAAAATTTATATTTTTTGACCCGTCACTATAACTTGTCCAAAGGATTTCTCTAAAATGTTTCACTTGAGTGATCTAAGATGTGATTAGAGGGATTAAAGAGGTAGGGTTTGGATCTAATGGTTCGTAAAAATGACTTACAATTTTTTTTAATTCGTGTTTGAACTTAGGTTTAAAATTTAAATCTTTTTTGTATTGGGAAGGGTTTTCTTGAGGCTAGAATGGATGGTGGGTTTGTCAATTGAGCTTAATGGAAGGCCAAGAACCTATTATTAGATGTTATAATCCCCCTTGGATGTGTTGATAGTGATATTTATTTATTAGGAAGCATCAAAATAATAGTTTTGTAACCATAACTTAAACTTTGACAACATTTGTTGTTAGTGTTTTTGTGCTCCTGAATGATAGTGAAAATGCACTTTTGAGTGGATTTAAACATTGTGGTGGTGTGATAACATGTAATTTACCTATCTATACATGATCAAAGTGATATATTCTTAGGTGGAGGTCCTGGGGGTAGAAATGGTAGTTAGATCTCAAGAAGTTGATTTGAACCTAATCCTATATGTTATCCCCCCCAGACATGTTTTCAATGTTATTTTTTGGTTAGGAAGCATCAGAACAATAATTTTGTAACCAAAAATTAAACTTTAACAATATGTGTTGTTAGTATTTCTATGCTCCTCTCTCTCTTTTCTCCCACACTTTTGCATGAAAATATATTTTAACTGTTCAAGGTGATTTGGAAGCTATAATAGGTTTGTGATATTTTTAAATATTAGTTGTCAAAGATCAGTTGTATGAGTTGTAACACCCTTAAGGGATAGCCCTAGAAAGCAATAGGATGTCATGAGTGAGGTGTTAAAGGTGATAAATGAGTGATGTGTTGAAATTTCAAAAACCAAATACATGTAGAATCTATGTTGGCAATAGTCTTAGCTAAGCTCTCAGCCTATAAAAATTTTGAGTAAATCCAAAGTGAGGGTTTTATGAGTAAAACACCTCTAAAAATTAAATAATTGAATAATAAGGTCTAAAATTTTGTGAGTAGTTTTGGAATGGATCTTATTACTTATTCCAAGTATCATTGGGTTTATAAGAGGTTTTAAATTTTAGGTACATAGGACTATTTTTATGTACACCTATAGAAGACCATTTTTGAGAAAGCTATGCATAAGGTAAGATGATAATTTGGTTAATTTGATTTTTTTAGACTTGGGTAATGGTTAAAACATGTTAAAATTTCTAAAATACTACTATAAATATAATTTCTAAGAGCTACAAACTCTATTTTGATAAATTGACCTATTGGAGCAATAACTAGGTCTAAAGACCTATAAACTTAAAAAGATAGAATTTGAGAATGAAAGCTCAATATCTTAGACTTATATTTGGTTGATTTCTTATATGTTTTGACACCTACATAAATCTTTTATTTTTCCTAAGATGTATCCAAAGTGTCTTGAAGAAGATTGTTCAAAATAAGGAGAGTAGATCTGAGAGATTGGTGACTAGTTAAGAGCAGACCTAATGAGTAATTGACTAGTTTAAAATAAGATTGTTTGACCTATTAGAGTAACAACTAGGTATAGAGACCTATAAACTTAAAAAGGTATAATTTTAGAATGAGATATAAATCTCCTAGAGACCTATAGTTTTTTTATTTCAACTAAGTTTTGACACCTACATAAATCCTTGAGTTTTCCTAAGACCTATCCAAAGTGTCTTAGAGAAGATTGTTCAAAATAAGGAGAGTAGATATAAGAGATTAGTAACTATTTAATATAAAAACTAATGAGTAATTGACTAGTTTAAAAGAATATTATTTGACCTATTGGAGTAACAACTAGGTCTAGAGACCTAAAAACTTAAAAAGATAGAATATGAGAATGAGAGCTCAATCTCTTAAGGACCTATAATTGGTTGATTTCTTGTAATTTTTGACACATACATAAATCCTTGAGTTTTCCTAAGACCTATCCAAAGTGTCTTAAATAATATTGTTCAAAATAAGGAGAGTAGATCTAAGAGATTGGTGACTAGTTAAGAGCAGAACTAATGAGTAATTGAATAGTTTAGAAGAAGATTGTTTGAGAGTGGATTTTGAATTGAGTTGAGAAAAAGAGTAAATAAGTGAGGTTGGAATTCTTCATGATATTAGAGAATATGAATAGGACTATCATATCCTTTTTAAATATAGAATATCAAACTATTAATTATGTGGTATTACGAGATGATAAAGAGTTTTTGCCAAAGATGGATCATTGTCTTGTGAATGAATATTATGTTTCAAGTTAGTAAGGTTGACTTTTATCAGACTATAGACATTATATTCAAGGTCAATAATAATTTAATCTTGCAATTTTAGCCAATATAAAGCTACAAAGATGAATAAGTAGACCATGTACATGGTCACCAAAAGGATTTGAGTGCAGAAGAGGTATTGATAGAGATTACTCGGTAGGTGAGGAAAAATATAAAGGAATAAGAATCATAGAAGGCATAAAAGTAGTAGGCCTCATTTCAAGAAAAGATAGTCAAAAAGGTATTAGAGCCAAGTGAAGGTGAAATATCAGGTGACTTGTAGGTATAGGTATCTGAGTGAGAAATTTGTAGGGATTTATGAATGATTTTATGTCTTTGAATTATACAAGTTTGAACAGATTGGGTATGGGTTTTAAGTGAAATCAAATTGTGTTATTGATCAATTGAAAATTTTTAAATGGGTGATGACAAATGTAAAATATATGAGTGTCATTAGTCATTTCCACTACACACAATCAAATAAATACTTTAATTTAAAAAAATATGGGAGATCCAAGATTTATAGCATTGAAAAGAATAAATTTTTAATCTTGATTTGTGTACAACATTAAATATGAGATCCAATAGCTAATAGTTTTGAAGATCAAAATAAAACTATACAATAACATTTTAAATTAAAACTAAATATAAATTAGATAGATTGCCATGATAAGCATATAATATAGGCACATGTGTAATAAGTCAGTAATACATAGATTGCCATGATAGGCATACAAAAAATTACATCCACCAATATAGAATATAATGTTGGGTGAATGTCATTTATGTATATATATTACCAAAAATGTGTAAAACTCCATATAGACATACAAAAAATCACATCTCATGTAAGACATCCTATTCATCAAATATCCTCCCTCTCTTTGTTTTCCTCAAAGAAGACTCTCCCTAAGATGCCCTAATAGTAGATGGAGATCCCTCTAATGCCTTAGATTGCTCCAAGATCTAACTGTGGGTCCTATGCTCATAGCTCACTTGCAACTAAACCTATTCAAATACAAGTATGATTACAAAATTAAAATAAATTATATTCAACCAATTGATAAGAAATTAATTTTAAAAAACAATAAAAACTCATTTAAACATGCACTTGCTGCAAGCTCACGGTCCTACTCAATCTATTTTTGATTCTCAAACAAGTCAGTGGTAGACTTAACTATTTTAATAAGCCTCTAAAATATGGAAGAAACATGAGAATTTGCCCTACTAGTCATTTGAATGGGTCTATGATGTGTCACAAGATAACCTTGCATACACAATACATTCACATTAGTTATATTTACCCCAAATATGTAGTAAAATTATTAAAACAAGTCTATTTTTATAATTTAAAATTGCAAGTTAATATATACCTCTTTTAGTGCCTATGTAGATGACATTACATTAGTAATGCCTATGTTTGTCTCAGCTTGTAGTGATGGAGGAGTGTCTACTTGATCCATCAACTGTTCATGTAAACAAGGTCTCACTTACTTTTCTAGAAAGTATCAAAGATATATATATGGCAAGTTTTTCTCCTAAATATTAAACCAAGAGTGTATTTAATATTATTATACTTGAAATTTGAGATCTGATGTAGGTTCATATTTAGTTATCCTAATTTTGGATTGATTAAGGTGATAGAGGTATTATAGGAAGTGTCTACAGTGGTTAGAAATCATATAAGTTCTTAGAATTTGAATTTGAATTTGAAGTCATATTGTGTTATCCCTCCAAATGTGAGATTTGAATTTGTAATTAGTGCCAGTGTGGGTTGATGAGATATGTAAATGATGATAAATGTTTGTAAAATGGATTATATATGAGTCTTATATATGTGTGTAGTGGTATTTCAATGTGCATATCATGAAAAGACAATGTAAACCAAGAATCATGGAAGTGTAGCTGTCATGCAACATGCAATGGCCAAGAATAGCAAGTAGTTTGCACGTTAGAGGTAATATACAAATTGTAATACATATAGTAAGTATGAGTTGAAAATTAGGAGGTGGAAAGAATAGTATCACTTAGAGAAGGTATAATTAGGGAGAGAAAAGGAATAAGAGACATATCAAGAACTCTGTCCTTGTGGAGAATGAATGTAATGTGAGATTTGATAAGTGCACGAATATAAAGTGAGTTTATTTTTTATTGTCTAAAAATCTTATGTATCAATTATAGGTAAGCATGATTGTTTATATACTTTTATTTTGACATATTTTATGATATTACTCCCTTTGGATTTCATGAGTTGTTATGCACAGTGTATAGGAAAGTAGAAGTAACTCTACTAACACATAGCCAAACTACAAGTTGGTAAAGATTATTTGGATAGATTAAAATTTAAATAAGTGTATAGAGTTTTATTATAAATCATATGTTTTTCATATCTCTATTCATAGAAGAATCAAGGTAGTAATCTACAGGTTCAAAGTGGTGAAACCTAAGTTTCAATACTCTATCTTTATGCACAGTTAGAAAGAGGAGAACATAGTCATTTTAAAGTGTCATTATAAATGATTCAAAGATGAGTAAGGGATAGAGGATCTATATGAAATGAATATAAACACACTGAAATTCTTAATACTATTGATAAAATTCAAATTCCATGGGAAGATTATATAAAGTCCAATTAGTAACAATTCTAAGTTTGCATAGTCATAAAGAAAGACCATATAGAGTTCTTGGAAATATAGTTAAGGAATGAAGGTATTGTGAATGTTGTGGGATATTATTTTTCCATGTGTGTGATTCTTTTAATTTCTCTAAAATTAATTTAAAGGGTCTTAATATTTTATTATGTCCTATTTATTGACATAGTCATGTTGGAGCGGTACATAATTCTGTAAAACTACATATTGGGAGTGATTTAGTATTGAGAAAGGAAAATTAATAGTATGATAAGAAGTGTGAGGTAAGGGAAGATCCATTTCAATACTTGTAATCTTTGATAAGGGTAAAAATTTCATTTTATCTCATTTATTATCCTCTCGATAGTTACAAGACTGAGACAACACAACTTAGGGTTTGAAACTGTAAAATGAGATAAAAAAATTATTTAAATAATAAAAAGTCATTAAAATTTGTGGATAGGTATATTTATATAGGAGGAAGAGTATTTTGAAGGTTCAAAGTGTATTTGAGTCTATATGGTACAATTTCATACTTAGTATCCTTGAATTAGGCCTAGGAGACCTAATTAGTTCTTAGGGGTGTTGAGTTAGGTGTACTTCAATAGATGTGAAATTATGAAAGTTTGTGTGGAGATATGTGATGTAAAGCAATATCTAAATGTGTGTTTGGTTTGGTTTGGATATTTTTAGTTTACTCAGAGCAAGGAGGTTTACCTCAAAAAAAGGCTAATAGAAGGAAGGTGTCAAAGAGGAAAGAAGAGTTAAGGGAAGATTTGAAGCTTGGGGTTTGTGTGAAATGGTTAGATGCATGAAATGAGATGTAATTGAGTAGGTAGATGGTTTTATGAGTATTTCTTAAATAAAAAATCAAATTAGCATGCAAACCTATGAAAGCACATAAGAAGATTGTGAATAACAAAGCAAGGATAAAGAGAGAGAACATGAAAATAGAGTATGAACTGAGGAAGTTGATGTTAAAAATAAATTTTATAGAGGTAGTTTATTAGTAAAATGACTTCAAGCAGAGGAGGATTAATTGAATACAAGGAGGCTTAAAAT
>JARHVA010005801.1:755000-777500 GCA_037957365.1 Torreya grandis
GCCTTGGAGAAACACTAGATGGCCTTTATATCACAAAAAATTACTATCTGAAGAATAATATGGTACAATAGAGGCCTTAGAGGACAAATGTTGAATGATTTGAGATAATGAGTCATTGGCATACCCCTATTATACAGTATCCAACCAATTCATAATATAAATGGAAATAGCTGAAATGGAAGCTTGATTTGTAAATGTGTGAGATAGAGATAGAGCATCAGCCACAATATTGTCCTTACACTTCTTTTAAGTTATCTCATAGTCATAACCCATGAGTTGTTTGACCCATTTCTATTGTGATGCGGCAGAGACCCATTTTTCCAAAAAATATTTCAGACTCTAGTGATTAGTTTTGATGCAAAAATGATTCCCTAATAGGTATGGCCACCATTTTTATACTGCATGTAAAATAACCATCATTTCCTTCTCATAAGTAGAGAGTACTAAATTCTTGTCAAAAAGGGCTTTGCTAGTGAATGTAATAGGGTGTCCTTTTTAGAGGAGAATAACACCAATTCCATTACCGCAAGTATCACTCTTGATCATGAAGGCTTTAACAAAATATGGCATAACTAGAATAGGTGTAGTACATAGTGTGTTTCAATTCTTCAAATGCATGCTCAACAGTTTGTGTCCATGTAAAAGCATCCTTTTTCAACATAGTTGTCAATGGAGCTATAATCTTCCCATACTCCTTAATAAACTTGTGATAGTATCATGTCAGTCTAAAAAAACCATGAAGGCTCTTGAGTGTCTACGGATGAGGCCAATTTGGCATGGCAACTATTTTTTGGGGATCCACTCAAACCCCTTAGACTGAAATAATATGCCCAAGATACTCCACTTTGTCCTAGCCAAAAGCACATTTGAACTATTTTTCACGAAGATGATGATCAAAGAGAAGTTACAAAATGAGCTTTAAATATTGGAGATACTCAAACCGTGTTTTACTATAGATGAGGATATCATCAAAGAGACTAGAATGAATTTTTTTAGGTAGGGTTAGAATATTATATTCATCAATACCTAGAATTTTGAAGGAGCATTAATGAGTCCAAAGGGAATGACCAAAAACTCATAGTCACCATCACGCATGTGAAAATTTATGTTAGGGATATCATATTCATGAATTTGGATCTGGTGATATCTAAAATGGAGATCTAACTTGAAGAAAAATGAGCACCATAAAGCTCATCAATAACATGGATCAAGAACTTATCCTTGATTGTGATGTGATTAAGTGCATAAAATTCAATGCAAAGGTGCCATGACTTTTCTTTTTGGATAAGAACTAGGGAAGAATATGGGTTGGCACTAGGGAAAATAATGTCTTGCTTCAATAAGTCTTGAATGAGCATCTCAATCTTGATTTTTTACTGAAATAGGTAGTGGTAAGACTTGATGTTGGGAGGAGTAGTTCCATTAAGGAGCTAAATACAATGGTTCTCTAGCCATGAAGGTAGAAATTACACTATTTTGACAAAGACACCTACATACCTATGTAGAATGGTTTGTAGATCAAAAGGATAGTGGAGACCATTGATGGTTTCATTTGAATGGAATGGAGTTGTTCAATGACAATGTGTGAATTCTATTTAAGAAGCTTTTTCATGCGATGTGAACTTATGATGCTAAGAGACCTTAGGTGTAAGCCTTTCAATGTGTGGTTTTACCCATTATTTGAAAACTACATCCAAAGTTCAACAAAATTTTATAAGATGGGTCCAAGTGTGCGTAACCATTGGGTTCCCAAAATAACATCACATCCATTTAAGGGCAAGGCAAACATGTTGGAGTGCAAGTTATAATATCCAATAGAGATATGCACATTGTGACACTTCCTTTTACAAGGTAATGTGCCCCATTTTCAATCATGATTTCAAATTTGGAGCAAGGATGTATAAAATAATCAGTCTATTTGACGATCTGAGGGTTAATGAAATTATGAGTGTTACCTGAATTAATGAGTATTGTAAGAGGGATATTCTTGAAGTAACCCCTGACCCACATGGTTTGTGGGGTGGTGACTCCTACTAAGTCATGGAGATAAATATTTGGTTGGTCTTCTTGAGAAGTAGGTTCCACAATTGATGGAGCTTATTCTGGACCATCTATTGTATCCTGAGCATCTTTAAAATTTTCAATTTCAGGTGGAGAGTTCATATCTAGTAGGTAAAGCTTTTGCTCAACACATCGATGTCCCTAAGTGAATTTGTAATCATAATTATAACATATTCATTTTTATCTATGTGCTTGCATCTCTTCTTCAGTCAAATGCTTGATAAGATTGATTCTAGGTGCTAGTTTTGTTCGAGATCATTGTGGAGTTGTATTTCTGAATGGAGCAAAATTGGATTTGAATCATTGTTGAGATGTGAACTTCTCCTCTGCCAACTTAGCCAACCCTAGGGCTTCCATCATCATGTTAGACTAAAATATTTTGATCTCAGATCAAATTGCACCATTCAGTCCACTGACAAAGCAACTCTTGAAAAATTCATTAGACAATCCCTCTGTGTGATTAGCCAATTTTTTAAATTATGTTTGATATTCACTCATGGTACTTGTTTGGTGAAGTTTAGTGAGTGCTTTAGTGAAGTCATCAAAAAACTTGAGCCAACTTGTTACAAAATGAGGGTGAAAAAATTGGTTCATATGGGCTCATCATGAGCCTTGGTATACCAATGATACCATTGAAGGGCATCATGTTCCAAGTGAAAGGATGTAAGCATGTCCTTATTGGCATAAAAATTATTACATAGACTAAAATATTGTTATTCTTGATATATCCATCTAGTCGAATCTATACCATTGAATCAAGGAAAATCAAGCTTCAACCCATGAAAATTATTGGAAGAAAAAAAACTGATGTCTGAAGAGGACTCTAAATGTCATCTATTATTCAAAGCGGTCTGTCGAAGATTGAGTCTGAGAATTTTTTCATCAATATCTTTGATTTGGGTCTTGATGGTGGCAATTTCATCCTCCATGTTTTTTCCCCCTGTTCATATTACTACCATGACCAAAATAAAATATTTTTCTTGAAATAGGTAGGAAAACTAGAATTAAAACATGTTTAATAAGGAATTCTTTTAATTTAGAGGAAATCAAAAGAGATAGAAATACTTTTACTAAATTGTTTGCATAATGGAAGTATGATATGTTAATATTATTTTAAAAATATTAACATATCATATTTCACATTATGAAAAAAAAACATTTAAAAAAAATATATATTAAATTAATATTTTTTATTATCTTAGTGAGAAATTATACATACACTATTATACTCGAAACACTCATATAAAGCTTGAGTGCAATATTATAAAAAACTATATCATCTACTTGGAAAGTACACTATAAATGGTGTTGATCAGCCTATTATTTCATTATATTTTGTGTCATATGAAGATTGTCTCACAAAGTACTAAGGATCTGATCCTAGATTCGAAGAAGTGTGTTGAACATTTGAATTGGTGAACTATTAGGGGTGTACAGAATGAGCATTGGTGGTGTTTGACCAAAGACTGCTTCATATGGAGTAATTTTAGTTGAAGTGTGGTAAGAGGTATGATACCACCATTCAATAAGAGGGATCCACTTTTCCCACTAATGTTTTTGTTCTGAGGTGAATCAATGAAAGAAATTTTTTAAGTATTTGTGGACAATTTTAATCTGGCCATCTGTCTATGGATGATATCCAGAACTCATCTTCAGTTAGGTGTTGGTGCATTAAAATAGTTCTATCAAAAAATTAATGGTGAAGGTTGCATCATGATCTGAGATAACGGAAGAATTAATTCTATGAAGATATAAAATCTGATGATTTGGGAAACAATTCAGGTGACAATTCAGGTGACGGTTCCACCCTAATTGATGACAGAACTTTTGGGAGCCATAACTTTTGCACCGTAGCTCCAATTGACTCACCGTTTGAACCATTGGAAAGATAAGAATTATAATAATTTAGTGAGGTGGCATGGATATTTTATAAATGGATTATTACCTTTTGAAACCTAATGGAAGTGCCCTAAATTTCAATTTTTGTAGTGCAGTCTAAAAATAGTAAGTTTCTAAAAATAGTAATTCCCTGAATTTTGTATTATTTTAAATCATGGAAGTCAAACCACTTAATCTCCCTTAAGATTGGTGAACTTCCACATCCTCCCCCTAATTTTAAAAATTTCATAAATTAATATGTAACCTGAAATGGAAAATTAGACATCTCTTCCCAGATATAAGCATATAGTTGTATTGTGATCTTGAGCAATAAAACATCTCTTCTCAAAGAATTCATTATTATTGTGTTATTTATGTGTTCATAAAATATTTATCAACCAAAAATTCTCAAATTTGGATAGATTTAGATAGATTTAGACTATTCACAACTTTAGCAGAGATTAAATTCTTTTGACTCCCACTATCAAGAATGAAATGCAGAGGCTTACCTTTTACCCATAATTTGGAGTGAAATAATATTTCCTTGTCATCTAGCCTTTCTTCATGGGTATGTGATGAAGTGATTATGGTGTTAGGCTCAACATCTAAAATTTATTCTTCATCCTCTTTGACTGTAGGTTGTGTATGAGATAGAGTAGTAGATGTCAATTATTATGACTCAGAAAGCAATGACTTGATGGCTCGACATTCTTCTTTGGAATGAGTTCTAGTTTTGTGGTAATCACACCATTTTCTAGCCTTCCCCTTATGGATTTTATTATCTTAAAACTCCTTTTACTTCTAATTTTGGCCTTGTGTTTGACCTTCCTTGTCACTTTTCCATTTTGTGGGCTCACTCTTCATATTCCTTCTGCCATGCTTCTACTCAATCTTCACTATGAACTTGTATGCCTCACCGAGGGTTTCCAAATTTAAGAGTTCCATTTCCCCTCATATGTGCCATTGTAGTCCACCATGATATTTGAGAGTCTTATGTTTCTCACTTTATTGGATGCCCAATCTTGCAGACAAAGAATGAAAAATGTCTATGTAATCTTGAACAGATTGGTCTTTACCTTGGTGAAGTTGTTGCCACTGTATGTACAGATCATTATATGCTCCAATGGGATAGTATTCTTCTTTTACCACTTCCATGAAATCATCCTAGGTAGGTTTTACCTCAAGACCAATGTCATCTATATTTAACCTCTTTTTGTACACTTCCCACCAATTTTTCATGGGCAATGATGCTTTCAAAAGAGCAAAAGTGATCTTTTCTCCATCAGTGAATTTATTTATAGATAAGTAGGAAGACAATTGATCCAATCAATATTCTACTACATCAGCATTGATTTTATCTTCAAATTTAGGAATATAAAAATTCACCTAAACATTGAAGGGTGTTGGGGCACTAAAAGGATGTTCCATGGATAAGGAGCTAGGAAGTGTAGCTGAGGAGCCAAAATTTCCCATCGAGAGTTATTGAACAATTTAGGCAAATTATTATAGCATCTATGCTTGTTGCTATTAGAGGGATTCATTCACCATTTCCTTGAAAGGATTGGATGTCTTGGTTTCATCCACTATTTGAAGTCATTTGGATTGAATAGGTGGATAGTTTCGAAGCTCTATTGTTTTCCACCCAAGCTTCTTGTAGCCTAACCTCATCCTCAGAATTATACACTCTCAAGACAAACCACTCTGATACCACTAATCCAAAACTCAAAATTTTTAGTTGAAAAATATTTCAATAACATATAAATAAAATATTAATAATGAATTCTCTGAGGAGAGATGTTTTATTACTCAAGATCACAATACAACTATATGTTTATCTCTTGGAAGAGATGTCTAATTTTCCATTTCAGGTTACATATTCATTTATACATATTTTTAAAGTATGGGGAGGATGTGTAAGGTCACAAATAATGAGGGAGATTAAGTGGTTTGACTTCCATGATTTAAAACAATATATAATTCGAGGAATTACTATTTCTAGAAACTTACTATTTTTAGACTGCACTACTAAAATTGAAATTTGGGGCACTTCCATTAGGTTTCAAAGGGTTAAAATCCATCAATAAAATATCCATGCCATCTCACCACATTCTCCTCTTTCTTATCTTTACAACGGTTCAAACGGTGAGTCAATTGGAGCTATGGTGCAAAAGTTATGGCTCTTGAGAGTTCCATCATCAATTGGGGTGGAACCGTCACCCGAATTATCGCCTGAATTATTGCTCGGATCATCTAATCTAAGAAAATTTGTGTGGATATATAGTTTGTATAGGGATTATTTAAAGAATAAAAATGACAATATTTAGAGTGGCAATCAACCACAACCATGATCATTGTTTTCCCTTTAGATTTAGGGAGCCCCTCAATGAAATCCATAGAAATATATATCCAAATCCTAGTAGGGAAGGGCAAGGATTTGAAAAACATAGGAATGGGTGTTGTTTCACCCTTTTTTCATTGGTAGGTATCACATTTAACCACCATCTATTGATTTTTTTTCATTTCCTTTCAAAAAATGTTATGTCATGCCTGTTCATAAGTTTTGAGAAACTTTGAGTGCCCTATGGATGGAGAAGCATGAAATTCATAGAATACAACCTATTGAAAATATATTCTCTATAGAAACACTAAATGGCCCTGATATCACAAAAAATTACCATCCCAAGAATAATGTGGTATAATAGAGGGGTTAGAGGCCAATTATTGAATGATTTGAGATAATAAGGAGTCATTGACATACCCCTATTTTACAGTGTCCAACCAATTCATAATAGACATGGAAATAGTTGAAATGGAAGCTTGATCCATAAATGTTCAAGATAAAGCATCAGCCATAATATTTTCCTTACCTTTCTTGTAAGTTATCTCATAGTCATAACCCATGAGTTTGTTGACCCATTTCTATTGTGATGGGGTAGAGACCCATTATTCCAAGAAATATTTCAGACTCTAGTGATCATTTTTGATGTAAAAATGATTCCCTAGTAGGTATAGCCACCATTTTTTACTACATTTAAAATGACCATCATTTCCTTCTCATAAGTAGAGAGTACTAAATTCTTGTCAGAAAGGGCTTTGCTAGTGAATGCAATAATGTGTACTTTTTGGAGGAGAACAACACCAAGTCCATTATTGCAAGTATCATTCTCGATTGTGAAGGCCTTAACAAAATTTGGCATAACTAAAATAGGTGTAGTACACATAGCTTGTTTCAATTCTTCAAATGCATACTCAATAATGTGTGTCCCTGTAAAAGCATCCTTTTTCAACATAGTTGTCAATAGAGCTGTAATCTTCTCATAGTCCTTGATAAACTTATGATAGTATCCTATCAGCCCAAAAAAAACATGAAGGCTCTTGAGTATCTAAGGATGACTCCAATTTGGCATGCCAATTATTTTTTTAGGATCCACTTGAGCCCCTTGGGCTGAAATAATATGCCTGAGATACTCCACTTTGTCTTAGCCAAAAGCACATTTGAACTATTTTACACAGAGATGATGATCAAAGACAAGTTACAAAATGAGCTCCAAATATTGGAGATACTCAGAGCATGTTTTACTATAGATGAGGATATCATCGAAAAAGACTGGAATGAATTTTTGTAGGTAGGGCTAGAATATTTTATTCATCAATACCTAGAATGTTGAATGAGCATTAGTGAGGCCAAAGGGCATGACCAAAAAGTCATAGTGGCCATCATACATATAAAAATTTATGTTAGGGATATCATCTTCATGAAGTTGGATCTAGTGATATTTAAAATGGAGATCTAACTTGGATAAAAATGAGCACCATAAAGCTCATCAATAACATGGATCAGGAACTTATCCTTGATTGTGATGTGATTATGTGCATAAAATTCAATGCAGAGGTGCCATGACCTATATGTTTTTTGGACAATAAGAACTATGAAAGAATATGGGTTGGTACTGGGGTGAACAATGTCTTTCTTCAATAAGTCTCAAATGAACATCTCAATCTCGGTCTTTTGTTGAAATGGATAGTAGTAAGACTTGATGTTGGGAGGAAAACTTACATTAAGGAGCTAAATACGATGGTTCTCTAGCCATGAAGGTAGTAATTCCACTGGTTCGGTAAAGACACCTTCATACTTATGTAGAACATTTTGTAGATTAGGAGTAGTGGAAACCATTGATGGTTTCATTTGAATGGAATAGAGTTGGTAAATGATGATGTTGAATTATTTTTAAGAAGATTTTTCATGTGATGTGAACTTATGATGCTGAGATACCCTAGGTGTAAGCCTTTCAATGTGTGTTTTTACCCATTGTTTGAAAATTGCATCCAAAGTTTAGCAAAATTTTATAAGATGGGTACAAGTGTGTGTAACCATTGGGTTCAAAAAATAACATCACATCCATCTAAGGGCAAGGAAAACATGTTGGAGTGCAAGTTATAATCTCCAATATAGATATGCACATTGTGACACTTCCCTTTGCAAAGTAATGTGCTCCATTTGCAATCATGATTTCAAATTTAGAGCAAGGATGTATAAAATAATTAGTCTATTTGATGATCTGATGTTTGACTAGTTTTTACTATTTTTGATGTTTGATTATTGTTGACTATTAAAAATATTTTATTATGGCCAATTTATCAAACCCTATAGCAAAACATGAAGTATGAATTTTTCCATATTTGAAGTTTTTGAAAAAAGAATAAACTTTGAAAATTTAAAAATTGAGAGGAGAGCAATCAAGGATTGGGCCTATAAGGAGATGAAACCAGATTGATATATAACATATAAAATATGATGGAAAATTTTCCCCCTTGTTGAATAATTTGGAGTGTGTGAATTATTTTTGAATGTAGAGTGATAGATTCTCAATTTTGATTAATTAATCAAGCCCTTGAGTATAAAATATGCATAGTATAACTCTCATGAATTAGGGAAAGTACCCAATGTACTAATCCAAAACAACGTAAAACCATGATGGGATCACTAAAAGTGATGTCAAGGTTATTCAGTGTCACTAGAATCAAATGTAAATCACCTATAATGGAATATAGAACCACATAATGGGTTTTATAGAAGTAATTCCAAGGCTGTTGAGTGTCACTAGATTCGAACGTACATTAGCTATAATAAAACAAATCACACTGCTATAAATAGATTTAGATACTACTTGCATGATTGAAAAAAAATAGAAATATTCATGCCCCCATAATTACCTCAATGGAAATAGATTTGAATTTGAAATAAAAACCATTTTTATTTTAAAAATGTAACTTTTGAGAATTAAAATGTGCATGAACAAGTATCATTCCATTTGAACTTTGGAAATCTGCATGAATAAATATAATGCCTTTTAAACTTTGAAAATGTGAGTGAAAACATATCATTCCTTTGTATCTTTTAAATTTTCATGAAAAAGTTTAATACCCCTAAATCTCTGTCAAATAATATATAATTTCATGCACTTATATGCTCAATTGTAAATTTAAGTTTGCTATGTAGTTTGATTTTTTTTAAAGTGAGTGAATATGCATGTCATATTCCATTATAATCTATATATTATGTGCCAATATATGTCAAGTGTTTGATTTTTGAATTATTTTGAATCTTTGAAACTTTTGAATTATTTGAAACATAGCTATTTGAAACCTATATTTTATCAGAGAACTTGATTTTTGAATTATTTTTAAGCTTTAAAAAACATGTATTTTAAAGGTCTAAAATCTATACTATGTCCTAAATATAATTTTCCTATTCATGGAGGCTTGAATCTCTAAGACAATTCCAGTATGATGCCCCCCTTTTTGAGATGAGGGATGTACCCTACAAGTCATTAATATCAAAAGAAGAATTGAGTGTATTATAAGATAAAGATATAATCATGTCATCATTTGGAGATTATGTCTTCATAGTAATGTAATTGTCATTGAAACATGTATATAACATATTGAATGTGAGGCATACATTGGTCATTTCTAGATAAATATAGAAATGAGGCATATAGTAAAGTCACCATCTTTAAATTTAGACTATGCAGTAAAAGTGCATGATATGTATAATTTCAATACTAATAAAGATCAACAAGCATAACACATATTATCACACATTGATACATAAAAATCCAAGGCCACATGCAAGAGACATATTCAATTTTTTTTCATAAAATCAAACGTTGCACACATAAGGCCAATGGCCATAAGCAATGGGCATGTTTAAATGTCACATAATAAAATATTTTTGATGTAGGACCAAAGGCCACACATGATAATAAATAAATATCAAACATAGGTCCAAGGTTTACACACAATAATCAATAAATATCTATCCTATCATGTAAAAAAATAAAATAACATCAAAGAAGCATATAACAAATGACAACTAGCCTACATTATACATATGTATCATTGTCATATCATAGAAAAGTATCATATCTATGTATCAAAATGTAAGATAAGATTAATTAACAATATTATTATAAGATATTCAACTTGAAATATTTGTGAGGTCATAGAAATATATAACTTGTTGATAATGTAACATATAGGATAAGATGCCCCTAGCACAGGCATGGCTGCTAGATAAAAGGGAGTCCAACATCTAATAATCCATGTAAAACATGTATGTCTTTCACCACACTCATATACCTAATGAAATTCATGTTTTTTTGAAAAATAATGTGTTATATATCAAAATATGTTGTGAATAACATATGTAAAAAAGTAAACAACTCATGTCTTTCTCAAGTCCTAATTTTTTATTTTTTTAAAATATTTTGAATGTTTTGGTACTTTTGACATATATGATATATTTTTTGAATTTTTGAAATATTTGAATGTTTTTAATATTTTTTTAATACTTATTAAATTAATTACCCTTATGATCCCATAAATGGGAGGACCAAATTGCATGCATGTATCATAGAGTTGGAGTATGACTTTTCGTGGATGAAAAGTTATATATGTAGATGAATTCTAATATGAAAAGGCATCAAATGTTATAACATAATTGTCTTGATCATTTTTCATAGTATCTTTTTCATGATGTGTAAATTGAGAAGGTGTAAGATGTGGTGGATTATATTATATAGTAGGATAAAGTCTAATTTCATGTGTTTGTTGTGGAACACATTAAATTTACTGAAGTGTTTCCTTAGGATGCATTGCATAATAGTTATATTTCTTTGTGTTTTGAATAATCCATTGATATGAAACTTGATACTAAGGAAGGCTTACCATTTTCCTCCTAATTTACTATATAGAAGGATTATGTATAGGTGAAAAATTTAGCTCTACATTATGTTATTGAATAGGTGTACTTATATTTTAAATATGCTCTTGAATAGGTGTTATAAATATCTTTATACTATGCTCTTGAATATGCACCATAACCAATTATGGCGTTTGTGGGGGAGGAGAAGATACCACTGACTGTGAAGGGTACCCATATTAAATGCCTGGATTCTTGACCACTTGATTACAATGTAAATATTTTAGACATCGATGTATTTTTGATGGTATTATG
Organism: Torreya grandis; assembly: GCA_037957365.1. Lineage (NCBI taxonomy): Eukaryota > Viridiplantae > Streptophyta > Pinopsida > Cupressales > Taxaceae > Torreya > Torreya grandis. The sequence continues at coordinate 766,459 of JARHVA010005801.1, forward strand.
TAGAGTTTCAATATCCAAGGGCATCTTAATAACATAATAAATAACCATGTAGTTGGTAAAACTATAAATGGAGTAGCCATTATTGTTGAACCAACCTAAATAGGTAGCACTATATGCCCAAGAGTATTATGTGTGTGTCCATCAAATCCTTTGCCTATTCTTTATTTATCTTGTAAATATTTCCCTATCTATATGAGATTATAAATAAGTGTCATTGTACATTCATTTTCAATTGAATCATTACCAATCATGACATTTTGTATAGGTTTTTTGTTGATATAAGCTTGAGTTAAGAGTGTGTATTTTTCTGAATCATCATCAACAATATCACTATCAGCAAATATGATCATATTACATGATGTTGATATGCCTATAAATATACAAATAATTTCATCGACTAGATGCATGTATGTCAAATGAGGAGGATGTGCATTGTATGCATGGTGTACCTTTAAACTTTTTTTTTTTTTTGATGTACCATGGTTTGTAAATGGGTTACTATATATTTTTTTATCTTTGTATTGTCATTTTTTTGTGGTCTAGATTCATATGTGGTTATGATTAGTTCAATAGTATTATAATCAATAATATATTTTATCTTACGCCTTAGCTTGAAACCCTTAATTTTAGAATTCCCAATACATTTTGGTAGTCATAATATTTATTACTATTGAATCCCTTGTATAAAGGCTTGGTCATATCCACCTCTAATGGTGGAGGGAGAAATATGAGATTATTGTCAATTGATTTATATAACAAGACATGAGGAGGTTGTGCTAAATTTGAAAATTGCCTTCTTATTAGAGTTGTCAACTGAAGCTTGTTTTTTTATAGTGATACCGCATTGACTATTAGTTTTGCTTCATTATTTATTTTATTATATTTGACCTTGTAGTTTGGAATGATTTGAAACATGATATTTGAAGTAGATGGTGAGACTAGTGCATGTTTTAGCTTGTTCAAAGTTATTCATGAGTTTGACTTATCTTTATTTGATTTTATAGGATAACTCATCAAAAAAAAAATTAAAATGATAAACTTATGGAATGGTACTAGGATTTTTTGGGTGAAGATGTCTTGTAATTCATTATATGCCATAAATTTTTTTACCTTCATTAACATAGTTTAGTACCAAAAAACATTTTCAATGTTTGTCTCATTTGGCCCTTCATTGAGTTTTGTAATTTTTCAATAAGATAATTTTTCACTAATTTTGATAGAGAAAAGTGCTAGAAATTGACCTGCCAAAGGGTTGAATGCTTAAATTGATTGTAGTGAGAGATCATAGAACCATTGTAAAGTGTAATCTTTTAGGCTTCCTAGAAATAGTTTGGTTAATAATTTCTCATGGTAAGTATAATCCAAGCATGTTGCATGTAGTGATTGAAGATGTTGTTCGGGACCACCTTTACCTTCATAGAGTGGTAACTTAGGAGATACAAAGGTTGGTGGTAATAGGTAAGATGATATCTCAAGTGCCAAATGATTATAAAGAAAAGTAGTATAATCTAATGAATTACTATATATAGAGACACTTGATATAATTATAACACTGTAATGTAAGGATATAATACTGTGCTCAAGAGAGTATGCATTAGGTGAGGTTGGTGGTGGATCATGCATAGTAATCAAAGGAAGTGTGTATGATGCCTATGTATAAATAGGCATATGAATATTTTGGAAACATTTTGATGCCCCCATATTTAGGGATGATGTCACATATCTAATCAAGGGTGTTGATGTAGGAATATATGAAATTTAAAAAAAAAACATCTAAAGTGGAAGTGGAAGCTTGTTCTAATTTATTTTGTTCATCTCTTGAAATGTATAGTAATATGTCAATATTATTTGGGTTTCAATTAAGATATTTCATGAAATAACATCAGGTTTACCAATATATTTTACCCCTACATTTTATTTAAAAATTAATATATTGTTTGATCTACACAAAACTTGAGAGAGCTCATAATGCTAAATAAATATAATTATTAACAATTTTGATTTGTAAATGATAAGCTTAGAAAATTGATAGTTTTGAAAAACATTAAGAAGAGATGTACTAGGCTCAAACCTTCATTTTTGTTGATTTTTTCTATCATTTCAATAAAAATGTAGGCTAGTTTGTGTCCTTAGAGTGTAGACTTATCCACACTGATTGTAACAAAAATTAGACTTCTCTGTCTTTTACACATGTGTCTAATGTTTGGGTTGAGATAGCTGGACTCTTAGAAATCCTTATTAAACTTTGATTATCCATGCATAACTGTGTATAATAAATATATTTTTTAAGAATGTGTTGTAGATATTATATCTCTATAGATGCATACCATGTTCTAATATAATCTAATACTACTTGTGAATTTTCCATAGTATATTGCTTTTTAAAACACCATGCAATATGTGCTTACACATGCCTATTATCTATGATTATATGTTATACTTGACATTTTTTACTAACATATTCAATTCATGGCCCACTATGACATGTTTATGTTGGTTGCTTATGCTTTTCCACACTTCCTTGAGTGTTTTACCTTGTTATTATCTTCCTTTATAGAGCATTTGAATGAGTTCCATTGTATGCATCCCCTATGCTTATGATTTCCTTATTTTAAATTTAATATGTCATTGCATTCTATGGACATTTGAATATGTCATTCCATGCTTTTTTGGACTTCTGACTAAGTCATGTATACTCAATTTCATGGGATTTACACATGCCCCTTATTTGCAATCTCCTTCAACCATTGCCTTTTGACTTGTTCTTGAGTACTCTTGTGTGTGTGCTTATTTGATTATTAATATTGTATTGTTCTTTCTAGACATTACCATGATATTTATCATGAATCTTAGGCCTACATGGGATCACATTGGTTATATGCACTTTAGTGTTACATCTATCTAGACATGTTTCCTTCTATATGTTACATGGTTACATTCACATATTTACAATTGTCTTACCCATTTGAGGAGATCTAACTACCAGGTATTATCTTTCCCTCACCTGAAAGGATGGGCATATTAGTGGGGGCATGTCATAGTGACATGGCTTCCATATTCTTCACAATTTTCATATTACAGTGGGGGCATGCTTTGGTAGCATGTTTTCCACAATCACATAGTATATGGTACTTATACTAATTTGTAGATTTAGTGGGGGCATGTCATATGGACATAGATTCCATACTTTCATAGTTTTCATATTCAATGGGGTCATACTTTGGAATCATGTCCTCCACATTATTTTAGTATAGTACTTATAATTCATAAATTTAGTTGGGGCATGCTTGTTTTCCACATCTACTTAATATTCAGCATCTCTAGTTTACAATGGGGCCATGATTTAGAAACATGTCCTCCACATTGGTAATTATATCAATTTCATATTTCTCCATATATAGTGGGGGCATACTTTGTAATCATGTCTTCCACACTTACAAAGTTTTCTGAATTGGCCAAAGCACATAGATATATGATTTCGATACACATTTTTGGTAGAATTATATACATGGTACCATTGTTACACGTAATTTTTGTATGAGAAAAATATAAGGTGAATATGTTATGAAACATGTGCCTAATATTTTAAAATCCAAATCAGTCTCAGATTCTAGAACTATTGCAAGTATTAGTACCCTACAAAATTTTATAGACTTTAGTAAGCAAATTTACTGTAGTATTTAGTTCACCTTTTGGTATGTTTGGGGTGATTAAATAATTCAATATTACCAATTTTTCAATTTTTACTTGATAAAACAACCCTCACCAGGTTATAAGTATCATTGGGTTGCATAGTTGAGCTAATATCAAAGTTGTTAGGTGGCATCTCACTTTTCCCTCGAGATGGGGGCATGTGCCTTCCAATATTTCTATTTCTTTATCTATCCCCTTGGATATATGAAATTTTAAATAATTATCTATATTTATCCTAATCTCAATTTCAAAGCCTTATAATGATACATATTTTGCAAAAATAACTTGCCAATAGGCAAGGCGGTTACATCAACACACAGGTGTACTCCTAAAACTCGCTCTTTCAATTTCAATTAATTTAAAGTAATTTTAACCCAATTTATATGCACTGATTATAAACTATAACAAGCTCTTAGTTTCAATTCAGTCACCAGTAAAGCACTCAAACCCAACTCTAACAAAGCACTCGAATTCAACTCAAGCAAAGGCAAGGTGTGTGTACACACCTAGACACTTATTCCCTCCTTTAAACTAAAAATTTTATTAATAGGTTAGGGGTTGTAGATGATATTTTTTTATTATGGAGAACCTTTGTCTTGTACACTTGGAAAACTCATGACCCTAGTTGTTCCTCTTAGTTATACACATGCATTACTTTTGTAAACATTGCATCTACTCTATCTTGTACCCTTTGGCCTATTTTCTAGTTTGACTAGCCTTATATTAATGACACAAACATCCCATCTTACCTAGAATGCTTAAATTGTACTTATTTTACACCTCTAAAAGTTATAACCATATGTTTGCTCTCCTTCTCCCTAGACATTAATGTCTAGGTCAGACATTAGTGTTGATATTATTATCCTGAGCTGATGTAAGTGTTTAGTGCCCTAAGAGTCATCTAATTAATAAATGGAATGTATTATAAAAGCTAAGGTTTTACCATTTAATTAGGAGCAATAGTCTATGACCTAAATTTGAATGCACCAGAGTGAAGGCAAAACCAAACCTAGAACCATCTAGGTGGTTGCATCCTATTTTATCAAGTATTTTATATAGGACATTAGCATCAAGATTGGATACTAGAATTAACATAACCATCTAAGCCCGATTCAAGTGTCTAGAAAGACAGAGGCACCAAATTTGAAATCTAAAAATTGTTTCAAAATTGTCTTCTTGCCTACTTCCCATTTATACTAGATCCAACATTGTATTAACATCAATAACTAATTACTTTATTTTATCTCATTTGTATTTTAGCATAGCTATACTTTCCATTAATAGTCTATCTTAGTTTTATAAATTCAACATATGGTACATCTAAGTTTAGCATATTAATTAGCTTATTGTATATCTAATATTGACCCTTGTGTCCTATCATTTCTATATCCTTAACCTAATCCATTAAATAAGATCCACATCTAAATTATGGTTAAATAGAGTATTATAATGTAGAGAACGCTCAACTACTTAATAATGTGTGGTTGATGATATGTAACCCATATTTTTAACTCATTTTTACAATCTAAGCAAAGTGTCAAAGATGAAGCTACGCTTTCAAGGTGAAGGAATATAAATGTGAATCTATACATAGGACCAAACATCTGAAATTAAATATAAATAATATTGACAAGCATGCATTAAAACCTATGGCAAAACATATTTTAATTTCACGTAGAAAAAGTTTCAAATAAAACTTGATGGATCTAATTTTGTATGTGTCTTTACTCTACTGAAAGTATTTTATAAGGTTTTAAATATTTATCTCTTGAGCTGAGCAATCACAGAACCATTGTAAATAATTTTAGGTGACTATACACAAATTGAGACCAAAACATAATAGAAACAAGATAAATATCCTATAATCTTGTCATTTATATAAATAATAATCTCAATCTTAATCTATTTTTTACATTCAAGTCTCCATAATTTAGGAAATTTCTTATACCATCTAAATTATCATATTTTTCTATTATGTATATCACTAAATCCAAAATAAGTTAAATAAACAAGTAACTCAATATATCTATGATAGAAATAATTGCATCTCCCATAATAGAATTATGCATGGTAGCAATCATGACACCAATCTTAAAAATAGTCATATATGTAACCATACAAATGTGCATACTATCTTGATTGTGAAGCACATAAGAACTCAATACACAACTCAATTTTGACTTAAAATAGACATAACATGGCCATGACTTGGACTAAAGGATCCTTTGACACAAATTGACACACAAAATGACAAAATAAAATCACTAAAATCATAGAACACCTAATATAACACACATCAATGATAAAAAAAAATGTCATACTCATCAACATATAGCACACACGGAGAAAGGAATGTGAGTTTGCATAACACTCAATATCATCATTCATTATAGCAATGAATAATATACATAGTAAATATCACTCTAGAAAGTGTGAGAAATATCAAGTCATGTGTAACAGTCTACTATGATCAATGGACTAGTACATAAATATATAATTTGATATGTATGCAAAGGTACTCCCTATGTAAAAGTTAGACCATGGATTTAAATAATGTCACACATTTATATGTATATATATCATAGTTAAATGTGTGTCCTACATCCAAATCATGTATACCATGAAAATCATGTGTCTAAAATGTGTGTGTGTGTGTGTGTGTGTGTGTGTGTGTGTGTGTGTGTGTGTGTGTGTGTGTGTGTGTGTGTGTGTGTGTTTGTGTGTGTATATGTGTGTGTGTGTGTGTGTGTGTGTGTGTGTGTGTGTGTGTGTGTGTGTGTGTATGTATATATATGTGTGTGTGTGTGTGTGTGTGTGTGTGTGTGTGTGTGTGTGTGTGTGTGTGTGTGTGTGTGTGTGTGTGTGTAATTTGTCATGTATATAACATTAATCAATCATGTGTACCATCAAAGCATGTCATGCATAGGTCCTAGTATTTTTTTTATTATCTTTATATTTTCTGATTTTTATTTTATTTATAAAAAAAAACCCTACTAACCTATGATCCCATTAATAGGATGTTCATGTGTAGTTCCTAAATCAATTAGTGTGAATGGCACATGTCATAGGTGAGAAGTAACATTTATATCATTTTATAAATCATATAAATGATCATGCATTGTAAAATATATAACATCATCATTATATTAAACACGATCATGTTATGTTTTGTAACTCTCCTAGCCATATTAACATGTAAGATTCATTATGTGCCAGGATAATGTGTTTTGTTTATTATGGAACACACGCATAAGATTTATATAGAACTATATTAGAATGTTACAAAGTAGGTAATGTATACTAAAATCAAAGAGATCATTGATGCACTCAACATTAGAGAATTGGTATTTTTGGAATACCAATTTCATGTTTATGATTCATTTTAGTAGGATGAATCTATATAAGTTTTGAAATAGGTTATTGTCGAGGTGGTAGATTAAATGTCTCTAGTTGAATGAAGTACTCATTTTAAATACCTATAAATTTAACCACTTAGTTTCTATAGATATAATCCAAGCATCAATGTATGAAATATTATATTTTGCATATCATATGTATCAATAGATGCCTAATTAGCAGGTATAACTATAGACACTAAAATTTAGTATTATATACTTGGGAAATGTTAGTTTTTACCTAATTTTATCTTACATGACTTATGCACACACATATGTCTCTCTTTTTCCCTTAGTTCACACTTACATGATTTTCATGGGTTTAACCTCCCTATTTTGTTATCAATCACCTATAATAATATCTTAGAATGTGTCAAACCATTCAATTATCATACTCAAACACCTCCAAAACATCAAATAAATCTTCCTACCTTATAGACATAAATAATAAACTCAAGTGATTCTAAAATTTCAATTTTGTCTAACTTTAGTGGTCTTGTCCCATACCAAGCAATGGTTAGTTTTAATATTCAAATCCTTCCTATGGGGTAGACCAAATGTTCAAAATTTTGGTGGTGTGAGAAAATACCTAAAGATCTCATATAAATATATAATAGGTATAATCATATTACCCATATAATAAACACTTATTAAGAATACTTTAACACTTGCACATTAAAAAGAACTTCCCTATTCTCTCCAATTCATCCATCCATCACAAGGAATAATTCCTATCAAAATCTAAATGATCTCAATTCTAAGCCAATGTTGTCACATTCAAGGATCACTAATTCACCTAGTGATGATGATCATGTGGTTTAAATTCCATATTTAGGGTATTTCATATGTAGGTAGTGATTAACCATTAAAGGGGAGTTGTTGTGGTCAACTCAACCCACCTTATTTTTCCATTTTAGACAAAAACCTAATATAGAAAATGGATTTCGGGTTTTAATATATGGAGACATGTTTTTGGGTATTTTGCACAAAATCAACCCTTGGAATTGCACATAGAGATTGAAGACAAGAAGACACATCAATATATACAAAAATTAAAAATTAAAATATACAAAGATGAAATCATCAGATTTAGTCACTAGCTTCAACCAATTTTAGCCCCAAACTGATATTTTTGCTTAGGTATGCCTTAAAGTCTAGTTCCTTATATGAATGACTCATAGTCTAATTTCACACATTTCCTAATATCTGAATTTAGTCTTGAACCTACACATTTCAAAAAAATTCAAAGTGTCGTATCCCTCTTATTACTTTCCATATCTATCAAATTCATGTGCCAAATCAATTTCTAAATTTTACATTTAGATTAGATCTTAATTGTAATACATCATACAATATTAAGTAATTCAAAGTGTAATGATAATTAATTTTATTTAATCCAAAATAACATAAACATATTTTTTGAACCCATTCATAAAGCAAGCATGTTAAACCCTAGGTTCCCTTAGGGTTTTTTTCTTTATTTATAAATTTTTAAATTTATGCCTTGTGATTTGATTTTCAAACCTAATTTATAATGGTTTCCATCTTCATAAGTGAAAATATGATTTTCTACCTATATTTTTCTCTATGGTTTCATGTTTATTACATGTTAGGTTTATTCCTTGTTTAGATGATATTTGATTCAAAACAAATCTATTTTAAAAATCCTTACATGTTTTTGTTAGTAATGTGTATGGGATCAAAAACTTGTTTTTGTCCATAAAAATTATGTATGGATTTAGCATAATTAGGGTTTTACTATTTTTAGTTAATTCTTCCCAAAGGGAAAATAATGTATGTATTTTCAAAATAATTTTTGGGTTTTTTTTATCTATTAATTTTTATCAAAACCCTCTTTTTGTTTCTAAACATTGCTCACATTTTTTGGAGTGATTGGTTATATATTGGACCCTTGTCAATTCATCCTTTTTGCATATATGAACCTCTAGGGTTTTATAATTTCTTAAGCATTTCAAAATTTAGTACCTCAATGTGTTTTTTATACATAATATCATATCTCCCTTCTTCTATGTTTTATCTTATCTTAGGGTTAGGCTTCATGCTTGTGTTTCTTGTTATTGAACACACTCTCATCTTTCTATATATATATATATATATATATATATATATATGACTACATAAAGGTTGCCATCTATGTTGATTTCAAAGTACATATGTTTATGTTTCTATATGCCACAAATATAAATATATATATATATATATATATATATGACTACATAAAGGTTGCCATCTATGTTGATTTCAATGTACATATGTTTATGTTGCTATATGCCACAAATATCCATGTCTATATTTTTTATGCATCTTTTGTTTAATTCATAAAAGTGAAAAAAATATATGATTACAAACTAAATGATCATATCTAACTCTCCACTACCTAGTTTCAAAAAATACTAAAAAATGAGGGGGCACACAACTAGCTATCTTCTATGTTTTTTTCTTTAAACAAGAATTTCTCTTCATATTTTAGATGTTTGAACTATTTATACTTGACCATTTTTTTTTTAAATGAGTTTAGAAACTAGACTCGAAATTCTCCTATTCATATTCTTATATCATCTTCAAATTTTAAGTGTATTCATTTCAAATAATTTGTACAAGTTAAGTTTTATCCTTTTTAAGAAAATAAATGTCAATTTAAGACCCCCATTTAGTCCACCAATTCCATGCACTTACCCTAGAGTTCCATTTTAAATTTGAATTTTTTTCAAGGTTCCACCTTTGCATAGGAACCTGATTTGGGGGTTCAATAAATAAACTATGATGATATTTAGATTAGTGTAGTTGAGGTTTTAATGATGCTTAACTTTTATAACTTCTCCATCAATGGTGATTGAGACATTTATAATCCTGAATTCATGGTTTTAGAAGTTTATCTCATTAGGTAAATATCACCCCATGATATTCTCCAAATGATTTCAACAAGTGGTAGTTGTGTTCACATTCCCTCAGGTGTTTTCATTCCTTGATTTTTAATCTCAATTAAGTCAATGATCTATATTATTTCATAACTTTTTTCATGAATGGACATAGAAATATATATGTTTCCTAGTAAGTTTTGTGTTGAGTAAGTGGAGAATTTGGGGCATCATATCAACACCAATTGCAATTAAACATAATACCAAATTTTGGATTTTATCCTTTAATATAACATTATCAATACCAGATGAAAAGGGAGACATATGTAGAGTCCACCTCAGTTTGGTAATACACACTTTACAACATCAAATTTGGCATAGTTTGACATTATTGGACATGGCGTACACATTTTAATATTATGCACACTTTTCCCCATCCATTTACCTAGTTTTTTCTCAACCAACCCAATATCCCAGATACACACATTTAGGATCACCCTAGTTTGTGCAAGAACTATCCAAAATCTTAAACAAACTATCATCATGTCTTAGGGCATTGATCTCTTACTCATAGTAAGATACCATAAATAATTAGACAAATGTAATTTAATTTAGGTTTATACCTTTGATGGTAATTCCTAGGTAAACTCAATGACTATTTTCTAAAATTGAAATGTCTTTATTATATCGGCCTAAACACATTTCATAGGTTAGTAATAGTAGAAAATATCAAACAATTGGCTATAAATACAAATCAATATTAAGGCTAAACTACTTGGTTACTACATTCAGAATCACTTGAAAGCTTTATAAATCTATTAGCATTCTATTGAGACATTATCACAAAGGCATACATATTTGAATATACCTCAAAAGATTAGTATTAGAGCCAAGATTGAGTAAAAACATATGTCAAATTTGCATGGTGCTAAGGTTCAAAATCTAAACATTGCATGAAATTCTATATTAATTATGATGTTGTACACATACACACATAAGTGGGAAAATTGTGTGTAGTTTAATCCCTATTAAGATTAATTTAATGTAGGAAACATTCAATCAATCAATGGGCAGT
>JARHVA010005801.1:782500-1096663 GCA_037957365.1 Torreya grandis
TTGATCTAATGAGACCATTCATAAAGGAATAAATATAGATTACATTTTGGAAAATTGACAATGATAAATCCTCTAGCCATGATGTTTTCCCTCTAGGCTTGTTTAAACACTTTTGGAATTTTTTTTAAAATTATATTCTAAAAGCTATCAATAAATCCGAAATAATCAAGAAAAATTTTGAAGGATTTTAACTGCACCTTTTTAGCATTGATCCCAAAAAATCTAATGAAGAGTCTCTTAACATCTTCAAACCTATATCCCTGTGCAACACCATAGACAATATTATCTCAAAAAAATTGGATAATCATTCCCAAATCCTCCTTCCTCTTCTTATTTCATATCATCAAGGTGTTTTTGTCCAAAATAGACAAATCTTAGATGGAGTTATCATTTTTCATGAGCTAATTCACTCAGCTAAATTGAAATAGGAAGTGACCATGATCATTAAACATGATATCAAGAAATACTATGATAGACTCAATTAGAGCTTCATTTTCAAATTCCTTGAGAAATTTGGGTTCTCTGAGGCCTAGTGTGATTGGATCAATTCTTGTGTCTCTACTCTAATGTTTATTGTTCTTGTCAATGGAGTCTCAACTAGTTTTTTTTTAATATTCAAGGGGTGTCCATCAAGGATTTAATATCTCTTCCTACCTCTTCATCATCATGGAATAAGCCTTGGGTAGATCATTTTCATAGGCAAAATCATTAAATCTCATTAGTAGCTTCAACATAAATGAGAATGTTAACTTCTCTCATGGTCAATTAGTGGATGACACAATTATAGGAAACTCAACTCACATTCAAGAAGAGATAATGTTTAAGGGAATATTATATTGGTATCAATGTTCTTTAGGTCAAGAGATTAACCTCTTTAAATCTAACATACGATAAAGAAAATTCTTGGATTTTCTTTAGGCTCTCTTCCTAGAAAATACTTGTGAATCCACCTCTTTTATGGGTGGTCAAAAAAATAATTTTGGGACAATATAACCAAATCCTTCAAGAATAAATTTCCCACTTGGAAAGGAAAATGGCTCTTTCGGATGGGAAAATTCAATTAATTCAAATAGTTATCCAAGTAATTCTAGTCTATATGATGTTAGTCTTAGAATCTCCATTTAGTGATGAATCCATATTAACTAACATAATGAAAAAAGTCTATGAAATGGTCAATTTAAGTTTAATAAAAATTCTTTAATGAAATGGGAATAGGTCTACGTACCCAAATATAAAGATGGGACTGGAATCATAAATTTATTCAAGATGAATGAAACTTTGGGAGAAAAACTTATATGGAGAATCTACTAGAACAAATAAATCACTTGAAGCATATTTCTATGAATAAAGTATATTTATAACGTAGAATATCCATCTTATATATTTACTAAATATTATTGAATGTATGGGTCTCATATCTATAACTTCCTTGGCAACTGTAGAGACCATATATCAAAATATGTTTGTTGGGATATTAATAATGCTAGATCTATTAACTTCTATAAAGATACATGGTCTAGTGTGGGCCCTCTCTACAATCATCTTTCCTTAAAAAAATTAGAAGATTACTTTTAAAACTATGGGGACCACTTATTTTTAATTATTGGATTGAAACACACAGTGTATATGACCCTTAGAGAAGATGTAAAAATAAAATTCTTTCTATAACTACTCTTTCCAATTATCTTCTTAATTCTTCCTACTTCTTCATGAGCTCTCACCATATCTTTATCTCAGTCGAGATTGATTGATTAAAATGGATTAGAGATCCTTCTATCAAATTTTTGATGAAACAAGGATATAATAAGTTAATCTCTCATATTAATACATCTCTATGGCATGTGAAAAAACTTTGTATCCCTAGGGTACTTCCTAAAGATAATGTAAATCCATGGTTCATCATGAATAATAAATCTCTTTTCTAGGATAGACTCAAAAGGATTGATTTTCAGGGACCTTCCTTTTACTTCTTCCATTAAGATAACTCTAAAACCTTGAACCATGTTCTCATTCATTGATATTTTTCCTCGATAAATTGGTCTTGGTTCTTTAATGAAAATAATAGACTTTGAGTAGCAGTGTGATCTATTCAATAAATTTTGATTGACTGGATAGGAGGGGATCAAATAAACAATATTTTTGTGATGGCCACATTTCTAATCATTTAGAGCTTACGAAAAAAAATAAACAGTAGTGTCTTTAGGAACCTTCCCATCTATGAATATCTCCTCACTCTTAAAATTGAGGTGCTCCTTTAATATTTTTTTAAGGTTAAATTTTTGCCTCCTAAATATAAAATCACTAGAGAGGAATGTCATATTCTCTTAAAATTGAAATTACTATAAAACAACTTCATCCTCCCTCCTCAAATTCTTAAAAGTCTTCTAGCTTATTATAAGCCTCTGAGCAACAATTTTATCAAGTTTAATTTTTATGGGTAATCCAAAGGAAACTCAAATATTTCTGGTAATGGAGATATCTTCAGAGATAATTAGGGATAGTGCTCTCCTATTTTTCCTTCAACATTCCAAGGTCTTCAAGAAATTTTAGCTAAATCTCTAGCTTTTATTAAAGTCTTGAGAAGTTTTATTGATTCAATTTTTATAAAATTATTAGTATAAGGTGATTCCTTATTGATTATAAATGATGTTAAATCAATAAAATTGGATCAATGGCTACTCAACTCTATTGTTCAAGATATCTTCTATGTCATTCCTATTTTATGACATTTATTTTTACCAAAACTATCATGAAACTAACTCTCTATCAGATTTCTTGACTAACTTTAGAGCTTTTCACCCTCCTCCTAATGAAGATTGGTATTGTGAAGCCCCCCCTCCCTAGGATGATTACATGAAAATTAATTCAAAAATATTGGTCTTGCTTGCCAAATTAATGCAATATATGTTAAGTACACATAAGGTATCTAGATAAACATTGAATAAAAAATGACATTGTGTCAATAAATGGCACAAATATAGGTGTAAAAATCTCCAACAAAGGTAAAAAACCCATAATCTATGTTCATAAATGAGAAGCTAGAATCAAATACAATTCCTTCACATCTCACTTCCTCTCTGCCAAAACTTCATAAAACTCTTTGAATAATATTTTACATAATCAAATATTCAAATGTCATAACATTTCATCACACAAATCATTATGTGTGATCGTGAGTGTGTAAATTACCAAAGGTAAAATATCCTTACATATTGGGGTATGAAGGTGCACCATTGTAACCAATAGTTCCAACCTTTTCTTGAGAACAATTTAAACCAATGTTAATAAATAAATAAATATGTTTTATTATTTATTTACATGAGGTTTAACATGTGTTAATAAATAATAAAATGTTATTATTTAATTAAACATATGAAGGACTATTTCAAATAATTTGGACTTATGCCCACTAAAGTAGAGTGGAGAATTTTTTTCCAAAAATATTTTTTTTTATATTCCAAATAAATTGGACTATTTCAAACCATTTGGGTAAATATTACTTTGAATGAATTGGGCTATTTCACATAATTTGGACTTATACCCACTAAAGTGGAGTGGAGAAAATTTTCTACAAAAATAATTTTTCTATATTCCAAATAAATTGGAATGTTTCAAACCATTTGGGCATAGATCATTTCGAATAAATTGGGTTATTTCAAATAATATGAACTTATACCCACTAAAGTGGAGTAGATAAAATTTTATTCTAATATAAAAAAATTATATTCTAAATAAATTGGACTATTCAAAGCATTTGGGCATAGATCATTTCAATTAAATTGGGCTATTTTGAACAATTTAGACTTATACCCACTAAAATGAAGTGGAGAAAATTTTCTCCAAAAATAAATTTTCTATATTCCAAACAAATTAGACTATTTCAAACCATTTGGGCATATATTATATTGATTAAATTGGGCTATTTCAAATAATTTGGACTTATTCCCACTAAAGTGGAGTGGAGAATATTTTCTCCATCAATATGTTTTCTATATTCCAAATAAATTAGACTATTTCAAACCATTTGGGCACAAATCATTTTGAATAGATTGGACTATTTAGAACACATAGCACCCTTCTATGCCTTCAAACTGATTGATCCTTTGATGTGTCTTTTTTTATTGTGGTACATGGCACCATTTGACTATCCCTCTACCCATACCTCAATGAGATAGTCCTATAGACTCAAATTTTTAGAGTTTACTAATAAGTGGACTAATGCATGAAGTATTTAATCAATGAGTTTCATCTTTGGCCCTCACCACTAGACATAACCCTGGCCTTGAGCACTTAGAAAATGCTACCTTGAAGGTATCACAAGGCCCCTCAATATATCTATAATATGAGAATGAGTAAGATCACTTGTGCACAAGCATTTAATGCATTTAAAGATGAGGAATAGCACTCATGCACAAGTAGTCAACCCATTTAAAGAGGTTGGCAAAATTTACAATATCAATTGAATCTGGCTATTTTTTTATGCTTCACAGAATGGAAGTCCTCATTAGGCCTAGTAAAATTTGTTACTACAAAATTTTATCCTACTAAAGCCCTTGTAGGAATCACATGGACAAAGATAGGGAAATATTATGAGCAACTGGGGTGATTTAACACATGATGGTTTGAGGCTCTAACTTTGATCAGGTCACACGCTCGTATTTCATAAGATGTCATGTAATATTTGGGGAAACATGCATCGATAACTAAGTTGTAAAATGGTATTCAAATCAATGTGCATGAGAATACTTTGTGAAAAAAAATCAAATAGAATAATATTCATGAGAGAAAGTTGGCAAAAAATGATGCTAGAAGGAGGAGGAAGCCAAGCACAAAGTAGAGGTATAAGCTATAAATGAAAAAGTTGAGGCTGATGCCAAAGCTATGGCTAAGGTAGATGCCAAGGCCAAAATTGAGGATATATCTAAGGCTGAAGAGCAAGACCATAAATAAGGCTCAATTTAAGGCTGAGGCACAGACTGTGAAATAAAATGAAGCTAACGAAAAGGCAAAAGTAGAATGTGCAGCATCCCATAAGGATGTGACCCAATCGGGTGCATCTGAGTAGAATTCACTGTCAAAGTCTCATCCCTCTACCCAATGTTTGTGGTATGTCCCTACCACATCATCTAGTTTTACCACTTTCTTTCTTCTATTGGCTCAATTCACACCATCTCCTACCACAGTCACAACCACATCCACTACGCTTGCTCCCACTTCTATGGAGACATATTTGGATGTTTTTAGCTACCATTATCTAATAAAATTTAAGGAGTAGCTACATTCCAAGAATCCATTGAGTAAAAGGCTTCAAACTTGGAATGGAAATTTTTTTGGCTACACAAGGAGAAATCAAAGGTAAAGCATCAAATGGCTAAGCCTAGGTAGCTCATAAACGATAATTGTCTTGATCTAATTATGTCAATCCTTAATGATCAGGTAATGTTTGAGCACAAACATCTCAATCTATTATAGAATTACCTAATAAAGGATTGGGTGAGTGCATAAAAATTGCTCACATTGCACACCCAAGGACAGGGTATCTACACTAGGGTTGGCTATATGCACTGAAATAGAAACCATCTATGAACTACTAAAATAATATATATATGTCCTAGGACATACCTTAAAGGGCCTTGTAATACCTTCAAGGGTACCCTTATGCATGTTTAAAAGGTATCCCCTAGGAGATACCTTTAAGGTACCCTTGATTGTTCTTTAAGGTATCTTCTAGGAGATTCCTTGAAGGGTTTTGTTGTACCTTCAAGGGTTCTCCTAGTAGATACCTTAGACATGACCACAATTAGAATTTTCTTCTATTTATATATATATATATATATATATATATATATATATATATATATATATATATATATTGCTTCTCAGAATAAGTAAAGAACAAGTATATTTCCTATTACGTTTTCATCTTATAACCCTATTAGTAGAATAAAATAGAATAATAAATAGGCCTAAAAGATAAATTATGGATGAAAACATAATAATAAATTAATTCATCTACTAATATAATCTCATTTTATGTTTCCTAGGGTTGCTCAGTCATTAATAATATGCTAGGTTTGATGGATAACCATTAAATTTTAGAACCAAGGCAACATAGGGACTATAGCTACATTCTCATCAGGTTGTTAATGTTTGCATGAGTCCAAGGTATCTGACTTGGCATCAACAAACAAATTTAATGAGAGAGAGACTTGAGAATTTTTTGTTGTTCATTGGGAAGATATTCATGAATAGGTGTCAATATACTAATGGATCAACTTGGGAAATTTCAAGATAAATTGATGGAGTATCCACTTGCAAGGGGATTAGCTTTGAAACTTGGACCTGATTCAATGCTTTTAAGGTATCTCCAACTATAAATCAAATTCCACTTAACGAGATTAAAGCATTACTAAATTAAAATCAATAAATTTGAAATAAATTGGACTACATTTGAAATAATTTAAAATTAATTTGTATGAAATTGATGATAATGTTTACTATAATTATAGTTTATAATCAATAAATACACTTGAAATAATTATACAACAAAGTTACATCCTTCTAAACAATAGTTCATAGTTGTTGACATGGATTTTCTGCTTTCTCGCAAGAATGTGATGATATATATCATTTTGATTCTCTATTCCTTTTCATCTTTCTAACTTTCATTTCTAGTATATCTACTTGAAGTAACATAACTCATTTTCAGTTTTTGATTTGTAATACAATTTTGAGAATTAAAATCAATGAATATTGTGTTGGCAATTGAAAAATGATCTCCAAAGGTCCCTTTAAAAATAATTTCATCCAATTAAGTCATGTTTATATTCAAGGGATTAGAATATCTTTTCCCCCAAACAAACATGAAATTTGAACTAGTATAACCCATGTCTTGAAGGAGTAGCCTCAAATGATTGTCCTCTATCATTAACCAAATGCCAATGTGAGAAAAAGACTGCAATGCCACCTTCAAAATTTTTTTGGAATGATCTTGAATGCAGTATGACATATTTTCTATTTTATAATCTTCTTTTTTTCCATAGCATTCATTTTCATATATTTTATTTTATGCACAACAAATAATAAGTCATTCAACCCCAAAATTAATAGTTTTTTAGAAGTCAGTTTTAGCTCCTCCTTTAAAATGTCTATAGTTTGTTAAAAAAGAAAGCAATCAATTATTAACAATATTATATTATAAGAAATATAACATGGAAATTTTTTAATAAACTATTTTACATGTTAGATTGATCATTGATGCACTTTTGATTTGCAATTCATATTGTAACATATAAACATAATGTATTTCATTTGATACATTTTTTATTTATATTTCCTTAAATCTTATAAAGATTCATATAAACATATATAAAAATATACACATGCTCAAAAACATGTAACTATACTCATTATACATTTATGTATCATTTATATTACCAGTTTTGTAACATACATATGCATATGCATGTTTATAATGAATCCTTATAGCTTGAAATCCATGCCAACAACAAACAAAAGAGGATTTACTCATTCTAAGATAAAGTTCACTATCACTAATTTCAATTGAATATACACCTATAGTTGAACCCCCTTCATATACTTCCAATAAGACACATCAAATTAAAAATTGTTTAAATCAATAGCAATATAATTGTTTCTAACACAATATACTTTATTCATTTCTTTCCTTATATCAAAGAATTCTTATATCTAGCATAGATAGATAGATAGATAGATAGATAGATAGATAGATAGATAGATAGATAGATTTCAAAAGTAATCAAATATATATATATATATATATCTAATTACTTATGTAATAAAGTAATCAGATATATATATTTGATTACTTCTACAATCTATCTATCTATATATACATGCTAGATATAAGAATTCTTTGATATAAGGAAAGAAATGAATAAAGTATATTGTGCTAGAAACAATTATATTGCTATTGAATTAAACAATTATATATCTGATTACTTCTGTAATATGTGTGTGTGTGTGTGTGTGTGTCTTTTTCATCAAAATGTTTTTAATATGAAATCTACTCTTCATTTAATTTATCACAATCACAATATTTATGTCCATTCAAATAAATTGTTTTTATATTGATAAAGATCATGGATACTTAGCATAAAAATTTATTGTATTGAAGACATAGTGGTAATGCCTAAATGTGTACCACATGTGCCAAGAGTGTTTAGAAAACAATTCTCATTTTAAAATTTAGAGAATTTAGCTCATGAGTTACAGGTTGTGATAAAAGAAAAATTGGTGGAATAAAGTCAAAGCAAGTGGATTGTTTTACAATATTTATATTAGTTTGGTGGTTGGAAGCCACCATAGCCAAATAGTATATCTATGCAAAGTATGAAGAACTTATGTTAATAATAGTGAATTGTGATTGATAACTAATCTAAGATGAATATTTACAATGGTAATTAAGCTAGAGTGATCTAGTTAAAAAAGAAACAAAAGAAAAGGTAGAGCAGAAAGAGATGTTGTTGATTTTCATTCCAAATATGATGACAAAGTTTAGATTTCATCTAGGCATGCAATTAACAAATGTGTAACATGAAACAACTTAAGCCTAAATTTAATCACACATCAGTAAAATTCTTAAGGAATGTGGAGATAATGCAAATAAGAACCTGATTCACTATAAAGATTTACCCCTACAAGCAAATAACATTAGACCAAATGTAAGAAGAGAAAAAAAATGAAATGAACCTAAGGACATTTGGTCAACCTAGCATTGGCATAAGTCAAAAACTCTATAATCAAATGTACACACCAATAATTCATAAGAACTATTCAAATCTAAAAATCAGAATGATGAAGTGAGAGAGAAGTCATGATAATAATGAACACAAATAAATACTAGATAATCTTTGCAAAATTTCTTACTTATATTAATTGCTTTAAGTTTAGAAATTAATTTAGCTCTTAGAACTCCCCCTTTTGACAATTGGAAATGTTCCTTTTATAAGATACAAGGTAGCATATCAGTCAATCTCATCTAATTACATTTTTACAAGTGTATAGGATAGGTGTCCTTTCTATTGCATTCTAGAACAAATGACCTTTTCATTTTGATAGATGAGTTTATAGACAATGTGTTCTTACAAATTACACATGTCTATACAAAAGAATATCCTATTTCAAAAAATTATACAAAGCTTGTTTAAAGGAAAATTCTCATTTCATTGATCTTTGGGACCCTTATGCTGCTATATTTTTGAGTTACTATTGTAGGGTCCTCATCGTTTATTGATGTTGTTTTTTAATTGGCACGAGGTTCACAATTGGTTTTATGAATAACTCTTTCATTTGATTTGTTAACCCCTTTATGGTATTTATCCATCCTATCTAATGTTTTTGATTACATTGATATTTTTGACCTTGTCTATTAATAACTTAGTTGGACATTGAGTTAGCTTCTGCATCAAAGTGTTCTTGCATAGGTGACAATCTAACTCTCTTTGGCTTGATCTTTAGCATCCTGAATCCATAAAATCTCAATTTTATTATTTTTTCTTATGTGGTACCTTCATTGCACTTTTGTGGCATGTTTCTTAAATTTCATTGGTTTTATGCCTCTTTGAAAAGTCCATCTTTGCTTTACACTATTAGATCAACCTACATAGATCAATGCAGATCATAAATATTTAGATTATTTGGATCTAACCAACTATCTTAAATTTGACATCTACATGACCATCATTTGACATCTGCATGGACATCATTAATAGGCATGTGACCATTAATTTTAAATGCATCCATGGGGATATTTTCAATCTTAAATTTGATGTCTAAATGACCATCATTTAATGTCCATATGGATGTCATTGACAAGCACACGATCATCAATTTTAAACACATCTATAGGGATCTTTTCTACCTTAAATTTGACATCTATATGATCATCATTTGATAAATACATTGATGTCATTTATGGGCATTCAAACATCAATTTTAAATGTGTCATTAATGACCTTTGTTACATTAAATTTGGCATCCATGCGATCATCATTTGACACCTGCATGGACATCATTGACAGGTGCATGACTATTAAATTTGAGCTCATCTTTGGGACTATTTATTGTGTTAAATTTAACATCTACATGATCATCATTTCATATCCACATGGATGTCATTGATGGGCATGCGATTTTCAAATTTAAGCTCATCTTCTACCAAGCTAACCACTTGTTATTTTTTGGTTTGCTCTATTCCTAAAAGTATAAAGATAAAATGACTTTAGAATATATACGTATAAGGCACTTGAATTGATTTAGGAAATTTTTTTTGGGATTTTTAGCATCATGGTAAAAATTTTGAATAAAATGTCTAAAACAATCCTCCTGAAGAGTCACTTGGCAGGGTATTTGCTTGGGAGAAAGGTTCTGAATGGCCATCTTGGAGGGAAAGTGTATATTTCAAAACTTCTTAAGGGTAATTTCACAAAAGTTGAAGGGTATGTGCCCTTAGGGTCATTATTTTGGGCCTTTTGTGTCAAAAAAAATGTCCAATGGTAAAATTATGAAGGAATACTTTAGAAAACCCAAAGGGTATATTCAAAAGCTCGAAGGGTCATTCCAAAAAACTTGAAGGTATGTACCCTTCACAAAAATATCGAAGGGTATTTTTTAAAGAAGCTGAAGGATACTTTCAAAAGGCCTAAAAATAATTGGCCTAAACAAAAAAGTCTAAATAATAATTTTACTAAGGCAATGGTCATTTTCAAAAGAGTTATGGACAATTTGATGTGGGAAAGATGTTTCAGGATTTTTGCATCAGACAAAATGTCTGAAACAAAAATCCCAAAGGGTCACTTACAAAAATTTGAAGGATAAGTCTATTAAAGAAAAGGATAATTTTAAAAAGGCCAAAGGGTAATTCAGTCAGGAAAATAAGCCTTGACAAAAAACCCAAAAAATAGGTCTGAAAGGTAGATGTCTTTGACAAAACTTTCAAAGGGCTCTTTCACAAAACCCAAAAGGTAGGTTTTGGAAAAATTACAAAGGGAAAGATGTTTCAAGATTTTTGCATATGAAAAAATGTTTGAAACAAAAATTCCAAATGGTCACTTCAAAAAACAATAAATCCGAAATAAATATGCCAAAGGGTAAGTGCAAAGAAGCCAAAGGGCTATTCTGTTGGGCAAAATCTTGATAGAATAAATCCACGGGGAAATTGTTTCAGATAAAATATCCAAAATAATTGTCCCAACATAGATAAGTTCGAAGGAATATTTTGGACATAGACCAATTGCATAAGTCCCAAAATAATTCTTGAATAAAAGCCCAAAAGTACCTAAACAAAGTATCTAAAATATAAACCCAACAATTAGAAATATAACAAAAAGACTTTGCATTTAGATTAGACCACATGACTAATAAAAAGGTCTAAAAGGGGTTCTCAGGGCATAAAAGGGACTAATCATAGATGTTAGACTAAGGTTTGGTCATGTTGAAAAATATGATTAATCCTTAAGAATTAAAAATAAACTAAGCCCATAGCATTATTAGAAATGTTCTTGCATAAAAAATTTCTGCTAGATTCAAATCAAGTACTTAGATTAAATTTAGATTAAGGGTTTAGCTATTTAAATATGAATCTAACAAACCAAATGTTAGTAGAGAATCAAGTTAACATTAAAATCATGAAATTCAAGCATTGTTCATTCTATGTAGACCTTATTGGACCTACAACCCGAAACATGGAGATTCAATGTTAGCACTTTAGATAAGGGCAAACTAGAATTAAGAAAATAATATACAAACATGTCAATGACACTCTTATCAAGTGAATCTTTGATTTTAAAGTACAAATTTGTACAAATTGAAATATAAGTCCCCACTTTTTAGAAAAGGGGGTATGTTGACCACAACACACAGTATAACACATATTATGTTATTTTAAACTAGTTAAATTTAACATGTAAACAACAATTTAATAGATAAATATAACCACATTCAAGTTGACACAACAATAATATGAACTCACACTTCCAAATCCCAAGTTTATGCAAGTCTATATTTTATTGTCTTCTACAATCTCTTGTCCATAAAGAAAATTTAATTGTAATGTGTTTAAATAAATAAAGATAATTAATATATTTTAGTGTATGAAATTATATAATTATACATTCATTGAAAGGGGTTTTCACCTTTTTTTACCTTTTCATAGTTTGTATAGGTGTACTCTTTCATTGAACCTTTTGTTATTCATTCCCTACAAGGTATTATATAATGTAGTAACTCAAAATTCTCATCATCAATTGATTTTATAGTTGTATTTTAAAAATGTGTCTTGTTGTAGAGATTTACCTTGTGTTATTTTCATGGAGGCAACAAGTTATAGATTTGTGCCATGGATTGTTATGTTGGAGACACAAAGTTGTAGAGCTAGATTGTGAATTGATTTTTTTGAGACATAAATAGATGAAGAAATATTTTATTGGTATTATAAATAGTTGATAAATAAAAACTTATATAATTGTAAAAATATGCATGATCTTATCTTACCTTCTTCAACTTCCAATGTGTCATGTTTCTTGATGTGATTTTCTATTATTATTGTTTCTTCACTTGCATGCAATGCCATTAGTGTTACACATTGACATATTATTAAATTGTTAGGTTTGGAAATAAAACATACACATTGAAAGATTGTTAAGATGTTATATTTGAAAAATGAAGCATGATTATAAAATAAATTATAAAATTTATGCACCTAGTAATGATTGAAGTGGTTGTTCCTGTATTAATGGATCTGAATTTTTCAGATAATTTTAAAATTAAACATTAAAAATTATTTGTTCTTCAATTTTTTTAATGCAAGATAAATTTATTTACAATTATGTAAAAGCATGTATCAATCCATCTCTTGTATATACCCTAGCACATCACATGTATCTGAATTGTTGAAAGTCTCTCCCAAAAGAAGTTATCTATTTCATTTTTGAATGGCCTTTTTATTTTGTGTGAACCTCATTTGAAATGTTGGTACTTCTTTACTGATGTTAACACCTTCCTCTAATTTACTTTATTGTGAATGGAGAATGAAACATTCAAGATAAAAATATGTAGAATCTTGAGGAAAATTGATGTTAGGTTGTGGAGCTAAAAGCTTCAACCTTTGCAAACTAGGAACAGATGGTTGCTGAGTTCTACAGGAACCGGCGTCGGCAGCATGACCGACGTCGGCAGAATCCAGTGCAGAAGGCCACCGGCGACGGCAGGAAGTCGGCCGACGTCGGCAGAACCAGACCAGCAGGGACCGATGTCGGTCGCCTGTGTGTTCCCGAAGTGTTCGTTTCACGGACAGTTAGTTAAGTGAACGATGAGTTTGCATGTCAAGACCAGCCAGAGTCTTGGGATGTGAGGATAATTGTCTAAATTAAGAGTCTAAGTTAGTGTTTGAGTTAGGGATCTATTTATAGACCCATTGGCATGTATTGTTTAAGGCATGAGATAGAAAGGAAGAGTTCCTTCTAGTTGTAAGATCTATGAGTTGCAGGTTGTTGCAAGCTCAGTGGGGATCTACATGTAAGTTTGGTCTTTGAATTGCAGGTTGCAAGTTCATGAGAGATCAACTTGAAGTGCTATAGAGTGCTTGATGTACCGGCAGGGTTATTACTGACTGGTTGGTGAGGTGAACACCAATTCTGTGTGTGAGTTGGTTGTTGGGACCGTTTTTGTGTAGGAGAGTGTGTGTGAGAAGAATTACTGTACACTTGAGGTGTGGCGAATCTCTGTAAGGTGAAAGAGTGTGGCGGCTCTTTGATGTATTCTTTTCTGTATAGTGTTAATACAAGATAGTGTATTGTCTCTCATATTCTGTGCTATTGGTGAATTTTAGTTACTTGTGTTTCTGGTTATTTCCGCATATTCAATTGCTTATATTTGGTAATCATACTGTGCTCTTTCTGAGGAGCAAGATCCTAACGAGTTGAGTCAGAGCATGTTTGTTGTTCTAGATTCCTAACAATTGATACCTATAATATGAGTACAATTGAATCCATCACTATCTAGACCCCAAAGTATGACACTTTTTTTTGCATGTAATGGAAATGACCAGCACACATATTTTGAGAGAGTTTCAAATGCCAAAAAAATGTTCAAGTTTGTGAATGATGAATATATTGAAAGTCCTAATAATAACTTTATCAATCAATGCCTGAAGAAATAGGTGAAGATGTTCTTAAAATCTTGAATGAGATTGCAAAAATCAATAATTATCAAATCAATCTTCACACCAACAATGAACATTGCACTGAAATATTCTAAAATGGATGACCAAAGACATGAGGGGATGTAATGGTAGCTGAATATTTTTGTATTTATCTCAGGAAGCTGACTTCAATCGCTATCTAAATATTTTTTCAATAGGCTTATTGGAAATGGAGATAATGCTTTCCAGCTTTTTTATTTTTTGAAATACCTTCATTCACAACACATAAATCATCAAACTTTTTTGCATAAATTTTATAATGCTCCATTACCTCTTTAGGTGTGATTATTTTTTATATTAACAGTGTCAAATCATGGTTTATAAAATAATCTACAATTTTTGATAATATGTTACTTTCCAGCTTCACCTTTTTGCACCAAGTATCCATTTGTTATACCTAGGGGTTTTCAAGAAGGAAATAGACCCAATTTCTAATAAATTTGCTAGTTTTATTTTTCATTTATCTAAAATCCCTTGAATATTTATAAGTACTATTGTACTAATTAGATTTAAATCTTATTTATATGAACTAGGTAAAGTACCACTTTCAAACAAATTAAATGTCTTATAAAAACAATCTCAAATGGGTTATTCTATGAAAAAAAGGCATTTTTTCTCCTATAATTGTTGTGTTGAACAGTTCATTTGTGTGAATAAGTGCCTATCGTGTTCATGTATTTATTCCATTTTTTTCTCTATTTCAAAATTCTTTCAACCTCTCAGTTGGATAAGTTCATGTGCAAATCGAACTCTTTATATAAACGGACCCTTATAAATTGTTTCATTGGCTTCATTATATTAGTTACATATTTTGTGAACAATATGAAACAAAGTACAATTTTTAAAAAATCTTACCCTTCTAACAATTTTTTTTCTCAATGATAGTGAATTGTATTCCTCCTCTGAAATAATTCTCTATTGTGTTGTAACTATGTGTTGGTCATCTGTAATTTTGAACCTTATAGTTTTTTTCTCCATCATATATTTAAGGACTTATTTTGATTCAATAATACATTGAGGGTTATTTGATCAAAAAGAATTAACAAATCATCCTTCATTGGAACCTTATTATGTTTTACAAATGAATGAATTGTAGCATTCACCTAAATTTCATTTATATTTTTTATTTTGATATTAACATACCTCAATTCATAGAGATCTATAAGAATGTTCAAGACGTAATTGCTGGAGAAAATATTCCATGTAGAGAATTCATTGTGTGTTTGATCAAAAGTTTGTATCGATAAAAATATATCAACCTTTTGTTTGATCTTATATTTATCCATTGTTGTGAGTAATTGTATAGCCCTTTTTTAAATCTGCATACAAATATGTTGCCTTTGTTTATCCTTTTTTTTCAATGTTCTTTCTATCATGATTGCAAGGTATCTTAAATATAGATTTACATCGTGGCAATTAGAAGAAGTTGTTGCCCCTTTTTCATGTTTTTATTTCAACATACTTTGTATTCTAATGACCAAAATATCTCTATCTATCAACCCAGATATTTCAATATTGTCATAGCTATTCAAATGAAACCCAAATGTTTCACAAGAGGGAGAAAAATTACTTTTTTGTTAATTTTATTTTAATGAGTGTAAATTTATTGAAATTAGTTGTATCACGATGGATAATTCCCTCTTCTTTGTTCCATACTTTTAGTTAGAATTGAAGGGCATCTTCAAGTTCATCTTTATCATAGGCAAAGATTATTCCAATCTGAGAAGAATATTTTCCAAATATAGTGTTAAACAAATAAATATTTGTATGCATATTTTGTGGACTAAACAACTCAAAATAATAATCAGTAAGAGGAATTTTGTTACCACCATAAAATGGAAGATGGTAATATGGATTTAATTTTAGTTCTGGAAGTTTAAATGGTACTATATCTAATTCTCTTGGATTGAGGCCTTCTTCTACCTTTTAAGTGTGGGAATTCCTTTCTTGCTCAAAGACATTCTTCAAAGCAATTGAAATGATTTAAATATTGATCTTTTGTAAAATTTAAGTTGTTTATTGCATCAGTTATAAAATTATTTGTGATTAAGTACTGATTAATTATATATCAACAAATGTGAACTCTAAACTACAATACAAAATACATATTAAATATTCATAATATATACACTAACTTGCACTTAAACAAGTAATGTATGACCAAACCAAAAATAAATTAGTTGTAGAGATATGTAAAAATAATTCAAAGGGGATGGCCTAAAAGTTGAATGTACATTTCTAACATATCAGGCATCAGCCAATATAATATGATGGGTAAAGCAATCCACAAATATTTGTTTCAAAGGAGAAAGATGAGGGGGAAGTATGTTTCTAATATATGTCAAAATGCTCATCAATAGGTACCTTCAAGGTATCTCCAAGGAGATACCTTTCAAACAAGCATAATAGTGAATTTTTCCTTCAAGGTATCTCCTAAAATATACCTTCAAGTTAACCATGATGGTATTATAAGTGTATTTCAAGGCCCTCAAAGTAATCTCCTATGAGACACCTTGAAGGGTGTTATCATACATTCAAAGGAATGTTGAATGTATCTCCCAGTAGATACCTTTAACATGCACATAAGTAGAATTTTCCTTACCTTTAAATCACTACTGGGTGATAACTTGAAGGGTTTTGTAATACTTTCAAGGGTACCTTCAAGGTATTTCCTATGAGATATGTTCAAGTTACCCACGAATGCATTTCAAGACCTTTGAAGGCATATCTTAGGAAATATATTTAAGGGCATTGTCATACATTTAAGGGGACATTGAAGGTATCTCCTAGGAGATGATGGGCCTTATAATACCTTCAAGGGTACCTTAAATTCATCTTCTAGGAGATATATCAAAGGGCATTTTCATACATTCATGGGGATGTTGAAGTTATCTCTTATGAGATGAAGGGCCTTGTAATACCTTCAAGGGTGCCTTAAAGGTATATTATAGGAGATACCTTTCAAACATGCACCATAGTGCATTATTTCTTCATGATATCTTTTAGGAGATACCTTCAAGTTACCCATGTAAGTGGTAATGGAGAGTGTTTGAATCCTTATGTGAATTGAGTTTATAAGTAATAACATCTTTCATGTTTATGTGAGGTAGTTTATAATTTATAACATCTCTCATGACTAATAGACCTATGTGCAATCTTATGTCAAACAATATGGATATGTGAGGTGTATAAGGGATTCAATGAGTAAATAGGTGTTTCAAACAAAAAATTTATTTATCAATAAAATGATTGTTGTGTATATGGTATCCTATAAATTTTATCAAGGTTTCAACGTGTCTTAATTCCAAGATTCAATGTGAAACCCATCACAATTATAGACCTCATAAGAAAGAACATCGACATAGTTGCATGACAATCAAAATTGATTTCTTCTTGTATTGATGAAAAGATCCAACCCTTTGGAATGAGGGTTTTACATGTATAAATAGACTTGGGGAGGGACCACCTCATCATCCAAGTTCATGCAAACGCATAGTTACATCACATATTTAGAACTTCTGTTTTAATTTTAGTCTCAAAGTTGCATGTATGCATGCTCATAATTAACTACCATTGTGTCTAAAAATAAGTTAGCCTTTACAATGTGATGTGACATGTGAAGGCTCACAAATGGCCTAGGAAACTTTTACATTCAAGCACTAAATATAATTAAATGAGTACAAAAATTAGTATTGTAGCATGTATACAAAATTAGCCTTCAACTCAAGATTGAATAGGTGTTTGTATGGTATTACTGGTTGTTGGAGGCA
Organism: Torreya grandis; assembly: GCA_037957365.1. Classification (NCBI taxonomy): domain Eukaryota; kingdom Viridiplantae; phylum Streptophyta; class Pinopsida; order Cupressales; family Taxaceae; genus Torreya; species Torreya grandis. Next base: position 800,513 of record JARHVA010005801.1, read on the forward strand.
TTAAAGTGGGTACTTGCATTAAACTAGATGTTGAAGCTTTAGCCTTCTTCTTCAGTTTGAAAGCTTTATAATACTTATGCCCAATGTCATATTGCAACCAAATAATATCCAAATTCAACAATGGAGGTCTATGTACCCTGTTTACTTTCTCTAAGAGCCTTTCATGCTCAGTTTTTGTATTTTTAAAGTTTATTCTGAATATCTCCACCTTTTTCACCTTTTTCCTTGCAAAATTCAACTCATCTTTTATCTCCTCCACTGAAGTTCACTGAAGACTATGCTTGAAGTTGGAGGTAGTCTGCTAAAAAAGCTAATCAAAATTGACCCTACTTACGAGCCTACCCTCTAAGTCTCTTATCTGTGAAAGCTTGAATTATTCAAGGATATGCAAAATAAGAGTTTCAAGATCTAGATATGTATGCATTACTACCTCAACTATCGTGATCCATTTCCTAGCCTCTTAGGTCCTAATGACCACCAAGTTGCATGCATTTGAAGAATCTAATGGTTCCATCAAATCAAGGTGGCTATAAGCATTATTGGTCATATAAAGAATGAAAAACTTTAGCTTATTTTCATCCTCTTTCAAAGATTTAAAAAAATTGTGAATCTCAATCATATGAGGGGCCAACTCCACCCTCATGGCATCAATAGCCTCAAGAATATTATACAACTTGGATGCAGTGCTCTAGACCTAAGTTTCCACTTCCATAGTAACATGAACTATTCTCTATTATTATTTTATTTTCTCTAATTCTCTCTTAAGTTCTTGCCTAGCCATTTTAGTTCCCCCATGCAGTGCCATCAAGGCATCCTTTTGTGTCTCAAAATAGGACTTGAAGTCCTCTATGTATGGGGATTGCCCCAATTTCTTGTTCTTTATCTAAGACAAGGTAAAAACATCTTGTCTCTCTTCTAAAATGACCTCTCTTCTAGCCTCATCTCCCAATATCCTCTTTCTTATCCTTTGGACACTCCTTGTAGATTTATCAAATATAGAACTTATTGTGGGAAGCTCAGTGATTGTGAGATTTGGCTTATGAGAAGCTCTTAACGCTAGATTAGTTGCCCACTATAGGATGACCAATTAGGCTAGGTCTATTGGTCAAGTTCCCTTGGTTGTAGTCTCAACCAATGTATCTTCTAATTAGATGAGTGATAGGTCAGGAAGGGAAGGCCATATGATCTTAGACCAATCCACACCTCAATATTGAGGCAATGGGTGGACTGTGTATACTTGTTTTTTCTTTCCAAATTTTTCTAAATATTTCATAGTGGTGCATCAAGAATATTCATGGGAATGCATTGGAAAGTTTATCTAAATTTATGAGACATGAAGTTGGGAACTTGACAATGCTCTTGTGCCCTTCTTGGAAGCATTTTTTTAAGTTTTAGGAGGTTTTGGGGTGATGGAAGAAGTAACTATAGAATTAGTGGATGGAATTGAAGCTACAAAAGTAATTGGTGGATTTGAAATAGGTTGGAAAGTGGAGACAACAGGGATAGAGGAGACATCCTCCACCTGAGGAGTAATCAGGGATGGTTGGGCACTAGAATCAAGAGGAATAGAATCAAATTAGCCAACTCCAGCAAGGGAAACAAAATATAAAACTGGAGTAGAAAATCAAAAGGAGTCACCTCCTCACCTAATTGGTTTCTACTTAGAGGTGTCTTCCCTTTATTGTCTTGAAGGCTAATGATTTTTGATCTCTACAACTCCTCCTGCTCATCCAACTTCCTCTCTTCATCTATAGACTTCCCTCTAGTAACCTATTGCTAAGTTAAAGATGATCACGTTGTTTATTTCTAAATAGTTGACTTCTTTGGAAGGGGATGAGATTTTGGTTTCCTCTCGTAATAAATTGTATCAATTTTAGGCATAGGGGAGGCCTCTCGAGTTAGGATAGTTGATACTTCCACACTTGCAGATTCTTGCATAGGTATAGCAGTTAGGTGAGCAAGGCCCTGTGAATCTAAAGAGTCAAATCAAATTATATCCCCTTAAAATCTTACAAGCTCAGATCTAGTTATATCAAGCTCCCTTTTAATAATTTTCAATGTTGGGGGAACTTATTGTAAGGCTTCCCTTATTCTAATGATGGTAGTGGAGGCCTATTATGCTAAAAATCTAAAGCGTCCCATCTACTTAGAGGTAGAATCCTAAGTTGTGCATCTACAATTGAGATTGTGAGCTCTTCTTTAATGACCTTTAAATTTTCTTCACCCAATCCTACCATTCATGCCCTTTCCAAGATCAGGGCATCATCCTTAGCATTCATGAGCATAAAGTCATGATCATAAGGCTCATGTTGATATTTAATATCAAGGCCCTTTATATGCTTTTGAATTATGCGATGAGGATCCCAATCCCTATGAGGTAAGGTGGTCAAGGAATAGTGCCCCTTCATCTTCCCCACTTCTCCAAAGTGTCTCCTAATTGTATATCACATTCAGCCTATCATTATGTGAGAACCATATAATGTACTTTTCCTCTTATTCATCAAATCCTCATCTACACTCCACCATAGTTGAAATGTTATTTCCTAACCTACCAACTTATTAGGCACATATTTGGTAAGATGTAAGGCATTGACCCTTTTGTTAGCGATCATAATCACTGTATAATCCAAACATAGCTAGTAGTCTCCTCATGTTGCCAATATGTCTACAATGGATTTGGATACCCTAGGTAATGGGAATTCATTAATGGCCTACCATATCTGGGGATATACATTCTTCATAATTTATGTGATGTTCTAGGTAAACACATAAATATGCAAGAATGAATAATAATCATAAATGTAATTTTTTATGCAATATAAAATTGGACTCTAGGGTGACCCATAATGCATGTATATAGTTCCCATTACCGTGTGTAGGAGATATGACATCATATAAAAGTGGAGACCAACAGGGAGCTTATCCTTATGTAAAACTTATTATCGTAGCCTGATGCTAATTATTTCCCAAGGCAAAATTTAAGGTTAAGGTCATCAACATGTCCAAAAGTAGAACCCATTCCAGGTGAAAAAAATGGATACTTTGGAAACCATAAAGTCTATTTAGGAGGGCCATCCCAATGTAAACCCCCATCTTAAATTTAGTGATAGGTACAGGGTTCTTCTCCTTTGGGATGATAATTTTGTCAATGATAAACCACTTGCTTAGTGTTTTGTTAATTGAATTATTATGTTTCCATCCTACCACCCTATGCAAATCATAAGTAACATATACAACTGGTAAAGATAAGTACCTATGGAATGCATATCATGAGATGTAGGCCATAATGGTCTTATGATTTAAATGGTGTAAGAATATGTCCCCCATCACCTTGCCAGTGAAGAAGAGATCTCACAACATGTCTATGTATGACATCATTTCAGACATGGCCACCATGAAGTGTAGCCCTTGTCGCTTGAAAGGAATTAGGTTTGAAACCAATTTCCTTTGTGTTGGCATTAAGTTATTCTCATGGGATTGGGCATAAAATGCATCAATGGCATCTCACAAATTTCAATATTTAGCATATTGATCATTGAAAATAGTGGAATCAAACACAATATTAGTGTACTTGTTATCAATTAGACTTACACCTCTATGAAGATAGTTTTAGGCCTTCACAATCTATTGAAACATGAAAACAATCCTAGGATATGGGTGACCTAATCAGTGGATTAAATCTCTAGATTATAAGGGTTAGCTCCATATGGTGTATCAATTAGGATATTTGCTCTATGCTACAAACTGCCTGGGAAAAGAGAGAAAGAAAACTTTAAAAAAATCCTATCTAATGATGGTGATACACATAAATGATTGGTTGATCCACTCAATTACATCTCCTAAAAACATTTATTTAGACAAGATAAAGGTTGAACTTTCAACTCCAATGAACCAATATGCATAAGTATTTCATGAAAAGGTTCTATCTTGTGATCAAAGCTTAAGGGAAATGATGGAATAGGCCTAATTCAAGGCACTAACCAGCCACTTGCATCCATTTTAAACTCAACCAAAAGACATTAAACATGGAACATGACCTGTATAATCTGACCAGCTAGTAACTAGGTAAAAATCAAGACTTGACAAGGAAGAAAACTCTATCACTTATGCAAATCAATGACAAAAATACACTATACCAGCAGCTAAAAATTGAAAACTATCCTTCTATTAATCTGAAAAAATATTACAACTCAATCTTTGGTAGAATTTTGTCTTGCCAAAAGAGGGATACAATTCAAGGCTGAAAAACCAACTTATATAGAAAAATACACAACAACCAAGAGGTTGTCATTGAAAATAGAAGAAGAAGACAACTATTTCATTAGCCCAAGTCCAATTTTTGTTATGCCAAGATAACAAAGCTTTCTAAATTTTTCTTTTCTTATCTTTTGTCTTGTATGTAAAACCCCTTGGCATTGAAAATAGATGGTGGACTCAAGCTTGGACTAATCTTCCAACATGCATAGTGTTATGCCAATATCCAAAAATGGAAATATTTTTGAGCTACTAGAATGTTTGAAAGGCTTCCTTTTGCATAAAAATAATGAGTAGATGTGGCACTTGACAATTATTCAACTAGAGCTCAATAATAATCAACTTCCAATGGTCTGCACTTGAACTGTTGGAACGTTGCAAGCTTGAGACAAACGAGAGTGCATACATGAAATTTCTTGTTAAGCTCTCCAACATTAAACTCCTTGAGTTATTCATACAAAGAGATCCCCCATTTTATATTTGAAGGTGTCATGTTTAAAAGGGTTACACATTTTAGACATGTCTAATCATGTTTATGGTTTTTTGCATGCTTATTACCCTGTTTATTGACTATTGAAATCGCTCGCTTTATCTAGCTCTTCATTTCCGTGCATGTTTTGTTGTTTGTCCACACCATATTTTTCTTATGTAATTTCCTTTGGATTTATCTTTTTCATACTTAATATCTATTATTCCCTTTCTATGGCCTTATCCATTGGGTTATTAGCCTCTTTTCTTCGGACTATCTGTCAAGTCATTTTCTCGTAGATAAATTTTTTGTAGGAATTGTCTCAAACTTTTCTCTTTGGATACAAATTTCAAGACTTATCCTTTCAAGCCTTTATATTGTACATTTCCTCAAGTAAATTTTTCAAAGGAATACTTTCGGACAATTTTTTTGAAGGAATCCTTCAAACTATTTGTCTATGTATTTCTATTTTATCCCATGGACAATTTGTTTGTGGGAATTCTCTCAGGATTTCCCTCTATTTCAAGACCTTTTGGATATTCATCTTCAAACAAAAATTTTGAATCTCTACCACTTTTCTCTCACCGTTCTTTTAGGCAAATTACTTGAAAGAATTGTTTCGATCTTTTGCTTATCACCTTTGTCTTCGAACAAAAAGTATGCACCCTTTTATTTTTGCTTGTACCTTTCCTTATAATGACTTTCTCGAAGGACACATACCCTTCGAGATTCCTGCAATAAACCTTCTGAAAGGGCACATACCCTTCAATATTTTTTTAATGACCTTTTGGAAACTAAATGAACCCTTCGGCATTCCCTTTGAAGTTTGTGAAGTGAACCTTTTTAAAGGGTAGATATCCTTCAGGATTCTTCCAAATGCCACTTTTCAAAAGGAAGTAACCATTTGGGCTTATGTAAATGAACATTTCTAAAGGGTAGATACCCTTTAGGTTTTTGAAAATGGCCCCCTTAGATTTTTGAATTGTCCTTTTGGCACACGAAATTGCCCTTTGGGATTTGAAAGAACCCTTCGGCTTTTCCAAAAGACTTTTCTTTCAGACATCCATCTTATAGATAGTTTATTCAAAAAAAAAGTTTGAAGGAAATGCCCCTTCAAATCCTCTATTTTTGAACTTTATTGAAGGGTAATTACCCTTTGGGATTTCTGTAATGTCCCTTTAGAATCATGATAAGCCCTTCCCAAGTACCCTTCTAGAAAAATGTAATAGTCATTCAGCATTTGAAAAATAGTCCTTCAAGATTCTATAATGGACCATTCCTCTTGTATTTCCTTCTAATAAAAGTTTGAATGAATTTTATCTTAAGCCTTTTCAAAGTATCCCCTCAGCCTAATCCTCTTCCCCTTCTTTGAAAGGCATGTTTAAGCAAAGTTATAAATAATAGAAGTTGCAATTTTGACCTGTAGGGTCAAAATTGTCAATAATACTCAGCAGAATCCTTGATTGAAAATTGGGATGGTGGTAGAACTCCTATAAATGCTCTAGAGGAAGAGGCTATTATTAACTGACTGGTCTATTCAAACTCAAGTTCCTATATTTTGATAGCTCAACTTCACTGGATATGCCTTTACAATTAACAAGAAGGTCGTTAGGGCTTATCTGCAAGGAGGTAATTAATCTCAAAGTTTATTTGTTATCAATGGGCATCTCATTTATCTATATACTTACTTTATTTATGTAATTTGAGGTTTACCACTTTATTTGGTGGGCATGTTATGTCTATATAATTTATCATTCAATTCTAGTTCGTGCACCATTAATGCCCAACATCTATAAACTTGATTTACTTGTGCAATTAGAGGTTTGACAACTTTATTTGGTGAGTGGTTTTATCGATGTATTTTGACAAATGTCATTTTCTTCTCTTTTTTTATTAGCTATATCAAAGAGGTTTTTGGTAGTCAAGATTTAGGGTTTGTGTTGGTACTGAACAAACCAATTCTTCAAAATTATGGATTTTGAACCCAAATCCCTAACATAAATTCTAAATACCAAATTAATTTTCACAAAAAGGTCATATGAAGGTACCAAAAATAAATATTGTGCACTTTTATTGAATATAAAAATCTCAAAGATCAAACTACTACATAATAGTTTTGATGAGCAAGTTCCAAAACTATTTTCCAAAGGACAAACTCCAAAACATAAATCGTAAACACAAAAGTTGAAGACCAAATAGTGAAAGGTAAAAGCTGCCAAGTAAATGCCAAAGTACCAAATTTTTGAGGGACAAGGAACTACCAAATAGAACCTCTAAACAAAAATTTCAAAGACTAAATACTTAAGATCAACTTGATGAAGAACCTCATAAGATTATCTAAGAGAATTGAATAAGGTAAGTCACCCATGCATCATTTTGTATGAAATGAGGTTATTTTAATATTTTTAGATCTGAATAATTACCTTTATAATAATTACACTCAAAGGCATTGTCATACCTTCAAGGAATTACAAGGCCCTTGAAGGAATCTCCTAAGATATACCTTGAAGGGCATTGTCATACATTGAAAGGGATGTTGAAGTTATCTCTTAATATATACCTTCAACATGCACATGAGTGGAATTTTACTTCACCTTGAAGGCCCTAGTAATATATTCAAGGTATCTCCTAGGATATACCTTCAAGTTACCCATGAAGGTATTATAAGGCCCTTGAAGGAATAACCTAGTAGATACCTCGAGGTTGAACTTTCCTAATGTTATTGAGATGTATAAGGTATTCAATGAGTAAATAGGTTTTTAAATCAGAGAAGGTAGTTATCAATACATTGATTGTTGTGTATAAGGTCTCCTAGGAGATACCTTCAATGTCTCCTTAAATGTATGACAACACCCTTTGAGGTATCAAATCAAGATTCCTTCAAGGGCCTTATAATACCTTCATGGGTAATTTGAAGGAACTACAAGACCCTTGAAGGAATCTCCTAGGAGATACCTTAAAAATACACATGAGTGTAATTTTCCCTCACCTTAAAGGCACTATTGGGTGTTAACTTGAAGGCCCTTATAATACCTTACTAGGAGATACCTTTCAAATATGCACAAGAGTGGATTTATCCTTCAATTTATCTCCTTGGAGATACCTTCAAGTTACCCTCAATGAGATACCTTCAAGTTACCCATGAAGGTATTACAAGGCCCTTGAAGGAATCTCCTAGTAGATACTTCAAGGTTGAACTTACCCAGCCTTATTATGGTCTATAAAGGATTCAATGAGTAAATAGGTGTTTCAATCAAAGAAGGTAGTTATCAATACATTGATTGTTGTGTATAAGGTCTTCTATATATCTTATCGAGGTGTCAAGGTGTCTTAATTCCAAGATTTAATGTGAAACCCATCAAAATTATAGACCTCATAAGATCAACAAGAGAGAGTTGAATAAGGTAGATCCTTCATAGCATCATTTTGTATGGAGCAAGAATTACACTCAAGGGCATTTCCATACCTTCAATGAATTACAAGGTCGTTGAAAGAATCTCCTAGGAGATACCTTCAACATGCACATGAGTGGAATTTTCCTTCACCTTGAAGGCACTAATAGGTGATAACTTGAAAAAACTTGTAATACCTTCAAGGTAACTCCTAGGAGATACCTTTCAAACATGCACAAGAGTGGATTTCTCCTTCAACATATCTCTTAGGAGATGCCTTCAAGTTACCCATGAAGGTATTAGAATGCCCTTGAAGGAATATCCTAGTAAATACCTCAAGGTATAACTTACCCAGCTTGATTGAGGTGTATAAAAGATTTAATGAGTAAATAAGTGTTTCAATCAAAGAATATAGTTATCAATACGTTGAATTTTATGTATAAGGTCTCTTGGGAGATACCTTCAACATCCCCTTGAATGTATGATAATGCCCTTCAAGATATCTACTACAGGATTACTTTATGGGCCTTGTAATACCTTCATGGGTAACTTGAAATAATTATAAGGCCCTTGAATTAGTTACACTGGCCTTAAAGGAATCTCGTAGTAGATACCTCAAAGGGTATTTTCATACATTAAAGGGGAAATTGAAGGTATCTCCTAAGAGATACCTTAAACATGCATGAGTGGAATTTTTCTTTACCTAAAAAGCACTACTGGGTGATATTTTGAAGGCCCTTGCAATACCTTCAAGGTATCTCCTAGGAGATACCTTCAAGTTACCCATAAAGATATTACAAGGCCTTGAAGGAATATCCTAGTAGATACCTCAAGGTTAAACTTGACCAACTTTATTAAGGTGTATAATGAATTCAATGAGTAAATAGGTGTTTCAATCAAATAAGGTAGTTATCAATACATTGATTGTTGTGTATAAGGTCTCCTATAGATCTTATCGAGGTGTTTAAGTGTCTTAATTCCAAGATTCAATGTGAAACTCATCAAAATTGTAGTCCTCACAAGATCATCAAGAGAGAGTTGAATAAGGTAGATCCTTTATTACATTATTTTTTATGAAATAAGGTTTCTTTTGTGCTCGCCACAATAGGTATGATTCATATGGAATCACTAAATTACATAGAATGTAGGTATCTCGTCCCATATTTTGAAAATAAATATATAGTAGATTACAATGATGAGTAATCATACATCTAAATCAATGAGCTCCCTCAACCAAGAAACCATGAATAAGGAGCATTCATGCTATCAAACTCACCCAAGGAATGATCTCTGTAACAAGCCTATCAAAGTCCATAACAATATTGTTAAAGTCTATATCTCACCTGATGAAGTTTGTAGCTTGCCTAATGAAGTTCATAGCTCACCTTATGAAGTTCTTAGCTCACTTAATGAAGTTTGCAACTCACCTATGGAAGTTTATAGCTCAGCCAAAATGATAGATTTTCAACTAGAATTTTTCTTTAAACCCATAGAATATTAACAAAAATCTACTATCACTATTGCATCATTTTATAATACCTATATATACAAAAATAGAGGACTAAAACATGCAAATGCTTAAATCAGATTGTCAAGAATAATGACTAAGACTCACATAAACTAAGTGACACAAAATTACCTATCTTCTACCTCAAACTAGTTAAAAGTCCTAAATATGCATGCAATGCTCAATACAAATGGTAGATTAGCCAATAGGAAGGAGATAATATGTGGCTATAATGATTCATATTTTGGACTCATCATTTCCCTCACAACTTACCTTTTATAAGTCCCCTTACAAAGTATCTTATTCTCTAATCATTGTAATGGATCATCTACTACAACATTTGACTAAGATCATAGAAAAAATAGAGTCCTAGCACCACTTCAGATGGGTTTGTAAAACCCATATATGTCTGAAAAAATTAGAGCCATTTTTCATATAGTTCAAGGCTCTATGGTTCTATATTCTACCAAGGAGACATAGGATTAAGTAAGAGAGGTGGACAAAATCTCATTCTAAATTAAAAAAAATCGTCCTCCTATATTGAGTACATTGGTGATAATCCTAATGATATCCTTAGCCCTTTAAAGAGTCTATCTGATGTTTGTAAGGGAGATGACCTCCCTTATTTTCAATGAAATAAACAACATGCTCCATCTATGACTGCTTGTTGTAATTACTTCTTCAAAGTGATTATGAGTAAACAAGTTAAAATTCATGATATTATCATGAAGGTCATGCAAGTAATGATCATGAACCTCTGGTCTTTGAAAGGAATAGCTCCTAAACTGGTTAAGAGTCTATTTAGTAGTATGAAATTGAGGCTTGATGCATATGCCTACTTATTTTATTGTATTCAAATGATCATTAGTTCTCTAATCTCATGTAATTTAATGTCTATAAATGGAAAGGAGGGATTTCAATTTAAGTTCTCCAACAAAAATATTTACCAAAAATCCATTGGTATCCCCCATGATAATACAACAAAGATAAAACTCACATAATAAATCTTGATTTTCTAGGGTACTGCTATTGTATACTTCCAAAAATTCTTTAAGAGTATTAATTTCATGAGTAAATCCAAAAGATATCCTAATGAGTTACTATCTACATAATTGCTCATTAAAAAACAAATTTTAAGGAGGAGAATGGCTTTTATAGGCTAAAATCTTATCTCCCAACTGACAGTTGAATTAGAGAGTCTATTTAACTTACTCAATTTGTTGTGCCTGTGTGACGTCTTATTGAAATTTATTATCATCTTTTTTAAGAATTATATTTTATTCTTTTAGCTCCCTAAAATGTAAATAGGTTTGATCCCAATGACTCTTGACATCAGAATAAGATACAAGGATTTGACAAGATTGGTCTACTATGGATCTAATAGGGACTGTTTGAGACACTAGAACTATTGCTCTCACCAAGGATATTTGTTGCTATTATACCTAATTAGCTATCTCTTAAGTGACATTTTTCTTCTTTTATCTCTTTTGTGTAACTTTGTAGCAATACAACTTCATCCTCATATTCATTTGCTTTCCTTCTAAGTATTGTTATTTCATCATTCTTTGTCAAGGAGTGATCCTTAAAAATTGATATACTTTGCAATACGAATGAGTTAGCAGTATCCTTACTTTATAATGAAGATACCAAAAAAATAATTTCTTTTTGTTGTTTCTTGATTGTAGCTTCTAATTTTGATAGGGTTAGAGTATGCTGAAATCTTTCTCCCTCAATTAAACTAGATGGTTGTGCTTCCTCACTGATCATCAGAGCTTTACCTTTATTAATGTGTGGTTGTGATGGAGAATGTGGATGGTTGAAGTGAATTATGGATAAGCTTCATCAAAGGCATATTTTTGGAGAGGATTTTCTTCCTCTTCTTTGTTAGTTACAAGGCTAGAAGGAGGCTCTTGACGTAGACTATCAAGCACTTCTACAGCATCCTTTTCATCATCAACAATTTCAAGAATTATCTTACATATTTTCCTATTAGGTTGAAGTGGAGGAGTGAATTAATTTTGTGGGGTTCCTCTCTTCCTCATGTATTACTTATGTACATATTGTAGTTGGACCTATTTTGATGTATGATCTTCATCTGTGATAGTGATGGGTTCTTCACACCCTACAAGCTCTATAGAAAGTCTGTAGTTGATGTGAGAAGCTCTAGGCTTTACTCTTCTTTTAGGTTGTGGCTACTCAATCATAATAAGAGGAACTTCAAGGATATGTGTAGCAACCATTTAGGTTGATCTTCTACTCTTGTTGATTCTAGAGTGATTGTCTTAAAAGGACAAGCCTTCTTTTGAGCCCTAAGGTTAAAAGCAAAGGCTTCTTAAAGTGATCCTTTGATAGTCCACAACTATTTTTTCTCTATGGTTTGTAAAAAATTAGTCCATGTTTCTTCTCCATTCTCCTTCTTGAGGAAATGGTGCTAATAATTAAGTGTATTAGACCATGGTGGTGGATGGAGGCTGAACTACTGACATATTTCATATCCATAATATGAATAAATCCTATCAAATATAATGGTAAATTAATTTTGTGTTGGGGTTTATGCATACCATGCCTCAAATGAATTAGTATTTGTATGGTAGCATAGTCCAACACACTGCATTGCCCATCACAGGGTAAGTACATAATTATCCAGTAGGTTGTATATTTCCATGGATCCTGTAGGGTTTCTCTATTTATACCCTTGGCCTTCCTAGTGTGATCTTAAACACACTCTATTAGAGGCTCCCCTTCTTCATGAAAAATCTTGATGAGATCATTGAAAAAAGACCTTCCTACTATTCTAGCTCATTCATCTGGAATCCTTGATATTTCACTAATCACATGACTATTGAGTGAAAGTTGAAAATCCTTAACTGTGGTGGAATTCCCTTTCAAATGGAAGTAAAAATCCTTGACAAGGGTTTCATCAAACCTTTGGAATGTCTACAAGAATTCCAGCCATCCATCAGCTTCAAAGATATCACTAGCTCTGTCATATCTCATGATTTTGTCCACAGACTCAAGCTCTGACTTCTTCTTCTACCCCAAAGATAAATTTCCAATTCTACATAGGTTACAATGGAATTGAACAAGTTTGAAGGTTTTGTTGGGGGAGAGATGAATAGTGTGATAAGACTAATTTAAAATTCTTAAAATCCATGTCAGAAGGGACAAATCTTCCTCACATTTAAAGGATTCACTATTTCCTCCTCACATTCAAAGGATTCATTTTATCCCATGTGTATAGGGAAAGAAATAAAGGGACTAGTCATATGGCAAACATAGGGGTCAAGGGTGCTTCGCATAAACATTGGATGAGTGATGTGGATCTCCCGAAAGGGGTCACTCTTATTATACAAAATTAAAAACCCCTTTCACATGTGTGATATGACTAATTCATAATTCTCAAAATACATTCCATGAAGGACAAATCCTGATGCTAGGTGTTATTTAAGGATTCACTAATTTCAAACTCTCCTCCTCGCATGCAAAGGATTCACTATTTCCCATATGTATAGGGAAGGAAATAAAGGGTATGATCACATGGTGAACATAGGGGTCAAGGGTGATTCACATAAACATTGAATGAGTGACAGAGATCTCCTAAAAGGGGTCACTTTGATTATACAAAATTAAAAACCCCTCTCATGTGTGTGATATTACTAATTTAAAATGCTCAAAATCCATGCCATGAGGGACTAATCCCGACGTTAGGTGTTATTCAATCATTTATTCATTAAATTTTATGAGGCAACATAAGGGAAAGGTTTTCCACCCCAAATAATAATAACCTAAAATAGGCCAAAAAATGACTTTTCAACTCAGTCTAAAATGGGAAAAAATCACAGTATCCTGAATAGAACCAACATATGAATGATGCGAGGCAGTCAACGCTTCCACCACTAATGCCACAATAAACCTAATAGTCTATTAAAAAAAAAAAAAATTACCTTATAAAGTGAGAGAAAAATTTTGAAAGAGAAAATAATGGCAAGAGAAAAAATATAAACTTTAACCTTATTTTGAAGCATGTGGGAATTTCTAATTATACAATAATTTAAAAGTTTATATAAAAAGTTACATATAAAATTATTTTAAAAAGTATTTATATATTTAAACATAAACATTTAAACATACAGTATGTAATAAAAATATTTAAACATAAATAAAAATAAATAATAAACATAGTTTTTAAATATAAAAATATTTACAAATTTTTATCATTTATTATAATTGTTCTTATTTAAAAAAATTATTTATATTTGTTAATCTACGTGATTAAATTGTATAATAGGGATTTGACTCCTTAATTTTTAGCTCTCTTAGAATACCTTTGAGATAATTTAATTCACCAATTCAAATACCGGTGAAAGTGAGTCCCCTTTCTTGAATTTACAAGCTAGTATTTGGAGACAAATTCAACCTCAAAATTGTAATTAAAATAAGTGACACAAAATCATACCTAGTAACTCAAATACCTCTTGGGAAAGGATTTTGTGTGTTTATCTGAATTATATTATTATGTGTGGGCATAAACAGTCTACACGATACCAATTTATAAACATTAACTTTTCATTCATGATAATAAGGTGTGATATCTCAATGCAGAGTCATGGTTAAACATTTCAACCAACAAATAAATACTTCAACTTAAAATCCCAATAATGGGATCAAAAATATGTGGCCAAATCACATCCATGTAAAATCAATTAAATTACAATAGGAAAGTAAGCCAAGCAACTTTACTCCTCTTGAAAAAAAAAATCAATACAAGAATCACAAAAACTTCATTTATCGAGATTATAGAAATTATAGATGAAACACAAGATCTAATTATATCTCTTGGGAAGATTTTCAATCGCATTTTGATAATTAACTAGTACATCCCAAGATGATCAATGTCATTTTTAGCTACCTCAAAACACTTACTATATATAGTATTTATATCTATAGACTTTCCATTTATAGATTGTATCTAAATGTAGATTTGTATAATTTTGGGAGTTTCATTCCAATAAAATAGCAATAGACTCATTTAGAAATATTTTCAAGGGCATTTTGATGAATAATTGGTATATCCCAAGATGATCAATTCCATTTTCAGCGACGAATTCATTTGAAAAAACATTTCTAAGGCATTCTAGTGACTATTTGATCCATTCTATGATGACTAAGATCATTTCTAACTATCACAAGAACACATTTTATTTATGGTATGTCTATAAATAGATTTTCATATATATGTAGACTTTTATTTTATAGATGTCTTTAGATATAGATTTGTATTTGAGACAAAATCTTATCAATCAAGGTAAAGGAACAAAGGTGGGAATTTTTCACAATCCTTATTATAAATGATTAAAGCAGTAGAGGGAAAAAAATCATTGAGAAGAACACTTAAAGGGCATCCAAATTATGTGCTTGATTCACAATATGTCTTGCATAACCCTCTTGCATTAGAGGTATCATTTCATCCCTTGCCATCACACTTTGTGGCACTGAAATTTCCTACTTACAAGAAACAAGAGTGACCCTAAGCATGACCAAGAAATAAAACTACTTGCATTAAACAAGATAAATTTTGGGGCCACTACATTGGCCACATCCAATACAAAATTTAAGATCAATCCATTTTACAAAGTTAATCTAAATGAACCAAAATGTGGTACCAATCAAACAGTGAACATGGTGGTGCTATAACAAGCTATATTACAGAATGTACCATGTAAAAACATGTTAGATTCAAAAATTCTATGGTGCTTCTTATTACGAAGTTGGCTGAGTGTCAACTCATATCTCTCCCTACACCTATAGAGGTTGATATGAGTAAACCTCTTCCATGGGGATATGATGAGAAAGCATATTATGATTTCCACTAGGGTCATAGACATTCTACTAACATATATTTTTCTTTAAGATATAAGCTTCAAAACTTATACGAGTCCCAACAAATTACACTTGATGGGTCTCTTACAATGGGTTTTGGATCACATCCAAGGGATCATCAGAGTTATAAAATGTTCAATAATTATCTACAAGACCATACAATAGAATTTATAGAATTTCAAATATGGAAATAGAAGTAAAATTATCATCATGGAACTTTGGAACCAATGGTAATGATTTAGAAATAATAGGCTCTTACATAATAAGAGGAGTTCCATCCAAATTTTTTGAAGATGTAACATTAATAGTATCTTTAAGAGAAACAAGTGGTGGTGGTATAATAGTAGGCATACATGGAATAGATGGTGTTTTTCAAACATATATATCCACTTCAAATTGTTGTCATATTTCTAAACTCAAGATTCCTCTTGGTCGCTTCTAATTTTTTTAGCACCATTGTAACAAAAATAATTTCTCTATTGCAATTACCAAGATAAAACTTGATCACCCAAAACTAAGCTCCTTAACCAGCAAATACATATGCCCCTTGATCAAAACCAAGGGATTTGTAATTATGATGAAGAGATTACGTTAAGAGGCTATCTCTTCACACGAAAAATGCAAACCACCGTAAACTAAAGCATTGCATGGTGATTCAAATCCTGATAGGTTTGCACTCACAGTTACTTTAGATGAACTTATTTTGACATTATCATGGGTTTGGAGTAACTAATTTTAATTGTCAATTTACACTCTTTCACTTCACATAACCCTTGTTACACACACAAACACACACACACACAACATTAATTATTATATAAATAGTATATAATATATCATAATATTTTTATATATTAAACATTAATTATATAAAATTATATATAAATTATATGTTTTATAAAATATATTTTAATATTAATAAGTATTATTATACCATATAATATATATGTTAATATAGTTTATAAATCAATATTATACATTATATATTTTAGTATAATATATTTTTATACATCAATATATTATCGATAGTACAAAAATAATATTATATATAAATATGATTAATATATTATTATAAAATTATTGTATTATATTGAAAATATAATAATTATATTATCTCAAAATATAGTATTATAATATTATGTTATTTCAATATACTTAGTATTATAGATTATTTTATATTATATATTAAGTTACTATATTGAAATACTATCCTAAATTTGTCAACAATATATATATATATATATATATATATATATATATACATACATATATATATATATATATACATACATATATATATATATACATACATATATATATATATATATACATACATATATATATATATATATATACATACATATATATATATATACATACATATATACATATATATACATATATATATATATATAAAATAAGAAATCATTTTTATATATTTTTAAAAATATATGATATTATCTCTAGAAAACACGTCGGTTTAGGGATTGAGGTAGATTACTTCGATTATCAAATCTAACAGCATTAATGTTTGGTAGGCATTAGTGCATGTTACTTCACTTCTCAATATATTTAATTGTTTACCCATTTGTGACTTTCCCTTTTAAATTGAATAAACTTTAACCTGACGAGATCAGTAGATGAAATTTATAGGTACAAAATGTTTAACTTGACTGAAATTTTATTAAATTATAGTTATAAAAGATATTATAATTATAAAGTTGTGCTCCATGCGTACCCTATAGGATTGTATAAAAAATATATTTGACTTGATAGTTTATTTATTTATTTTAATTGCAAGTGCTTCGATGATCTAAAAGGAATTCATTTCCTACTTATTTTATATGTATATTGTAGAAGTTGAAATCACATATCGTGAAGTGTTAAATTTGGAGTTACATACGACATTTGGCACAGGACAGTGGGCAGTAAAGTAGATGGATTTGATAAATTTTGGTTGATGGCCTTTACCAAAGAGTCTTTACTCTTTCTAAAATATACTCATTTTATATATTTAAACTAAGTTTCCTAAAACGTGCCATCTGTAAATCATGAACATATTCAATTAGCTAAATTTTATTAGTACAATTTAGTTATTATTATTAATTTGATTTATTTTGATGTTTTTCAAGTAATACAAGTTATTAATTTTGTGATATTTGAGTGATTAATCTTGACATGCTATTAAATATTTTAATGTCAATAAATATTTGATCCTATTTGAAATGTGTTTCTGAACATTTGATTGTAGTTCAAGTGAAATATATAAACAACTCTAAACATGCATGTCAAGTTATTAAAATTTATTTAGAGATAGACTTGTATACAAAAATTGGCATGGTTCATTTTGGTAAATGTCAGAGGGATTCTTGTTATTCCTATGGTTAGAGGATAGAACTTTATCTAGATTCAGAGATATTAGACTTGTAGAAAATAGTCAAAATATTTGTAATAAAATTATGACTGTCTTTAAATCTTTTTATTAGTATGAATTTAATTCTTTTATTTATCACCACTTAAATACGAATAAGAAATTTATTAAAATAACATTCCATGCAAAAATGTTTAATTTTATGAGGCAAAAACTAATCACTCTGAAAAAACATTTAAACATAAATTAGTTATTAAAAATATTTGAAGATTTAAACATAAATAAAAATAAATAATAAATATAGTTCTTAAATATAAAAATAATTACAAATTTTTATCATTTACTATAATTATTTTTGATTAAATAAGTCTATTTATATTTGTTAATTTACATGATTAAATTGTCTAATAGGGATTTGACTCTTTAATTTTTAGCCCCTAGAATGCTTTTGTGATAAAATTCACCAATTCAAATACTTGTGATAGCGAGTCATCTTTCTTGAATTTAAACTTGTGATTCTATCAGTTAATTTAAATATTTATAACATAATAGACATCTGACATGGTCAAATATCAAATATAATAGAGACCAATATGAAGGACGTTCATCTTTTAGGTCCATTAATCACATCAAACATTAAGGGTAGATCAAGTGGGAATACATATTCATCCCCCTTGATGTCAACTTCCTTGAACCAAGGTGGGGCTTCTTCACAATTCTCATTATAAATGATTAAAGCATTGGAGTAAGAAAATTCTCTCATTGAGAAGAACACCTAAAAGGCATCTAATGTATTTGCTTCACAATATGTCTTGCATAACCCTCTTGCATTAGAGGTATCATTTCAACCCTTGCCACTACACTTTATGGCACTAAAATTTCATAATTATGAAAAATATGAAGGGTGACCCTGAGTATGATCAAGAAATGAAACTCCTTACATTAAACAAGCTAAAGTATGGGGCCACTACATTAGCCTCATCTAATACAAAATTTAAGATCAATCCATCTTACAAAGTTAATATGAATGAATCAAAATGTGATACCAATCAAACAATGAATATGGTAGTGCCACAATGAGTTGTATTACAAAATGTGCCACGTAAACAAATTACTAGATTCATAAAGCCTCCAGTGCTTCTTATTAAGAAGTTGGCTAAGTGTTATCTCATATCTCTCCCTACACCTATAGAGGTTGATATGAGTAAACCTCTTCCATGGGGATATGATGAGAGTGCATATTATGATTTCCACCAGGGCCATAGGCATTCTACTAACAAATGATTTTCTTTGAAATATAAGCTTCAAGACTTATACGATTCCTAACAAATTACACTTGATGAGTCTCCTACCATGGGTTTTGGATCACATCTAGGATGTTGAGTATTGTCATTGATGTCAAAGGTGCATCTTGCATGAAGTTAATGTCAAATGTGATTAAGCCTTGTCTGGTAGTGTGTGATGTGACAAGATGCATAGAAGAGTATTATCTTGAGAGAATGATATCATGAGAGAAAGAGAAAGAGATAATACAAAAAGACACCAAATTTCAAAAAAAATACCTACATAGACAAACATAAGGAACTTAGTGGTATGAATCCTTGAAGTCATTATAGACAACAAGTTTCCTATTTTCTTTCTTTTCATTCTCTTCCTTTTTCATGAGTTCTCCAGCTCTCTTACTCAGCCCTTGAATTGAATTTTTTAGTCTTTTTTTCCTCTGACTTCCTAATATCTTTTCCTCTAATTTTTCTAACTTTTATTCCCATGTTCCTTCTTCTCATCCATTTTTTGATCTTGCTTCCTTTTTTTTTGAGGGTGGTAGCTCTAGTTTCTTCCACCTCCTATGTGGCCTTCACCTTTATTTTGCCTATTCTTGCATGAAGGTTAGCTTCTTTAGGGATGAACAGTAGCTTCAATTTATCAATTTCCTTAATTATTTCAATGCAGAGTAACTGTTGCATGGCCAATTTAGTTTTTATCTACTCTAGGTTACATTCCAAGTCCTCAATTAGAGAACAGGCATTAAATTTCCTTATCCTTCTATATTTTTCCTTCAAAACTATGTGAAAGGGTAGTTTTATCAGGCTCTTCCTCCCCAATGAGGTCGAATGACTCCTCTCCTCTGGTATCATAACCCCCTTCACCCTCTTCTTTTGTCTCTTCATCATCTCTTTGTACATCAATAGCTTCTATTACATATTTTACCCACAAGGGCTCCCCTCTCTTCATTATCAACAGAATGAGTTTTTAGCATACGAGGTCCAAATAAGGGTTCACCTTGAAGGTCATGACACAAAATTCTAGAGATTTAGGCAGAAAGAATGACAGGATAATTTTATGACCCTTGAAGTGGTTCATTAACAAAAAATGATGAGATAAGATTTTAGTGTGCTTACCTTATAAGTGATATGTCTCATGATTTGAAGACATATTTCAGGCCACTTCCTTGGTAATTCTTCTCTTGGAAACCCTTTTTGTTTTGAGATAACTAGTTTATTTGTCTTAAAAAAGATTTTCATCAACTCATCCTTATTTTTCTTCTCTTTAAATGCCTTCACTATGTCACAGCTCTTTCCAGTGATTCCCCTAATTATCTCTTTAGTAATTGTGACCCTAAGGCCTCTCATCCTAACTATTTTGTCCTCCCATCCCTTAGCAAAGTCTTTAGAAATGGAAAAATTACAACCATAAATTTTTTCCATAAATTTTGTGATTCTTCTTTTAGAGAGTTTTTTCCTTGCATCATGATATTCCTTCACCTCTACATAATAAATTGTCTCAACCATGTCATGTCACCACCCATGTTCAGTGTGTTCTTGCTCCTCAAAAATTCATTGTGTTTGGATATTTTTTATGAATTAAAATGGACCGATTTTGGCATATCTAGGCCACTAATGTTGCGATTGATGTACTTTATCTCGCACTTCAAACTAATTTCCTTAATATAGAAATGATTATTCTCCTCCTTGATTATGGATTTGGATTTTATGACATGAATCATTAGATACTTGTTTATGATAGCCCTGCACACATGAAGGGTGCCCTCTCCTTCCCAATGATCGTAGTTACTTGGGTTGCTAGTTTGTCCACCTTTATCCAATGTTGGAAGGAAGAGATGTGTACTCTAATGTTAGCTATTTTATCTACTCCTTCATTACTTTCCCTCTAGGTATGGATAATTGAAATACCATTGAATAGTTGAAGGAGTCTTTTCATGTCTACCATTTCATTCATAATTGTCCAAGAGGGGTTAGTTCTACCCTTTATATAATTTATGATATTAAGATAATCTCTATTAGCCTAGAGGTAATCAATTCCCAAACTAACTACCAAATTAATGCCTCAAAGAGTCATTGATGATTCAGTGATGTGGTTAGTTTGGACCCCCAATGGTCCTGCATAGGTAGCTCAAAGATTAACTTCAACATCTCTTTTTACTCCTCCCCCCAATTGATCCTGGGTTTCCTTTTCCATCTCTATCAAAATTTAACTTAAGCCAAGGACTCAGCGGTCTGGTCCATTTTACTTGAGACCTATCCACCCTCTAGGTCTGTACTCACTCTAGAATTAAGAGATTCTAGGAAGAGAAGAGGGTAGATAGAGGTAAAGGGGAAGGATCCTTGAAGTTAGGAAAAAAGTAACCCAATTTTATTTAATGGCTGCAAAAATCCTTTTAGCAAGAGAAAGAAGACAAGGGACCTTGTCAAAAATACATGAGTTATACAGTGAAGTTTAATCCCAAAGAAAGGATAGGGGGAAGCCTAGGGGGTTTTGTATACACATAATATTTTCAAAATTTATCAATTATTGATGTTTTATCTCTTTTAGGAACCCATCGAGTCTCAATCTCTCTAAGTGCATGCCTTAAAGGGTGCATTAGGAAAGGAGTGGGTAGACCATCAGTGCTTCATAAGATTGTTGTCCCCTATACCACCACTTGTTATCTACATAACCTTACCATATACACTTCATTAATATTTACCTCCATTCTTACACACTCTTCCAAGAAATTCACACCTCTTAGCCCCTACCTAAGCCTAAAAACCTATTTGACATTTACCAAACAATGTCGTCCTGGGTTGACCCTATATTGTTATTTACATGTCATGGGTCTACGTCAGCCTTGGATGACGTAGATTGAGACCTAATTTATTTTTTTCAATTAAAGATATAAAATCAAATTAGACTGACCCTATCAGATAAACTTTTAGAAAGGTTTAGGGTTGGATTCAGCTATATATACATATTTATTTCACCATTTATTAGAGAAATAATAGAGTTAATTATTGATTTATGTTTCTTTACAATCTGCTCTTCGACTATTCTACTTGAGCAGTTATTGCTTAGGGTTTATACTTGAAGAAGAATCTTATCTTATGGAAAAAATTTGGATGTTTAGGCCTATCTTAGTGATCCTTAAAAACCACAACAATCTCTTGTGAAGCACCTTCAGCCAAGGGAGATATTGAGTCTCAACGGGTTCATCTTCAAGGTAAGTATCTCTAACATTACTCCTCTATTTTAGTAGATAGAAATAGCATAAGTAATAGATTTTGAATATATTTCTCTCTCCATGCATTAGGGTTATATCTATACATACCATAATTAGAATTATTATATCTATGTTTACTTTTATGTTTATTATCTCCACTTTGTGACACAAGCTTTTGTAAGCACTAGATCAAATTTTACTTGTCATTTACTTAGTGAATATGAAAATATAGAACCTAGTTAGGGTTATTGCATAGTGTTACTTAACTAGAAGCTTTGGAACCCTCTCTAGTGATACTATTATGGTAATATATTCCTTGGTTAAGTCTAATAGACCCATCTTGGTCATGACCCTGAATATCTAATGTATCAACAAACAGAAGTGTAAGTAGGATTTATCTTATTTGAGCTAAGATTAATTAATAGATAATATATATTTTATTTTATATACATTTTGATGAACCTGGCATGAATCAAAACCTTATAGGGTTTATTTTGCACATTCATTTTATCATCATATTATATATTTTCTATTTTTGCAGTATTATATCAAACCTATTGATACATTTCTAACAATCTGTGTGTAAATCTAACATAATCACTTCAAAATGACTATGTTTTGTCTATGCAAATATTCTCCAAAGATAGGTGATTGGATCGATCATCTTGACACAATATTATTCTTTAGTTACAATATTTCATACATAGTCGAGTCAATCGACTTCTTTTTTAGAATACATGTTTACAGACATGGTTGATCTAGTCGACTCTATTCATAGATTATTTTTCAACATACAAATTTTACAAACTCCATCGACCTAGTCGACTCTATTCACAGAATATTAAAGTCAGCACTTGAGCAACACAATGTAAAAAATTTAAACTAAGCATCTTCAAAACCACCAAGGTTTAGTCTTACATTCTTTGTCATTTTAGTTTTTCATTTACAGTATTATTTTTCACAAGTTTTTAGTCTATAAAATTGTAACCTTATAGCAAATTGGGTTGACTAGCTTAACACAATTATGTATCTTATTTTCTCTCTAGAATACATAGTTGACCTGTTCGAATGTGTTCTTCTAGATATTACTTTTGTAGAATAGTAACAACCCTATCGACTCTATTCTATATGTTTTGCATATAATGTCATTTGAATTGACTTTGTATTCTTCAAAATCAAAGGAAATAACCTATTTTAATAGTAATTAGTTCAATTTTTATTTCAGTTGCTTGCATGCTTAGAATAACAAACATAAATTAATTAGGTTGTTTTTCAATTTACTAATTTAGTCCAACTATTTTTCTCTTTTGCACACACTTATAAATCACTTTACATAGAAAAGTATTAAACATTTTTCTTCCCAAGGTATACCTACATGGATTTCATCATCAAAGGAGAAGTAAACTTGGTTTTTCAACCAAGTATAAACACATGTTTGATGGTATATATTGACAAAGCACCCAACACCCTTATGTTTGTAATATTGTGAAGTTAAGGGGTAGACCCAAATACCAAACCAGTACCATCACCAATACATATTTATTTAAGCCTAAACTACCTGAAACTATCCATGGATTGATTTTTAGTTCCTTATTATAGCAAACTCCCCATCACATTAATTTAAAAATTTATTATAACTTAAAAACATTTAGGAATGACCAATTAGTTAGCATTTACATTCAAGTTGTTTGATCTTTGATCATTATATTTTGTATTACAAAACTTGCATTAACTAGCGTTAGTGCAAGGTTTGTGTTGTGTGTTTCAATTATATCAACCACATTGATATAATTATTTGTGTGCTTCATTTTATTTGATTAGATATTATCTTTCAAAATTTTCCATATTTTTAAAATATTTTCATCCCTATTGATATAGTCTCTTACAGACTATTAATATTATTTATTTTTAGTACATAGTCACTTTATCCAACTGTGTATCTTTTCAACCTATTCAATTTCTCATTTTTAAGTACACAGTCAACCTATCTGACTATGTATCTTGTCAGCATTTTTTGTTCTCTATCTTGTAGTACACAGTTGACTTATCTGACTGTGTCCTCTTTTCATCCTATTATATTTTCCATCTAGTAGTACATAGCCAACTTGTATGATTGTATCCCTTTATTTCCTTCTCATTGGAACTTTTCATAGACTTTTTCAACCCATTCAACTTTGTACCTATTAGCCAATATTATTTTGTGTTTGGTTGACTTTGTCCCTATTTTCCTCATATCTTCTTGATTTTAAATTTTATCTTCAAGAATCATGAAATACCTAATCATAATATTTTTGGACAGCCTAAATCCATTTAGATGTTATATGGTATTTTATTTTCTTCCTACCTTTGCTACCCAAGAGGATTCTTACTCTTCGGGCACCTTTTCTCATCCTTCATCTTTTGATTGCAAGATGGTTCAAATCACTTCAGCATATGAGATTGGAGAATCAAATCATTTTCATACTTATCAAGATAATTTCTACCTTCAAACATATTACCATATTATGGGGTAAATTGACACAAGCCTAATAAATAACCCCATAGGAAATCTTCTTAACACCAACAACCCACCTCCTATAAATTTACCACCTAGCAACCTTCCCCTAATACTAACTTGGGAATCCTCCTATCAACACCAACCGACCAATTGATATATCTCAAATTCTTGCATAGATAGTGCAATAAATGAACATCATTTAAACATATAACACATCTCGAATGATGCAAATACAACATTATTTGATAAACATGGCTAATCGGACTCCCGTTCTTCCCCAAATAATCAAAATTTTGTCCCTCCCCCTCTTAAAGATGTCACAATAAATGTTATTCCCTGACCTATCATGCATAATATGATGCTTCAAGACATTACAAACAAGCCTTTATCCCATTTTAATATATCTATTGATATTGGTAATATATTTCCAACTACTGAATATGATGAGACTAAAGACCCTACATCTTTTCTCAAGCCATTCGATAATATTTATAAATAGTGGATCCAAACTAATACATTCATCACTACTAAAATTTTAGTTAAAACCTTCATCGGTGATGTATTAAAATGGTATAACCAACTTCTCCAACATTTTATATGGCAATTTCAAGATTTAATCAATCTTTTACTTAAAGAATTATAACATAATGATCTTCTTGAAAATTATCTGTCATTTCATCAATGCTAAACAATCCCCTATTGAATCAACTCATAATTTTATCAAATGATATAAATATTTGGTTAAAAAATTCAATCACAATATGAATGATGAAAATTTGTTCAGACTTTTCATAATGGCCTTAACACCTTCACTCCAATACAAAGTTCAAAATTTTTCTCCCCAAACTTTAAATGATGCTCTTGACCAAGCTAAGTGTCAAGATTTTCTAATGAAATAGTTTGAACCCAACCCTAAAACCATCAAGGGATCTTTCCAACATTAAACCAATGTAATAACTGGTAATCCTCCTCAACCCAAATTAGGAGCAGCTAAAGTATAAAATCCCCAACCTTCCCATATATTTTTAATTTTACAACAAATAAAACAAATTTTAGCACCTTCTAAACCATTCATGTATCCTAATAATTCCCCTAAATGGTATAATCCTAATCAATTTTGTTGGTTTCATGTTGATATAGGTCATTCCCATCAAACATGTTAGGGGCTTACAAAATTTTTCATTTATTTTATGCTAACTGACTCATTTAATCATGATGCCATGATTAAAATTCGTCAACATGATTATGTTAATGTTTCTCAAAAGAAACATGGTTAAAAATATTCTTCTTGTAACAATCCCAAAATTTTCTCTACATTTAACCCTCAACAATCAAACAAGGATATTTTTGTAATTGATGTCGATTATGATCAATACTATACTAATTCCCAATACATGAATGCGGCTAAGGTCAAATATTGATGTAAAATAGCACACAAAGATTCTATCACCAAACCAAAGAAACCATATTTATAAGAGCAACTTCTTAATACTACGATTAACTTACCTTCAAAATTTTATAAATAACCACTTCCTCAATCCGAACCTCCAACTACTTCTCTTCCTATTAAATGTATTTTATCTTCCAAGCCTCATGTTGGTTCTTATTATTTTAAAACTCATTGGAATTTCTTAGAGGATCTCAACTCTATGCCTTGAAAAATTCCTCTCATGGAGTTAGTTTACACTTCTCCCTGTTATCATAAATTTCTAATATAACAACTCCAAGAAATCAAAGAACCATCTTCCTTAAAAGATGAACAACCTTCTCACAAGCCTCCACCAACAGAAGTTCATATCATTGAAACTATTTGTCCTTCTTCAAAACCTTCTATAGAGTTCCTTGAAGAGGACATGATCGATGATGAAATTCCTTTTTGATCTGATGATTCACCTCTCTTTATCAAAATAATTGTTAATACCACCCTTAATCACAAAGTATGAGTAAATAAAGGGTCAATAATTAATGTGACATCTCTTTGGCTTATTTAACAATTTAGACATAAAAAATATCATCTCAAACAAACTCCATTAACATGTCATGGATTCAACAAAACCAATCAAAATTTGCTTGGTTGTATTTGGCTCCCTCTTACTATTAGACCCAAAACTATACATACTAAGCTTATGGTTCTTGACTTAACATTATCTTATAATATACTCTTAAGATGCCCATGGACTCATCGTATGAGGGCTATTGCCTCTTTCAAAAGATAATGTATCAAGTTAATTCATAATGGTAAATGGTATAAATATGACGCTGATCCTAACCCATGGAGTATTCAGCTTCTCAATCCTAAATCTCAATATCAGATTCCCACTATTCCAAAAATTAATAGTGCACCTTTACTTGAATTCATTAATATAAATCCAGACTTACATGTCACTCTTGTTGATTCTTATTGTGAGTCTATGATATCTCTTCTCTTTACTTTGTTAGTATAGTAGTTGCTATGGACGCATATGTTTTGTAAGTCATCCTGTGAGCATTTTGTTTTATCCCACATTCTTAGGAAGTAGTAGTTACTTAGATTAGAATTTGTATATAAGTGTTGAGGCCAATAAAGGCATCCATGAATTTATTGTATTGAGATTGATCAAAGGAGGTTACCCCCTCAAAGTGGCCTGTGATTAGTATAATCATTTCAGTGCTTCTGTTAATTTTATAAATCTATTATTTCATGCATTTATATCAATTTGTTGTAGGAGGATCCTCTGATCTGGTATCAAAGCACTTTTTAGGGCCAAATTTCTAATTTTCTTTAGAAAGTCTTACCTTTGTTCTATTGGATAATTCATTTCCATAATTTTTTAAAAATCTTAACTCTATTTGGTGGCATAATTCATTTAAATAATTTTATGTATCAGAATAATCTATGTCAAATCACGGTAAAACTTAACCGCATAACTATGATAAGTGCTTAGGACAAAGCCTTAAAATTCATTGTGAGGAGTACCGCATGAACCCCAAAGTAGTTGGCCCATTGAGAGGAACTACAATTGAAATGGACAATAGCCCCTCCCTAATTGAGTAGTTCCCATCCATGAGGAAAACCAAGAGTTATCATTGAGACATAAATCTATGGCCAAAAAATTTTTGGAGAGCAATACTCGCTTAGATGGCATTGGTGGCCAGAGTGATATCTTTAAACCCTTAAACAACCATTGAAACTTTGGGCCTATTTATATCAGTTTTAGAATATTATCGTGGAGTATCAGAAAACTTACCATATCAGATATTTAGACTTGTCATACCAGTTTCAACATATTACCAACAAAGTATCAGCAACATGCCATATCATATCTTCAGCAAAGTATCAGCAGCCTTGCCATACTAGTTTTAGCATATTACTAGCAGAGTATTAAAAAATTGTCATATCATATCTACAAACTTGTTTCAGCATATTCCTTGTAGACGTGTCTTACAAAGCATAATAACTAGAACTAGAAATAGAAACAGAAGAAAATAGAAATGAAGTAAAATTTGATTCATTTTTTCCATATCTCTCCATTTGTAAGCTCATTGATCCTCAATTTTATTGAGACACTTGAAATTTTATTCCCCACATTTTCTTCCTTGAGGTCCCATATCCCGATTCCACTCCTAATTCCCGCAAATCTCAATTTACCCATTTTTGGGGTTTTGCCATAGCTTTTAATTTTGTCCATTTGCCTTGAAATTTTTCCATAGTATTCCTCTCACCTTTATAATTCTTTGACCCTCTTTGATAAATTTTTTGATTTTTTCATTTTTACTCCTAAAATTACCCTCATCTTTGTCAATCCTACTCCCACTATGTAAAAAAAATTGTAAAAGTACCTTTACCCCTTTCAATTTCACCCAAATTAAAAACTTCTATTACTAAATGTGTCTTAACTCTAGTTTTCCTACCCATTACCAAAAAAAATCTTTTATTCTAGTCATGGTAATAACCCGAACAGGAGAAAAAAACATGGAGGATGAAATTGTTGCCCTCAAGACCCACATCAAAGATCTTGATGAAAAATTCTTGGCCTCAATCTTCAACATACCACCATGAACAACAGATGGCATCTAGATTCCTCTTCAGACACTGAGTTTCCTTCTTCCAGCACTTTTCATGGGTCGAAGCTTAATTTTCATTGATTCAATGGTGTAGATTTGACTAGATGGATTTATTAGGCAGAATAATATTTTATTATAAATAATAATTTTAATGCCAATAAGGTCCCACTTGCCTCCTTTCACTTGGAACATAGATCCCTTCAATGGTATCATTGGTATACCAAGGCTCATGACAAACCCATATGGACCAATTTTTGTACCCTCATTTTGTAACAGTTTGGCCCTAGTGTTTTTCATGACTTCATTGGAGTACTCACTAAACTTTGCCAAACAGGAACCATGAGAGAATATCAAATAGAATTTTAAAAGTTGGCCAATCACATAGAGGGATTATCTGATGAATTCTTTAGGAGTTGTTTTGTTAGTGAACTAAAGGATGAAATTCAATCTAAGGTCAAAATATTTTGACCCAACAATGATGATGGAATCTTTAGGGCTAGTTAAGTTGGTAGAGGAAAAGATCTTAGCTCAACAATGATTTAAATCCAATTTTAATCCATTCAAAAATATAACTCATAATAATCTAAAACAATACTAGCCCCCATAATCACTCTTATCAAGCATTTTACTGAAGCAGAGATGTAATCCCATAGATAAAAAAGACTGTGTTATAATCATGATGATAAATTAACTCAGGGACATTGATGTGTCGAACAAAATCTCTACCTCTTCGATGTGGACTCTCCACCTAAAACTAAATATTGGAAAGATGTTCATGATACAATAGATGATCTGAAAGAAGCTCAGGTGATTGTGGAACTTGCTTTTCAAGAAGACTAACTAAACATCTCTCTCCATGTTTTAGCATGAGTCACTGCCCCATAAATCATGTAGGCCAAGGGTTACTGCAAGAAGCTCCCTCTCATAATACTCATTGATTTGGGTAGCACTCATAACTTCATTAACCCTTGGATTGACAAATAGGTTGATTTTTTTATCCATCCTTGCTCTAGCTTTGAAGTCATGATTTTCAATGAAAGCACATTACCTTGAAAAGGGAAGTGTCACAATGTGTGTATCTCTATTGGAGATTATAACTTGTGCTCCAACATGTTTACCATGCCCTTAGGTGGATGTGATGTTATTTTAGGAGCCCAGTGGTTATGTACACTTGGACCCATCTTATGGGATTTTGGTGAACTTTGGATGAAATTTTTAGATAATGGGCAAAAACACACATTACAAGGCTTATAATCAAGATCTCTCAGCATCATAAGTTCACATCGCATGGAAAAGCTTCTTAAGAATAATTCACATGACATCATTATGTAGGTCCATTCCATTCAAATGCAACCATCAATAGTCTCCACTACTCCTTCTGATCTACAACCCATTCTATAAAGGTATGCATGTGTCTTTGCCAAACCAATGGGATTGCCACCTTCACAACCAAAGGACCATCATATTCATCTCCTTCCTAGAATCATTCCTCCTAACATCATGCCTTATCCCTACCCATTTCAACAAAAAATTGAGATCAAGATGCTTATTCGAGACTTACTGAAGCAAGGCATTATTCACCCTGGTACCAGCTCATATTCTTCCCTAGTTTTTCTTGTCCAAAAAAAAGATGGGTTATGGCACTGTTGCATCAATTTATGTGCACTTAATCACCTTGAAATCAAGGATAAGTTCTCAATCCTTGTTATTGATGAGTTTCATGGCTCTCATTTTTTCTCCAAGTTGGATCTCCACTCTAGATATCACCAGATCTGACTTCATGAGGATGATATTCCTAAGACAAATTTTCACATGTATGATGGCCACTATGAGTTTCTAGTCATGTCCTTTAGCCTCATTAATGCTCCTTCAACATTCTAGGCATTAATGAATAAAATATTTTGGCCCTACCTACAAAAATTCATTCTAGTCTTCTTCGATGATATCTTCATCTATAGTAAAACATGGTCTAAGCATCTCCAACATCTGGATCTTACATTGAAACTTCTCTCTAACCATCACTTTTGTGCAAATTAGTCCAAATGTACTTTTGGGTAGCACAAAGTGGAGTATCGCGGGCATATTTTTTTAGCCCAAAGGGTTTAGGTGGATCTTGAAAAAAGAGCTACCATGATAAATTAGCCTCATCCTAAGACACTCAAGAACCTCTATGGTTTTTTGGAGTTGACTGAATACTATCATAATTTTGTCAAGGATTACAAGAAGATTGCAGCTCTACTGATAGCTATGTTGAAAAAGAATGGTTTTACTTAGACACAAGTTGTTAAGTGTGCATTCGAAAACTTAAAACAAGCTATGTGTACTACACCTATTTTAGCTATGCCATATTTTACCAAGACCTTCACTATCAAGAGTGATTCTTATGGTAATGGACTTGGTGTTATTCTCCTCTAATAAAGATGCTCTATTGCATTCACTAGCAAAGCCCTTTATGGCAAGAATTTAGTGTTCTCTACTTATGAGAAGGAAATGATGGCCATTTTGCATGCAGTACAAAAGTGATGGCCATACCTCATAGGAAATCATTTTGCATCAAAACTAATCACCAAAGTCTAAAATATTTTTTGGAACAATGGGTCTCTACCCCATCACAATATAAATGGGCTAGAAAACTCATGGGTTATGACTATGAGATCACTTATAAAAATGGTAAGGACAATATTATGGTTGATGCTCTGTCTTGCACATTTGCAAACCAAGCTTTCCTTTTAACTATTTCCATGCCTATTCTGAATTGGTCGGATGATGTTTAATAAGGGTATGTCAATGACTCATCATTATCTCAAATCATTCAATAGTTGGCCACTAACCCCTCGATTGTACCACATTATTCTTAGGATGGTGGTTCTCTATGATATAAAGGTCATATGGTGCTTCCCCCAAAAATAGATCTTTAGCAGGCTATATTCTATGAACTCCATGATTCTCCATTCGCAAGGCACTTAGGGTTTTTCAAAACTTATGAGTAGGCATGATGCAACTTCTTTTGTAAGGGGATGAAAAAGGCAATTCAACATATGGTAGTTGAATGTGATACCTTCCAACACAACAAAGGTGAAACAACACTCATCACCTCTCAAAATATAGTCTTTTTTGTGCCCTCAGCCATCCCTATACCGCCTCCACAATCACACAAATTTTCTTGAATCAGATTTTTCATCTTCATGGCATTCCTTCATCCATTGTCCCAAATCGCAATGCAACCTTCACCAGCCATTTTTGGACAAAACTATTTTGACACATTGGCACCTAACTGAATATGATTTATGGGTATCATCCACAAACAGATGGCCAAACTAAAATTATCAACAAATACTTAGAAACTTTCCTTCATTGTTTCACCTCAGAACAACAACATCAATGGGCTGGTGGTATAATACCTCTTACCACACTTTAACAAAAATGACTCCATATAAAGTAGTCTATGGTCAAGCACCATCAATGCTCCTTCTGTACACCCCCAATAGTTTATATGTTTAAATGGTCGACATGATTCTCCAAACTTGGGATCAGATACTCAGTACCTTTTGGGACAATCTTCATATGGCATAAAATCTAATGAAAGAATAGGTAGATCAACACCATTCTGAGTATACTTTTCAAGTAGGTGATATGTATTTTATTCTCCTACAACCGTACAATCAATCCTCCCTAAAACTCAAAGGGAATCATAAGATAGCTCCCAAGTTCTATGGGCCCTATAAGGTTCTTTAGAATATTGGGTCAGTTGCTTATAATTTGGAGCTCCCACCTTCTTTTCAAGTTCACCTAGTATTTCATGTCTCTTATCTGAAGAAATTTCTTGAAACAAATATCAGAGTGCAAACTATTTTACCAAAACTTGATAATGAAGGATCCATTCTTCTTGAGTTGGAGACAATCCTTGATAGGTGCACACACCAAATTCACTCCCACTGTATCACTAAGGTTTTAATTTAGTGGCATGGAATGCAACTAGAAGATGCAACATGGGAAACACTATTTGATATTCAACACCAATTCCAATATTTGAATCTTTGAAGATAAAGTTTTTTCTAAGAGGGAGGGGATGTTATGAACCTGTGATATCTCTTCTCTTTACTTTGTTAGTATAGTAGTTGCTACGGATGCATATGCTTTGTAACTTATCCCATAAGTATTTTTTTTATCTCACATTCATGGGAAGTATTAGTTGCTTAAATTAGAATTTATATATAAGTGTTGAGGCCAATGAAGGCATCCATGAATTTATTGTATCGAGCTTGCTCAAAGGAGGTTGCCTCCTCGAAGTGTCTTGTGGTCAATATAATCATTTTAGTGCTTCTGCTAATTTTATAAATATATTATTTCATGCATCTTTATCAATTTTTTGTAGGAGGATTCTCTCAGTTCCGAAGATGATGAGCCAAATTATTTGTGAAACACATGCAATATGAACAAGTTACCTCCTTATATTTTTGATTGACTTACTCCTTCCTCATTACCTCGTGCTCGTACCATCCCTCTTATCAATGAGATCACTGATTTTCTTCCTTCATGTAATGCACATGAAACATCTTATATAGAAGATGATTTCACTTGCAATGATTATAGAGTGTCCAAGTTATTTAAAGACCATTTAACCATGTCACCTCATAAAATTAGTGATCTAGGTGTCTCACGTTCGAAAGTTCCTTTAGAGACACAAGCTTATGTGCTATCTCTCCCATCTATGATGATAAATACATTATGGCCCAAGCTCAATCAAGAGACTTGGGTGTTCAACACTATCAAAAAATTTAGCTAAAACACATGCTTTTAACCATGATGTTCAAACTATTTCCACAAATATTGAGTTAGAACCTAAAGGTCATGTACCTCCAATTAATTCTCCACTTCTTAATACTCCTTGGGTGGTTGAACAAATCTTATCTCTCATCAATTCATAATTTTTGGAACCTTTTATACCTCTTATCCTAGTGGTTACTCTACCAGATCCTCTCCCCATCAATGATACTAAAGATACACCTATTTTCAAACTAATTGAATCCAATCAACCTTCCTCCATAGTTACACCTACTCCTGAGATCACTCTTGATACTAAAGCCATAGATGTATGCCAAATACATTATAAATATGATCACCATGATAAAAAAAATTAATTGATCTTGAATTTAAATTTGGAATATTATGGACCTCTGCCTACGTTACCTAGTAATGAAGTTATCCTTGAATTGTTCCATGCTCGAGAACCTCAAATTCTTTGGTAACATCAAGTGAAAGGCCCCTCATTTCAAAAACTTCATTGATATCATTAATTCTAAAACCAATCCCATTTCCTTTGTTTCCAATGCACCATATCATTTTCAAGATGAAAATGTTATGTTTATTGAAGAAACCACAGGAATAGAATGTGGCACACCCTCATGTCCTCGACCTATAACTATTTCTCAATAACTCACACCGACCAAGCATGATAACTTTAGTATATTTTTAGATAAATATCATGAGACTTTATCTTGGTCATATGAGGACATCCCTAGCATTTCTCCTAGTATTTTTGTGCACAACATAATCACATACCCCAATGCCAAACCTGTTCAACAGAAACAAAAAAAAATCCCCTTGAAATTTTCACCCTATGCCATAAATAAATTATCAAACTATTAGATGCCAAATTTATTAAACCTATGGAATATTATGAATGGATTTCAAACATTTTTTGCATTCACAAAAAATTTACCATGGTTATTTTCCTCTACATCGATGTCTGCAATCTCAACCTCGCTTGTCCTAAGGATAATTTCCCATTACCTTCAATAGATGCCATCATAGATTCCACTACTGGATATGAAATGTTGTCCCTCATGGATAGTTTTTTAAAGTAAAATCAAATTCATGTTTCTCTTGAAGACCAATAAAATAAAACATTCACTATGGAATGGGGCACCTATTGCTATGTTAATATGCTCTTCAGCATTAAAATATCCCATAAATTTTCCACACATTATCATCCATAGTTCAATGGAAAATTTGATGCCACAAACAAAACTCTCAATAAAATATTTCAAAAGAACATCCATGAAACTCACACGGATTGGCATCTTCATTTATATCCTGCACTTGTGGCCTATCATACTAGCATTTGTATTGCCACTAGGGCAACATCATTCTCGTTAGTCTATGTTTTTAAGTCTATCATACCATTAGATGTTGAGATTCCCTCCCTACGTATATATCTTCACGGTATCATTCTCTATGAGTCATTATGTGAATCTCACCTTCATGCCCTCGATCTTATCGATGAACACTGTTTAACCACTCTACAATATAATCACCAATACAAGGATCATATCACCAAGTAACATAATAAAAAGGTTAAAGTTTTCACTTTTAATGTTGGTAATCTAATCCTTAAATTATACTATACCCATGATAAATAAGGAAAATATGCTCAAAATTATGGGGCCCTTATATAGTGAAAGATATTCTTGGTCCTAGCACCTATCACTTTCAAACTAATGAAGGCCATGTTTTTAAAGAGCCCACCAATACTCAATTCTTCAAGAAATACTTTGCTTAAATATTTTATTTCTTATCATCCTTATATATTATATCCTATTAACCCTTTTTACAAGATTTTTACATGGGTCTCACCCTCTACAGTAGTTTCTCTTTATAAAAACCTTAGTTTCTTCTCTTAGTCCTTTGCTTTCTTTTTCTTATGAGTTGCATTGTAATATTGTGGATAGGACCCGGTCTTCCTCATGAACTACTCTCACTTTTATTTGATTTGTTATTTTCTAATTCTTTTTGCACCCTTTTGGGTCTCTCTTTTGTGAGTTGCAGTGTAAGACCATGGACAGGACTAGGCCCTCCTCACAAATACCATTTATACCATTTTTTTTACATGCTTTGTTCACCCTCTTGGATTTCTCTTTTGTGATTTGTAGTTTAAGACTATTGATAGGACTAGACCCTCCTCATAAATACCATTTTTTCCTTTGTTGCATCCACTAGGATTTTTATTTTAGGATTTGTAGTGTAAGACTATGGATAGGACCAGGCTCTCCTCATAAAATTGCCATTTTATTTCAACACCACCTTTGTTCAACCAAGTTTTCCTTTTCTATAATGTTAAGAAATGGTTATAAATTTGTGATCTCAAATTCTCAGCTTCAAGTTTTGTTTCTTTTGTAGATAAAACTTGCACAACAAACTATGCTAGCATGTTTCCCTAAACTTCCATACATTATTATGCTAAGGAATCATACTTACCAGTCATTGTATCCTTTTTTTACCTTTGTCATATATATTTTAATCTAAAGTAATTCAAATTGTTTCATATCCATTCCCCTTTATTTCATTTCATTTCATTCCACTTTAGATAAAACAAGGTCAAAGTCAAGATAGCAATTTTATTTTACATGAATAAACAAGACTCTTAGACATCATGCTCTCTAAGTTCTCTTTCTAAGCAACCAAGTCCAAAGTTTTCAAAGGATAGTCATTTTTAGCATCCATATTTGGTTCTCTGAATCCATATGGAGGAGGAATATAAAAATCCATCAAACTCTAAAATCCAAATCTTTTAAAATAAAAGGCAACATACAAAGTCAAAATTCAACATCACATCAAAAGACATGATTCATAACACATCTCCTATCTTGAATCAAAGTTCAAACTCCATATTTGGCCTCATGATAGAGATGAGATCCATTAGGATATGGCAGGCCAGTAGATTGGAATATGAGAATTCAAAATAATTTATGGTGCTACCTACTTTTTCATGTAAGTACCCAATCTTCTAGTAAATCGATGGCTTTGTAAGGGGTCTTGAGGAACGGGGATCATGTTATGGGAAGGTAGGTCCATTTTACTTTTCATTCATATATCCTTCATGGAATGATATTCATACTTCATTTGGTAACCCAAGATTTGTGTGGTTAGAAAAAGTTCTTCATATTTCTTAATATCAAAAGTCATCTTATTTTGACAAACCTAATTCTAAGTGTCTTGAATTCGATAGAGAGTTTTCTTTACCTTTCTTTTTACTTCACTTCCCCTACCACCCATTTCATTTTATCCATTGATAGGCAAGTTTGATTCTAAATATGTGTTCCTAATTCTATATTCCCTCTTCTTCACACCTCAAAAACATGCTAGCACTACTTTGTTTTAGTTTTATCTATCTTTAGATCAAAATAGCATGCTTAAGTGACTATAGACTACTTTATTTACACCATTGCTTTCCATTTTTAGAATTTCCTTGGTTAATTTTAAAAAAATATATTATTTTTGTACTCTTTTTTTCAGACAATTATGTTTGTTTATACATTTTTGTTGTACTTTTTTTTTTGACAACTGCATTTGTTTCTATTTTTAGTACTTTTTCTATTAGTGAGTGAGATTGGCTTGTTAATTTTCACTCACCAATGTTTTTTTCTCTTTTATGCACTTTTTTCATTGATGATTGAGTAAGGATTGTTACTACTCACTCATCAATGTTGTTTTACCATTACTTGCCCATATTTATTTAAGGATTGTTATTGGTTTTACATTTATGTTTGATTACCATTTTTACTTGTATCCTTAGTTGAACTTGATTTGTTTATCTTTATGACTTAAGGTTTACTTGTTTGAGTTTTTTGGTCATTTAATAGCCTTGGCTTTTTTATTACCTAATTTACTCTAAAATTGACTTGGTCATTTGGTCTCAACTTAGCATTTATCACCCCAACATACCAATATTATAAGTATGTCACGCCTACACATCTTTATTTATCTTTTCTTTCCTATGTTTACTTGTTTTTTATAGTTAGTTTTGTATCCTTGGGTTTGTCCAAAGCAGTCTCTATGCCCCCCATGATCAAAACTACAAACACAAAAAATAACATTCAACGATGAAGGTAATTCAAGGTATGCATATATTAATTTTATTTTCTATTATGTTATTTTCTTTCAATTATTTTATGCTTTAAAATATTGCAATTTATTTAGCTTCAGCATTGTGTGTTATGTTCTTTTCTTGAAGCACCATCCTCTGTTTCACCTAAGTGACACATAATGAGCTTTGAGGGGGGCATATGTATACACAACATTTTCAAACTTTATCAATTATTGATGTTTTTTCTCTTTTAAAAACCCGTCAAGTCTTAATCTCTCTGAGTACATGTCTTAAAGGGTGCACTAGGAAAGGGATGGGTAGACCATTGGTGCTTCACAGGATTATTGTCCCCTATACCACCACTTACTATCTACATAACCTTCTCCTATACAGTTCCCTAAGGTTTTTCTCCTCTCTTACACACTCCTCCAAGAAATTCATTGCCTTACTTATCCCCTACCAAATCCTAAAAACCTTTTTAAATTTTACCAAACAATGTCAGTGTAAACCAACCATGTATTCTAATTGATATTTGCACGTTATAGATCTAGGTCGGCCTTGGCCAACCTAGACTAAGACCTAACTTATTTTTGTCAATCTACAATACATAGTTGAATTAGGCCAACTTTGTCGACTAAACTTTAATAAAGGTTTAGGGTTGGATTTAGCTATATATATACATTCATTTTGCCATTTATTAGAGAGATAACAAAGTTAATTATTCATTTGTACTTCTTTACAATTTGTTCTTTGACCATTCTACTTGAGGAGTTATTACTTAAGATTTATACTTGAAGAATCTTGTCTTGTGAAAAAGTCTTGGATACTTAGGCATATCTTAGTGATCATTAAAAACTACAAAAACCTCTTGCGAATCACCTTTGTCCAAGGGAGAAATTGAGTCTTGAAGGGTTCATCTTCAAGGTAAGTATCTCTAACTTCTTTATTTTAGTAGATAGAAGTAGCATAAGTAATGGCTTTTGAATATATTGCTTTCTCCATGCATTGGGGTTATATCTATACATAGCTTAATTATAATTATTATATGCATGTTTACTTTTTATGTTTATTGCCTCCACTTTGTGACATAATCTATGGTGAGCCCTACATTAGATTTTACTTCACTTGTCATTTACTTGTGAATATGTAAACATAGGACCTAGATAGGATTATTGCATAGTATTGCTTGACTATAGGTTTTGTAACCTTCTCTAGTGATGCTATTATGGTAACAGATCCCTTGGTTAGGTTTAGTGGATCAATCTTAGTCATGACCCTAAATATATAATGTATCAACAAATAGAAGTTAAGTAGGATTTATCTTCTCCAAGCTATGATTGATTAATAAGTCAGTTGCATTTTTATTTGTATATAGTTTTCACTATCAAATATAATCATAAATAAAGTTAGCCCTAAACCAAAATAGGTTGAACCTCACCAGAAAGATGTCCAGAATCTCACTAGTAAAAGGGCACTTTAGGAACAAGTGGGAAACTGATTCATCACTACATTTATAGAGAATGCACCTATTGGGGAGAGGAAATCCCCTCTTAAATAGATTATCCATTGTGAGAAATTTATTCTGGGTTTCCATTTAGAAAAAAATGTTAAATTTAGGAGTAAGATTCTTGATCCACATATTATGTGAATCTTTATCAAACTCTACTTGATCTAGGTTAACCAAATAGTCTAATTTGATTGAGAAAACTCCATTGGGATCTACTAACCAAATAATCTCATCATCTTTGGGAAAAATATTGATATGAGTATGTTGAAGTTGAAGTTTGAGATCTTTGAGGAGTTAGGAGACCTGGTTTCTAACTCCCTCCTTGTGAAGAAGTGTCCATTTTCTTATACCATTAGACTTTTCCTAGAACTCATTCCCTTAGAACCCACCCCCTCCTTAAATTCATGATTAAGATCACCCCAAGGGGATATGGAGGCAAGAGGGTACTAAAATAACAAGGTCATCCCAAAATTTTACTATATTTCCTTTTCCCATGTGTCACTTGTTGCCTTTTTAATAAGTTTTTTTCATTTGAGGAGGGATTTCCAAAAGGTTGAGTCATTATCAGGGCCTTCTTCAGATAGGAAACTATCTCCTTCCCTAGACTCAAGGTACTTGGATTTTATAATCCTGATCCATTGATTGTCATCTTTTACAACTTTTTATCCTTGTTTTTCTAAGAGTGTGTGGTTCATCTGATTCACCCTCCTCAGTTCTAGGTTTCCTCTTCCTTTAGGTAGACAAGCCTTGTTCCAAGAGATAAGTGGGAATTTGAATTTTTCTTCTACATCCTTCCAAATAAAACTTTTTTGCATTTGCTCCACTTGATTAGTATTTTTGTCTGCGATAGTAAAAAGAGACATGAAGTATTCCAAGATAATCTAAAGTGAGATTTTGAGAAGCTAAAGCTTGCCTTCCTGAGAAAGTAATTTATCTTTCCATCCTATTAGTTTTTTTCGTATTCTATCAATAAGTGGGTTCCATAATTTAGTTTTCATTTTTCCACTAAATAGAGGCAACCCCAGATATGGATATGGGAGATTTTTTATTAGACATCCCAAAATTTTTGACATCTTATTTTGAACACTTTATAAGGTGTTGATAAAGAAAAGGGCACTCTTTTGGAAGTTTACACATTGGCCAAAAATATCCTCAAGGTTTTGAGAATTTTTCTTAAAGTCTCTACTTTCACCACCAATGTTTCCCCCATCAACAAGGCATCATCAACAAACTACTAATGCATAATAAGGGTGGTATTAGGGGCCACTTTGATTCCATTTATCTTGCATGTGGT
The DNA here is from genome assembly GCA_037957365.1 of Torreya grandis. NCBI lineage: Eukaryota > Viridiplantae > Streptophyta > Pinopsida > Cupressales > Taxaceae > Torreya > Torreya grandis. The sequence goes on from JARHVA010005801.1 coordinate 841,089, forward strand.
CCTAGCTTTCTCTAAGATTCTAATCAAGGTTTCTACCATCATTATAAAGAGATATGGAGACAAAGGATTTCCTTGGCACAAGTCTCTACATAATGGAAATAAACCTTTTGGAATACCATTAATAATTACAAAGAATATAAGTGTTGAAATGCAAGTCAAAATCAGACCTCTAACTGTCTAATTGAAATTGAACTTGTCAAGAACCTTGTCAAGGAATTCCCATGAGTCAGTGTCATAGGTTTTGTTCATGTCAAGCTTGAGGAACATTCCTTGTCTAGTTTAATTAGTCACTAAGTGGATAGCCTCATGAGAAATTATGATTCTATCAGTGATTTGTATTACAAAGACAAAGGCACCCTATTATTTAGCTATAGTTTTATCTAGGAGCAATTGTAATTTCAAGGCCAGTGATTTAATATAAATCTTGTCAAATGTGGAGCAAAGATTGATTGGTATGAAGTCCTTTAATTGATTTTTTCCTAATTTTTTGGATATTAAAACCAAAAATCTATTGTTGAATTCCTTCAAAATGGTGCCTAATTGGAAGAATTCATATACTACTATGTGCACTTCATGTTGGTTTATGTCCCAATATTATTGAAAAAATAGGGGGAAATCTATCTAATCCTGGGGCTTTGTCCCCATCCATAGAAAAAATAGTCATTCAAACCTCCTCAAAGAATGAGGTTTGAGAATGTTGGTGTTGTTGACTTGATTAATGACACTCATGAGGAGGATCAAACCCTAGTCCTCTAGATCTAAATCCTGGGGGGAGATTAAGATAGTAGATCCCTGAAGTAATTGATAATTTGTATCTCCATTTCTATTTCTTCTCTGTGAATCATCCCATCCTCCTTCAGGATTTCATGGATTTTATTTGAGTTATGGTTCTTGAAATCCAATTGTATAAATACTTAGTATTCTCGTCTCTTTCCTTTAGACAAAGACATCTCAATTTTTGTGGCCAGAAAGTTTCCTCTTTAGCTTCCAAATTGTGGAAAGTAATAAGTTCTTTGTCTTTTGATTGAAAATATATATTCGAACCTAATATGTTAATCTCTTCGTCCATCTTATTTAATTTTCTCTATTTTATTCATCTAAATGAAAATTTTCCCAAAAATATCTTTATCCCAAACCTTAAATTTTTATTTAAAAAACTTTAGTTTCATGGCTAGAATGTACATGTCTAATCCTATGACTAGTTCTTGCCACCATTTCTTGATAAAGTCTAACAAGTTGGGGTGTAAAGTTTACATTTTTTCAAATCTAAAGGGGATGTTTTTAATTTTCATCATTTTCTCCCCTATGAATACAATTGGGTTGTGGTTAGATCCAATTCTTGGAAGATAGGTGAGAGTGTTGTTGTATTGAATGTCCCAGTTAAATGAGAACAAGAATCTATCCAATCTAACTTAGATCAAATATTCTCCTAATCTTTTGTTTAACCAAGTGTATGCATTTTCTTTTATATCCACATCTATTAACCCAACGTCTACTATGAATTAATTTAGGTCTATCATATTCTCATTGAATATTTACAGTCCCCTTTTTTCCATAGGAGAAAAATGACAATTGAAATCTCGCACAACTATCCATTTTCAATCCTCATTATTATTTTAAAACTCTTCAAGTTCACTCCATAGCTTTTACCTTTCATGTCTTGAATTGGGAGCATAGATATTGGAAAGGATCCACTCCATATTATTAGTGACCTCCTTAAAATTAATAGATATGTGGTTTTTAGTTTTGGTTAAGACCATTCCTTCAACAAATTGAGGATTTCAAAAAATTGTCAGCCACCTAGTGGCTCCTCTTGAACTACTACCTATATTTTTTGCTTTATTACAGGGATTGTCATTGCTTTTCAAAATTTTATCTTCTGACATCTTTGTTTCTTGAAGAATCAAAATTTTAGGTTTATGTTTTAAGATAAAATTCCTAACCAACCTTTGTTTCCCGAGGTTATTCATCCCCTTGATGTTCTATGATATGATCTACATTTTTTGACATTCGAAAAGAGCCAAGGGCCTTTTGAGTACCTTTTTCCACTTCTTTTTTTGTTTCTTTTTTCTTGGTTTTCAAGTTGGGTTGCCTACTAGGAGTTATTTGTTCTTCTCCCATCTATGTTTTCTTCTTGCCTTTTCTGGTAGTGATTTGGTAGAAGAGCACTAAACTTGATCCAAAGAGGTAAGTTATGCCCTCATTTTGGCTTGCTAAGAGTGCCTGGGAAACTTTGATGAGAGAGGGGATATCTTATTTTCTAGAGCAACATCAGTCCATCTTTTTTCTAGACTGTATGGAACAAAGGGGTCAAGGGGGGCCTCCCTCCAACATTCTAGGATTTTTTGTGGGAGTAATGGATATTGTTACATTGATATTGTTGCATATTTATTGAATATCATTTCATCCTACTCCTTGTGCATATCATCTCTTTTTATTGGTGAAGCAAAGTTAAGGGATAATGATATACCTTTCTTGATTGATTATTTACTCTGGTTTGTCTCTGGGGAGGCAAGGATTTGAGGGGAGCTCATTGGATGGTCCGTTGCTTGAGCTAATTCCTTATCTTGATATCCATGAAGGGCCTTTTTTACTCAATTAGGGTTGGGAGGTTGGGGATCTCTTTTATTGACTTGGCATTATTTGGTTGTATGGATTAGGACATTGCATGTTTTACAGGATTTATGCATCCCTCTCATAAACTATTTTTTTAGCCCAGTAGCCATACTTCAATATGCTATTTTATGGAATGAATAAGGTGCTTGTTTGTTGGGATAAACATGTTGAATGTTGCCACTATCATTCTCTTTCTGGATCTCATAACTGAATCAATGGTTATTGGTTGACCATGGGCTTTTGTTATTCCTATGATAACCTCTGGTTCCCATAATTACAATGGGAGATTCGAGAGGTTTGCCCACATGGGGACATCTTCCATTTCTATGTTGTTAAGATTAATACCTACTTTCCACTTTCTAAGGTAGATGTTTGACTTAACCATAAATCATAGGCCTTCCTATCATAATTCTAAAGCAATCTTTTGGATTAGTAAAATTCACTAGGAAGAAGTTTTTTCCATGGCTATGATGTTTAGTTGGCCTTTTGACCTCCATTTTTATTTGGCCCATTTCCTAAAAGTATCATTGTTTGGTTTGATACCATTGAATTTATCCAGTAAAGATTTTATGAAATTGAAATCCACCTTTTATACTACAACATTAGGAACAACAAGACATACCTCATCATTATCCAAAGTGGGTTCTAGGGGAGAATATTTAGCTTTGTGATACAACTGGTGATTTCCTAGAAGTCTATCTACCCACGATACTACCTTTTGGATAGAATCCTCTCTCTTTCCCAATGGGGTTCTTTCTTCAAGGTGACCTTACATAGCCATCCCTACATATGATCTTGTCCCTTCTAGTCCTTCCCTGATCCCTATTGGAATTGTTGGTGGATCTTTTGTCGATTCCTCCACTGGCTCCAAAATTTTGTTTTTTGCCCATCTCTCTATTTCAAAATTTCCTCCTCTTTCATTGTTCAGCTTGTGATTGACATAAAATGACTAGTAGGTATGTTTGTCTTCTATATTATTAGTAAAAAGTGTTTTTCAATACAAATAAAATGTTCATTCAATTATTTTGGATCCCTCTCCTCTACATATCCTATATTTTATAGTAAAAACATAGTGTAGTATATTCAGGTTATGTTTGGGTGTTGTTTGGTTAAAACCACTTAATACTAGATGTTAATGAGTTCATTGGTACCTCTCAGTGAATAATGATCATCCATTCATCATTTCCATAAAAAACTATATGGAAAATCATCTTCAAAGAAGGAAACATTAAAATATTAAATGTATATTTATTATAAACTAAACAGATATAGTTATAGTCCTTTGAAAATTGTAAAAATTTACCCAGAAAATCCCATCAATTGGTATAGTTTTTGGATGGGATTTCAATGTTGGACAAATGAAAACACCATTTTTATTTGATTATAATTTGGTCGATAGTTATTTCATTTTAAAACCTAATGTACTAATTATTTCTCTATTTTATAGCTCTTTTATTCCTCCTAGTATCTACTAAAATCATAAAAAATAAAATATATATATATATAAAGAACTCCATGTGAACTTCATGCATCCATGTTTGACCATCATTGTATATTTGATAAATAGTGGTGATGTTATTGTATTTGATGCCCAATGTCAAAAATATAACTCAATGACACCTCCATGTATCCATCGCTAACCATTGATTAATAATCGATGACTAGTGTCATCATACTGTATTCACCACCAAATGTCAAGATAAATGTAATTCCCTATTATGTTTAAACTTATTCACTACCACAAAACCAAAGGTTATGATTACTAGTCGACATATTAAGGTTCATTAATGACATTAAAATTTATGAATGAATATAGTCTAAAATTGTATTAATGGCTCATTAATGACATTAAAAGGTAAACAAATAGAGGGGAAATGAATTTAGACATTACAATGTATGAATGAATAGAGTCTAAAATTACATTAATGGCTCATTAATGACATTAAAAAGTGAACAAATAGAGGGGAAATGAATTTAAACATTACTTAAGGGTTTTTCACTCATAAATCGATCATTTTAAAACTTATACATTGCTTATTTATCTTAAATTATGCTCAAACCACTCTAATAATATTCATATTTATGTCATTGATTTATATTCTTATTATCACATTTACACCTCATTTCACATAAATTATCAATGACTATGACTCATAGCTTAAGTCAGCAAGACATTGGTCTATCTCGAATGGTGATGCCTTGAAGAAACCCTATAGAATGGATATGGTAGGATTGATTTGAAAAAATTACACAATAACTCTCCACTTTCCCTAGTGTTTCAACTAATGAAATAAATGAAGTTATTGGAGCTTATCAACATGCACATGAAGGAAGTGAAGTCATTGAAGAATCTGGTGGATAACTATCACATCAACAAGAATTATGTCAATTTAGCGAGTAAGATTTCAACCTTTCTCCTGAGTTATTGAATAAGGTGTTTGATTTACTGAACACTAGGGAGAATTTTTATAATAAATGGATAAATTTTCACTTTAAAAATGAATTTATATTTCTAGTTCTACCATTAAACATGAGGATTTTAGGGCATGTGTTGAGCTTTTTATTTCTAGATTGGCCTATCTAGAGACAAATTGTGAATTTCCAATGGGGGTGATTAGTATGTGAATGGTATTATGTAGGAAAAAGTTTATATTTTTGATTTTAAAGTGTGCGAAGTAAACCATCAATGAGTAGAGTGAGCCCACTTCAGCGTAGTAGTGAAGACATAGTTTAATTATATTATATAAAATACAAATACAAATTGACTAGACTCTTCAAATGGTCACTTGCGGTTGTAATTGAAAATAGTGATGCAAGGGTTGGTTTGAAAAGGAAAATGACATTGATACTCAAAAAAAATTATGATTAAAAAGATGATTTTAATGACATAACTAGCAGAAACTACCACATATTGAAGAATCCATGCCACACTTTTAGTACCAACACAATTTATGTTTGAAAGATGCACCTAATGAAGACATCTCATGCAAACCTTGAAAACCATGGCTATAAGTAAAATATCTCAAAAAAAAATGGCTCAAATTCAAGAAGAGTTCAAGGAGCTAGAGTTTGAAAAATGTTCATGGATGTTGATGTGGGGGAAATGTGTGGGCATGTGTATATTGGCATGGAGAAAGAAGAATACATTGGAGCTAATTTAGGTGTTAAAAATGTGCATAGACATGTTGATGAGCTACTTATAGAGGCTCGAGATATAAATAACGTTTGTATAGATTGAAAGGGGCTAGAAAGGCTAAATTAAACTATGCAATACATGTTAAGGATAATTTATATTAAAAATGATTTAAAGGGTTGCTAGATTTAAGGAGACGATTGCTTTAGAAATTAAAAGCATGACATATTCATTAGAACAAGGACAAATAATGGACTTTCCAATCATTGAATACTTTGAAGTGCATGCTCTTGTTGTATAGATGCAAGATATGGCATAAGATGAAAATCAATAGTTCATGTGGGCAACAATTTTAAAATAATGAATAACCAATTTGATTGGCATAAATATTCAAATTCAATAGAAATTTAATACACTCCACATTTATTTTCAAGATACAGTAACAAAGAATTAAAATCTAAATGATGGGCTGACAAAAATGGGAGTTTATCGCAAACTGTTGGAAAAAATAGTTGTAAAATTGTAATATGAAATTGACAATTTGAAAAACAAAATCAAAATGGTCAAGTTGGATGATATTATGAAGTAGCCTTGGTTGAATGATGATCAATATTTAACAAGAAAAGAGGAGCAAGGATAAAAGAGTAATGTCATGCATATGAAAAAACTATCATAGGGAGCAGAGCAAGCCGATTGAACCTAGTCTTAGATGAAGAACATATTAAAATTGCTAGTGATGGAAAACATACTATGACAGTTTGTATCAAATAAAATATTTATTCTACTTTGGTTTAGGAAATTTCTTAAGTTTGTTTGTCAAACAAAATTTTGGTGCTTTCTTTAGTTTGGTTTTAAGTTTATGATACGTAATATCTTATGAAATGGATGTTGTTAGTATGGTTTTTGCCTATAATATGGTCTTGGAGACATCTATTGTGATGATGTCAATTTAGGTTAATGGTTGTTGGTGATGGTTGACTAGTTTTTTATTTATATTTAAGATTGATACTTACAATATATTGATGAAATGGAGCCTCCAAGGGCTTTTGATCTTTAATATGCTCTTGGAGACGACCTTGTGATGTTTTTTATCAGTTATTTATGTTTTATTTCAAGTTAATATTTTTACTATTTCTACTCTCTTATGAATGTTTTATAATGATATATAATTACTGCTCTCCTGTGTTTTTTTTCAAATGATGTATATTTTCTACTTTGTTTATTGTGTTTTTACCAAATTTTACATTTAAAGAATAAGATTTATCCTCACTTTGTCTTTTTTTAACTATTGTATTAAAATTAATGTTTTTTTTTACTTAATTTCTATAATGTATAATCTTGGACATTGTAATATCTTCTTCGGCATGTTCTGGCATACATATTTCGTTTCCATGTTCCAGTGAACACCTTTTGTTGGCAAGTGGTAGTGAACACCTTACATTGACATGTGGTGGCAAGTTTTATAACTTATGCTTGATTTGAGTTTTTATTTTCCTTTGTTTAAAAACTTGTGTTCCTTTATATTTATCTAGTGTTAATCTAATGATAATTTACACTTATGAAAGGGTCTCTTACAAAATTGTTTATGTTTATTCGGTGTTAAGTTAAATATAATTTATACTTATGAAAGAGTGTCTTAAGAAGCCATTTATATTTATGGTGACATATGTTTAATTTTATATTTTTCCTCCTTTTAAAACTTGTGTGCAAATTTAATTTTTCCACCCACGTATGACATGTAGAATTACATAGGGGTATTGAATATATCTCTCTAAAAAAGGTACTTCAGAGGTATTTCTAATGTTTGGGGTTTTTAATGGGACCTAAGGTTACCTAAGGGTATAAAAATAGATGGTTTGGTAGTAAAAATAAAATTATTGGTATCATTTAACACACTTTACACACACATAATATGGGACACTTTAAGTAATTGAATCCCCACGTGTTTCCAACCTACCCTAAATTTCATCACCTTTATATATGGACCCTTTCAACTCTAAATTTTATCTTCTCGGTATATTATTCTTATCAACAAGCCTCATGACTTGGGATTTTATATGCCTTACATTGTGATAATTATATCTAGCCTAATCCCACAATGTGTTGGATGAATCCTCGGCTTCCATATCTCCCACTTTAAGGATTTTCAACTACCCTCTAAACTCTTAAGGGGTGAGTTAATTTATTATTTTAGTGTGAGGTGGATCCACAATCCAATTTGTTCATGTACTTAGAATAACTGCCCTAGATCACTATCAATTTGAATGGGGACACTTGGGGACTCCATTTTTATGGAGTAAAGTGCCTTCAGCAAGTTTGGACAGTATGTGTCTTTGTCGATCCTTATGGAAAAATCATTCCTTTAACTTTTAATTGACCTTTGATGTTACTAACAATATAGTTGAATTGAATCTCACATCCTTGGGATGCATGCAGCCATTGATTAAAACATTTCCTACTTAAATGTTTTAGGTGATTTGTAGCTTATATGTCACCAAATCAGTAGTGCTTATCGAAGAAAAATCGAAAACCTTATAGCATATCATGAGCTTGCTACTACTCTCACTAAGGATTTTGTGTATTTCACCATTACGGCAATCACACGAGTAAAACTCTATTGTAGACTCTTTGGCCTTATCAACTTCCCTCTTTCACCCTCATCAAGTACGACATGATATGTAGTTTATCATCCACAAAAGGAAAGCCTCCATGTACCTTATCACCTAAGGATGATTCTCTTATTTTCCACATCGAAGTTGACACTACTCAAAAAACCCCGTAGTATAAATATATCATCCAATTTATTGATCATCATGCTTATACTCCTAAGGCTAAACCCTATAAAAAGACTTGACTTTGAAAGCAATCTTTTTAGTTCATTCTTAGACATAATATCATTTACTATCATAATGTTGAGAGCACCCTACTCCATTTTGTTACTAAAGAATAAGTTCCTTCTCTTATCGATAAAATACATAGAAGCATTTGTGGTGGCCACTGTAGTATACATGTTACATCCTGTAAATGCCTATGTTTGGGTTACTATTGGTATACTTTTTAAAAAGATGCCATCACTTTTGAGAATAGATGTAATCCTTGTCAACTCCATGATGATCTTATTCATTCTCCTCCAAACAAGCTTCAAACTTTTGAATCTCCTTGGCCATTTTTTACGTGGGGATTAAATCTCATCATTAAGTTACCTCCATCGCAAGATGGCCATGTCTTCATTATTACCGCCATTGAATACTTTACCAATTAGATAGCAATTATAGCCCTTTTTAATGTTATTGATATCACTATCTCTAAATTTTTTTCTTCACCATCATATATGACAATGGTGGTAATTTCAAAAACAAGGACATGAAGAGACTTTTTTGTGAAATTCAAAATTGCGCACAAATTTTCCACGCATTATCACCCTCAATGCAATGGATAAGTTGAAGCCTCTAACAAAATCCTTAACAAGATATTGCAAAAGACTATTAAGAATTCATGTTTTGATTGGTATCTTCAGCTTTATCCTAAACTTTGGTTCTATCATACCAGCATTTGTACTGCGACTGGGGCAACTCCATTCTCTCTAGTCTACACCATTGAGGCCATCTTGCCACTAGAGGTGGATTTACCTTCTTTGTGCAATTCTCTTCACGACATCATCCCTGATGAAGAGATTTGTCAAGCTCACCTTCATGTTTTAGATTAACTTGACAAACAACACATGAATTTTCTACAACACAATCAACATTACAAAAGTCTCATTGCTAAGAAGCATAACAAGAAAGTCAAAATTTGTACTTTTGATGTCAAAGACTTAGTTTTATTGGAATACACCCATGACAAAGAGGGAAAGTACGCCCCAAAAGGGTGGGTTCCTTACCATGTCAAGGACATCCTCAGACCTATAACTTATAGATTGTAAAAAAATGGAGGACATACATTTAAAGAACCGACCTACACTCAATTATTGAATAAATATTTCGCTTGACCTATTTTCTTTTTAGTTTCATTTTATTTATGTTTATTCATTTCTTGTACATATTACTTGCATGTTTATAGTTAGTTTCTATTCTATTGAGATAATATTTCTTGTAGGTTCTACCTTGACTCTTTTGTATTGTAGCTTAGCCTTGCTTTATCTACACACCTCTAGGTTTCTTTCACATAACCCTAATACCTTTGCTTGGTCCTTGAGGCTTTTGTCATATTTACATCTCTTGAATTTTTAGTTTGTAAGTTGTATGGTAAGACATACGGAATCAACTAGGCCCTCAAAAACACCCATCCTATTTATCTCTTCGTTTTACACTTATTCAATTTATTTTGTCTACCATTGTTTCCTTGATACCTTTATCATTATGTACATCCTTTGGGATTTTGATATATTTTCTATGCTTCATAGATTTATAGCTTATATGCTTCATAGTTTTCCCTTGTGTCTCTTGGTTTTTCAGTTTGTGAGTCGCATGGTAAGACTTAGGGAATCAACTAGGTCCTCCTCATAAATGTCCATCATTGTTCATTTTGCTACATAGATTTCTTTTGCTCCTCACATTAGGTAGGTGTCTTCTTATAAAGATAAGGCAATGATCGAGAGTAGTGTTTTTCCTCACTTAGAATCAGTCATATTCTCTTTTAGTAAAACTATAGTAGCCTATCTACATGTCTTAATCCACATTCCACCCTCTCTTATGATGATGTCTCAATCTACATGTCATTGTACCATCTCCCTTTATACAATTTCTTTTTTTTTGGCAAATCAATCGTTCTATTATCATTTCCATGATCTCCCTATTTTTCATTTTATTTTGAGCTCACCAAGGTTAGTTTCAAAATTGTACTTTTTTCTAAGTTGCAAGTTTAGGAGTCTTTGGGCACCATATTCTTTAGGTTTTCCTCTTTGGTGACTACGTGTAAAATCTCTTTTGATAGTCATCTTTAACACCCATGTTTGGTTTTTCCGAATGTGGGAGGAAGAAAATAGAAAAAATCAAAAGAGTAAAAACCATGTTATAAGAAAATACATTGTTAAAAGGTAAATTATATTGCAAACGTTAGGTTGCACCAATAGACATGATCTTTTTGGCACATATCATATTCTAGTCGAAGCACAAACTCCACAGTTGGCCTCATCATAGAGTCGAAGTCCATTAGGGTGGGAAAGGCTAATAAACTGGAGTAGAACATCTCATTATATAATTACTTGTCTTCTTACATTCGGGGGGCACTTTATTTTCATGCAAGCACCCAATCCTCATAATAAACTAACGACTTTGTAAGGAGTTCTGAGGCGCAGGAAACATGTTGTGGGAAGGTAAGATCCTTTTATTTTTCATGCATGCTAGCATTCATAAGATGATTTTTATACTCATTAGTTAGCCTAAGCTTATGTTTGTTGAATAGGTTTCTTTAAGACCACTGATTTTTAAAACTCTTAGTCTTACCAACTTGATTTGAGTGTCTTGTTTCTGGTAAAGACTATGTTTTTGCCTTGATGGCACCCTATTTTCTCTCCCTTCGCTTTTTCCCCCTTAACAGGGAGGTTTATTTCTAAATTTCCCCCATCTTCTCTACTTATTATTCATCATTCGCTTTCAAACGTGTTAGCATTATGGCAATTTTAATTTTTCCACCTTTAAAATATAAGTCGCATCTTTGAGTTGTGAGATGCTCTCTTGGTAATTACCTTATCTTTCTAATATTTTCCTTAGTTATGTTGGGACCTTAAGTTCTCTATTAGCTTTTTGGGGGCCACCCAGTCCTATATTTCCCCTTTCATGTTTTCATGTTTCACCCTTTTTGCTAACCATTCAATTTCGTTTTTACTTTTTCACAAATTTATTTGAGTTTGATTTCTCTTACAGTAATATTTTTACCAGCATTCAACAGTGTTTTTTGTCCTTTGATGTGATCTTTCACTTATCTCACTTTGGATGTATTTCTTGGGTTTTTTGGCCCTGTAGAAGCCCTAGCTTGATGGCTCTCCAATTTTCCTTGTTATGTATATGATTATTTGGATCTATTGGTTCTAACCTAGCCTTATCAATCTTAGCTTGCCAGTTTTTTTAAAATTTTCAACAATTTCATAGACTTTTCATTTTACATCCACATATTGACCATCATGTGTACGCACACATTGCTTTTATCCATATTTAGCCTTGTATCCTTAGGGGGTCTTAAATGCAATTATTGTGCCTTTCACGATCGAAACTATGGTATTTGCATGCATCATTTATGTGAAAAGGTAAGTCAACGTATGTATATGGTACTTTCAATTTCTCATTTATCAAAAATTATTTCAACATTTATTTTTTGTTGTGCTCTTATATGTTGCAATGTATTTATCCCAAAACACCATCCCACATTACACTATTGTGACATGTGATGAGCTTCGGATGGGGCATATGCATACACCTAATATTTTTCACTTTTTATCACTTTACTAACAATTTCTTTTGTAGGAGCTTGTTGGCACATCAATCTCTATGAGTGCATACCTTAAAAAGTGCATCGGGAATGGAGGTGTGATTGACTCATGATACTTTGCAAGAGATATTTGTATATTATTCAATCATACATTATTTACTATCAGTCTAACCTCCTATGAGACTCTTTTCATCTTACCTCTTCATCTACTTTCCATTCAGTCTTGCTAGCTACCCTGTATTCGTATCGTAACGACTAGGCCAATACAATATGTTTCATACATGTCTTTCCCTATATTGTATTGACTTGGCCGATATAGTTTTGAATCTATCCATCTTCCCAAATATATCGACCAAGTCGATACAATTTTGAGTTAGCTAACACCATTCTAACTATATCGGCCTGGGCAATACAGTCGGCTTAAAGTTTAGGGATTGTTTTGGGTACCAGAGATATAAGGATCATTTTTCATTCATAAATGATATAACACACTCATTTGCTCTATTTTCACTTCAATTTTTTATTTTGCTTGCATTTCTACTCTTACGTAATAAAAGGAGTTAGAAATTGAGTCTTATCTTAGAGGTCCAGTACTGCTTCTAGACTTTGAAGCTCAATAGGAGTCATGTTGAAGAGGTATCCCAATCTTTGGAGTCCCCAAACAAAGATATCTAGGTCGTCTTCTTACCATTTGAGGTCTTCAACCTATATCTCTTGCAAAGTGCCACTTGAGTCAAAGGGGGAGATTGAGGCACCAATGAGTCCACCCAAGGGTAAATATTTTTATCCTTGCTCTTTCTCTTTTATTTACTTAGTAGATTAGGTATTGTTTTGCCCATTGCTACTGTAGAGGTGTTGTTTGTCATTGTTTATGCTCCTCCTTATATCAAATATGCTAGTATAGTTATTTGGGTTATTTGTCTTTTTCCATCGATTTACTACTGCACCACTTATCTTCTTATTAGTTTAGTACTTATAGTTATCTTGGATCTCGGATACCCTTGTTCATCAGTTCCTTGCATGCAATATCCTTATTATATCCTTGATACATCCATTTACAGTTATTGTTACAATAATTATCTATATTGAGCCCTAAGAGTTATACCCCATGTCATAGGCTTAGGCTTTAGAACCCTTTTCTCTCGACATTTTAGTGTAGATTACCATTTGTTAGGTCTATGATTATTCTAGGTCTTACCTGTTCTTCCAAGTATGTGCAAGCTCTATTGTTATGACCTTGTTTGTATCCTAGTCTTTTGACAGAAAGAGGATTACAAGTCACCTTAACTCATGCATAGAGTTCTTATCGGAGTTCTCTTAGGCTCATCCACGTTGTGTTCTTCTCTGGTCTCAAACTTGCTTGCCGACATCGACACATCTTATTCTCTTGTTGATGTTGATAAATTTAGTGTCTCATTTTTCTTCTCTAGTTAGTCCTTTTTCTTCTCTAGTTAGGAACCCTTCAACTCTTTGGAATCTCACCAGTTCGGTGGTTTTCCACTCAACTCTCCCTTCTTGATCAAGTTCAATTCAATCTCCCCTTCTTAAACAATATTCAACGCTTCTTCAATGTCATTGTATTTCATTTACGATAGCCCAAACATAATTCTTACAACTCTCTTGCTTGGATGCCCTAGTTCTCTTCACATTTAGGATTCAAGAGCTTTTGATATCACAATTCACAAAAGAATTCTCAAAAGTTATCTCCCTTATTTTATAGCCTTAGGTGCATCAATCCCACAACCTACACATGAAGCATTTGCTTTGTTGTCATCTAACAATCAAAAATTTAAAAAACATGAAAGTTTCACACTTCTCCTTTGGAATCTTCCCATTCATTTATGCATACACATCCCACACACCTTTCCCATATCTTGTGCATCAAACATCGTATGCAATTTCCCTTATGCCTTTCTACACAAGGTTTCAAAACTTTTCCCACCTAGCAACATGACTTACCCCTTCTCCCACAACAAATGACCAAGCAAGAGAGTTCATATACAACCCTTCTACACTTTGTCTAGTGCGGTCATTCTTCCTTTTTTAATCCATCTGGTGGATCCACAGAGTGACCATAGGTTTGTATCATGTTTATGTAATATGCAAGAAGACCCAACAAATGTGTGCACATTCCATTTTGCATGCAATGATTTATATACAACTCGATCAAACGCATATACTTGTACCAATCTCTTATCCTTCGTCTTTATCTAGAATTTTTTCTTCTTTTCCACCTTTGCACATCTTGGAAGTTTGACTATCCTCATATCAGTGGAATCATACACTCCTCTTCTATGGTCATTCTTCAAGAATATAAATTTGAATTCTTTAACTAGATTCATGATGCACCCATTCATCCCATGATCCTTGTTTGGAAATCTCTATTTCATGATTAGGCTTTCCATCCCACATATCCTCCAAGTCTTGTGCATTAGTTATCTTGCTTTTTTCTTTGTAGATTAGGAACACATTGTTAAATTGTTATATTAATTCTTCAATGTGTGAAAGCTCTGCATCACTCCAACAGAGGCCAACTATAGCCATGTTTGGCTCTTCCTCAATTCCCATGTGTACACCCCTCATTTTACACTTACTGACAATTTATCTTTCAAAACTCATCATCACATCAATCTCCATGAGTGCATGTCCTAAGGAGTGCAATGGAATCGAGTTTGGATGGTATGTGATGCTTTGTGAAAGATTCACCAAGCCTATCCTCATTAAAACCCACCATTGTGTCCCATTCTAAAATTTCTATTTCAATTTCATTCCCCTGTACCATGCACATACCCTTATCTTCATAGTGTTATACACAATATGAATCCACAAACACATGGGATAGAACCAATCCCCCATAATCCATTTCCTTTCACCTTTTTTTTCTTGTTTCTCAAAGTCTATTTCATAGGACTACATGGGTAATGTGTTGGGATCATTTTAGCAGAGTATTTCTTTTCAAGTTGACCAACTTGGCAAATAAGATCGGTGCATTGCCCACCATTCACAGGGATGTTAATCAACATGTATACAAATGCTACAACCCGGTCTACTTCCTTGGGCAAAGATGCCTCGAGATCCTATGCATTCACCTTTGCTTAGGTTGTGGCATCATATTGGGGTGGTTTTCCCAATCTTCACTTGCTAAGTTTGTACACCCTCTTAGGTCCCCAAGTAACCTTGGGAACCCACTTTTTTGTCAGCTCCCTGACCACTCTAAGCTTAGACTTTTTGGGTTCATGTTTGAACATTCCCTCTCTGATAGGGCTCAAACCCCTGCCTTAACATTTGTGCACATCCACTTAGTCACTTTGTACTCTTCATATCCATCGTGTGCACCAATAATTGGATGTATCTAAGATTGATGCACCATTTTCCAACTTAGCACCCCATTGTCTTGTGGGTCCAATATTATTTTCCTTGCACAATAATGTTGTAGATATTATTTATCTACCTAACATTTGCACTCTCCACATATTATGGGCCACGATTCCCATCCAAAGTCGTTACCACCCTTTCTACTCTATTTTCAAAATTTACGTAATGTTGTTTAAAGTTCATATCTGCGTTGTTTTCATGACACTATTACCTTCCTAGTCGGATTTTTGCCTGCTTCCACCAACTCAATCACCTCGAAGTTAGCCTTGAATTATGCTCCCATTATTGTCACGCTCTGCAACCCTCATTTCTCTTAATGGTCTCAGCGTGGAGTTGTCCGCCATAAACTTTCTATGACTTTCAATCCTCTGTGATGCATCTTGTGCCATCATATTCACTTTTGCAACCATATCAATCAAGATGTTGCACAACTCATAATCATATACAAAAGCACCAAAAGTTAACTCCCAATCATACTTCTTGCTCTTCACAACATGAACATATTTCATCTTTCCTAGGGCTTTTGCTCATGCATGTCCCCTATACTAGTCCTCAGCAAGACGTTGAATGGCAACATACCTTGTATTTTAAAAATGGACACAATGCCCATTATCATTGTTGTTTCCTTGTCATTGGAACTCTTAAGCTAATGATTTTTGTTTATCTTAGCATCAATTTCCTTTGTTGTGCACAACTCCACTTGGAGATTTCAAACAATATCTTGTGCATCAAAGAGTAACTATCTATCTACTGGCACATCTAAGTAGTCCAACAGAGCTACTTCTTGTTTGTGCAATACCTCCTTTTGTGGAATCAACATCTTCATTCCCAAGTATCCACTCCCTATGTCATGATTTTTACCTTTGAACCTACACCTCCCTTGCATGTAGCTTCCTTACTATCCAATTCCCAACATTCTACACAACCCAAATCTTTCCTATGCCATTTGATGCCATGTCCTTCTACAAGATTTTTTCACAATTATTCAATTAATCCTCCTACTTGTGCCTACTAGAATGAGATCAAGTAGGGATCTTTGTGCATTCCCTTTGTTAGAGATCTATTGCACCACACTTAAAATGAAGTCCTTGGAACCTACACCTCTTTCGCCACCTCGCCATCCATAATTCCTACCAGCATAACCTCTTGCTTGTGTAAGTGGTTGATTGTGTGGAACAAATTTTTGGGGTGTGATTAAACCCTTTTCTACGTAAATTTTTATCTCATGAATGACTTGGCCATTTATGATGTCATGAGGATGAGTGTTACATATTTTGCACCACATGGCTTTGACTTCCTAGCCTTTTGAACCAACACACATCGTCATTTCGTGCCCTACCTGACACACTTCACAAGAAGTAACATGATGCACCTTTTTGCACGTGTAGTTGTTCTTTGTATCCCCCTCAATATGTGCACCATAGTCCTTTATGCACTCTTCACATACAACTAAGTCAGTGTAACCATCTTTGAATTTTGAGCCTCCAAAAAAAGGACTCGCCTCAATATCAAATTTCCGTACAACTTCCATTTGAAGTTCAACATCCAATGCTTCCCTTGCATTAGCAAATGACTTCATGGGCTGTTGTCTTCGAAACGTCGGCCACAATCCTCCTACAAAGCAATGTGCATGCTACAACAAATGTATCTTATAAAACAACTTGAAAATCAATGTCTTAAAATGCACATTATAATATGCACATACACTCTCAACCACGTCTTGCTTGATCTCCAACTCTTGGATGTGGAACTCCCTCAAGAACATAGTCTTGAGCTGGTTGAAAGTTTAACACAGTTTGACCCGGGTCAAACTATCTGTTCCACTTGTGCGCACCGACCCATCCAATCCACGTCATAGCCATTTTGGTAAGCTTGTTTCTTCCAAGCACTAACTCAGCCCTTGCAAACGTGTAACTTCCACCTCCTCTGAATATTTGTTCGCTTGAGGTTGCCATCATCATGGTTAACGCTTATTTATATTAATCTAATCAGCAAGAAAGCATAGTTTCCCTTTTAGATTTTGGAATCTGTTGTAAACCATTCTAATGAAATTGTTGATTTTAAGATGTTTATTTTCATTTTCTTACCACAGTTCTCATGATTATCAGGTTTTATTTAATGTCTTAATGTGTGATCCTGTGTACTAATGCCATCATTAGAAATGACCCTTTTCAATAGACCTAGCTTTTATATGGAACTAGCTTAGGATTGTTGTCATCAATGCACGTCCCTTGACTAAACTTTATATAAGATGTTTTTATATCAGCAAAATAACAGTGAGGAAATAGAAATAAAAAAATCAATGAATGTCATTTACGAGAGAGCTTTTATTTTTCAAAAAGTTGATTTATGGGTTTACCTTTAAGGTAGAAGAAATAAAAAGATTTCTTCACAAAATATTTTTTTTGCCCTAAACCAACAGTCTTCAATGGCCACAACATCTCTTTTGATCTCATGATGTCAACTGCCAATACCGCTTCTCATCATACATGCAAACTAAATGCAGACCAAAAATTGACCGACTGCAATACTGCAAATGCACCAAAGGGACATGCCAGATCAAAAATATCTGTGGATGTTACTTAGCTTCCCATTCAGGAAAGCTAGCAGGCAGTTTTCATGATGTCGCTGTCCATTGTTGGAACTATATGAAATTCTGAATGGCTAAAGCGAGGCTGAAACTGAAGCCTTAATTTTTTCCATGCCATGTATGGGATATTCTGCACGGAAATGTACAGATGATAAGATGTTTGAGTATGTGCCCATTTCATCATTAAAACGTGTTTGAATGTTTCATTTTGATCACATATCTCAAATAAAAATTCAGTGCAGCATTGCCCTCCATGATGTCAACCAACAATCATGTCATTCTTGTCCATTTCGTTGTTGTTGCCACTGTTGTTGCTGGACCATAGCTTTATTGTGCGATCATGTGACACGGTTGCAATGTATTGCCCATCTGCGAAGCCAAAAAATGAGTTAGAAATTTATCTGAAAAAGTTACATGGTAATTAACATTAATAAAAAAACGTTTTGGGTGGTTCAAAATTTTGAGGTAGCTAAAACAGCTCAAAAATAAACATACATAAGAGTGCAATCAATGCTCGCGCATTAATGAATAAGAAAATCTAACCGTTAGAACTTAGTATAGAGTCCCAATGTAATGCCATTGTAATAACTATGAGAATTTTCATTTCAAACAAATGACTTTCAGAGTAAAATATTATCCCTTCGTCAAAAAATCATAATGAAACTGAACTGTATATCTTGCAATAAGCCAGCATCTTGCTAAGTACTGAAACGGACAGGATTTTGTAACTCCCATATTTCCCCAGAGTAAGAACTATAACCACTTACAAAAACCAACATGTTATTCCTTTTGGCAATGGCAATGGCAATGGCAATGTTGACAATGGCCTATCGGCATCTCCATTAACAAGCTCCCTCCCTCCAAGTACTCTCAGATGCCCCGTGTCTCCTTCCCAAAAGGGGGTGATTAATAAAGCAGTCAGGGAGAACGTTTATTGGCAATACACTTTGATCAGGGGACCTCTCCCCATGGCCTCATAGCCATAAGACGGATTTCTATGTTGAGAATTTCCTGCAAATCGTCATGATGGCACCAATACCTCTCTCCCCATTATGTTCAACATCATTGGACTCATGGCCTTAGGATACCTCTTAATCAGTTGAGAGTGTGTTTCTCAGCAGTTCCAGATCCAGAGCAACCACCAAATTCAATGGGGAGATAGAGGATCTTTCACCTTTGCTCTACCCAGGAGTTGGACACATAGGAACATATTATTTTCTGGTGTTAATAGAGAGAGTTCATTGTTTTTACAGAGAGATTTAAGAGAGCCACTCACTACCTTTTTCATTATCCTGACCAGAGGTACTTGGTTCATTACCTCTGCAAAGTGATCAGGGTTAGACGTCAAGTTTTGCAGGGGCCGTCAATGATTACAAGAGTAATCACCACCTTTCAACCTAATTCCAGTCATAGAGGTATAAAGCATAATTTAGATGCAACAATTACCCATATATATGGTGATAGATCAATGAGACTGTGTCGCATGCAGTTATCAGGGTATCTCCATCATCTATTTCTTGCAATAAGCAAGGTGGGTCCATTGCTCTTGGACATAGAGGGTCAGTTACCCCTCGTCCACAGTCCAGGTGGTCCAGATTTTACTCTTGGAATATTCTTTTTTCACTATTGATGATGGCTGACATCGGCGAATATTACGATCCCCAATTTTTAATTTGTACTGCATATGACATCGCAACTGAAATCAACACTCGTTCTCTTAGTAATACTCGCATAAGATATTGACTCAGAAAATAATTCTCCTTAGATTCCAAACCATCCACTGAAGAAAGAGTTTGCTTAAGAATCAGAGTTTGCATCAGGATGCTACTAACCGTTATCAGGATGTTGTTAGTCACTATACAAATATTGCTACTTGTTCTAAGGATGTTGTTAATCAAGATACACCTGTCATGGTTAATCTAGTGTTTAAATAAAAAAATTATAGACTTTGGAAGGAAATCAACTTCAACAGGAATAGGTAATGGCCTAGCACATGAGAATGGCTCTAGTCCTCATAGTCTTGACATTCCGCACCTATAGCTTTTGCTGGCAGTCACATTCAGGAAATTGTTGCAGATGTTATGGTTGCATTGCTGATAGGTGTTGACGTCATGATCCAATTAGACATACCAAGGGTCAAGTGTTATGATCTCCATCTTTTACTTCACTGTAGAAAAAAAACATAACACATCCAACAGGTGTCAGAGGAGAAGAGTTTCTAAACAACCTAGTCAGCGGTTCCATTTCAGATAGTTTTTTGTATAGACACAACCCTTATAGGCTAGATTTGTGAAGCACACTTATTATCAAGTTCATTCGATAGTGTTACATCATTTAAAAGAACATATTGATCAAATGGATTGGTTGTCAATTTGGAGTAGGGAGTTACAGGGGCCCCCATGTTATGTATTTTGAGTTAACAAAGATCACCCCTTT
This sequence comes from Torreya grandis, assembly GCA_037957365.1. NCBI lineage: Eukaryota > Viridiplantae > Streptophyta > Pinopsida > Cupressales > Taxaceae > Torreya > Torreya grandis. Next base: position 861,665 of record JARHVA010005801.1, read on the forward strand.
TCATCTTCAGGAAGATAGTAGTGTAGATATTGAGCAGGGCGATCACAAATATGGATGGTACACCGGTAACCATCATCGCCATCCGAGGATGATCCGGTTGTAGATAGTTGGCAGGTGGCATAATTTGGGCTTCCCCACTTCATGCAAACCCAGGGCAAGTTACAGAATGATCGCCATCAGAAGTGGTCTACCTAGTTACAACAGTTTCACCTTAATATTAGACACAAAAATGCAGTTCCAATCAAGCTGAAAACAGCTTAAGCCGCCCTTAGATCACAGCACTATGTCAAGTTTCAGGACACTCTGGATGGAAAAGACTATGGCAGTGCTCCAGAAATACTTCTATCGGCTGAAGCTTTGTCATGATATCAGCAAGTATATTGGATCATGCACAGCATGTGCAATAGCGAAACCAACCAACAAGAAGCAAGACCTCTACGCATCTCTGCTAATTGCTGATTGACCTTGGGAGTCGGTCCCCATGGATTTCACGTCAAGGTTGCCCATGACTAGGCGTGGTCCTGACTGTGGCTTCATTGTGGTTGACAGGGTTTCCAAGATGGCAGTGTTGGTGCCCTGTGTTGGGTTTTATATCCAAAGTTATGTTAGTTGTCATGATAATTTGTATGGGGCATGGATCTCATTTATAAGACACTCACTTTAGAGTTAGAAAGTTAATAATATTAATAACATGTAAGTTGCCGATATGGATACGAGTACGGATATGGGGATTTTTTTTTTGGAGGGGTTTTGGATACGGCTGGATACAGCCATACAAAAATATATATAAAAAATTAAAAATATAAAAATATAGCCATATAAGCAAAATCAACCACATAATATGCATAGAGGAAACAAAATAACTTCAAATAAGTTATATAACCACAAAATATATACTCATAATTCAATGTCAAATATCATAATATTCAATAGTCGAACTTATATTAGTTTTATAAATTATAACAGGTACATGCTGCAAATGTTACAATGTATGGACAAAAATAGAGACAAATCAGCATTCTCATTGTTCACTATATAGTATATTCTTCTTTGACTGCAATGTCTTCATCATCATGTGGTTCATTAGAAACACACGCAGTAGCAGTGCCACTCCCACTAGCTCCACTATGCAAGTCGTGTGAAGCACTGTTTAGCTCCATGTCAAATAAAGAATGGTATGTAAGGGAGGCATCTAAATCAGCAATCTCTGGGTTCACATCCTACAACTTTGTTGGCCCTTCCTTATATTGAGGTTGTTTATATGAAAGAAGACATAAGTTGGAATGCACATAAACCAAATCCTCCGTCTTTTTTGCAGCCAACTTGTGTTTAACTAAGTGGATAAAGCCATAGCTGCCCCAACTCCGCTCAGCTGAAGAGGAACTTGCAACCTATTGTAGCCACAAAGTGAACTAAAATTTATAAAAAATTAAAGATTAAAATACTAAAACTTAAAACAAAACATCGAAAACGTCAAAAGAAGGGTAGAGTATAAAATTTAAAATCTTACTTGTGGTAGAATTTTTATTGCAAGTGGTTGAAAGTGGGTGGATGCTTGCCCATGGAGGTACCACCAAAAATGAGCATCCATCTTGTACTTGTCACGAATAGCACCAAAAGAGTAACCCACCGAGGATATGAAATGCACAAACTCTTCTCTAACTTGGTCTTCTATCTCTGGATCGAAAAATATTCTAGAGAATGTTGTCTTATATCCCTTGGCAACCTCAACATCCCTATATGGTGCGATCCTCCTAGGCAAAGAAAGAATCTCTGCACTGTAGTATTTGGGTGTCAAGGCAAAAGCAAAAAGATGTAATGCGGTGGTCATTTTGTTCCACCTTTCAATGAGATGCAACTGCACTTCTTTAAAGAACCTCTCCATGGGATCTTGCTTTTTGGCATTTATGATAGATTTAATGTTCTCAATCATTGAATCAATTCTATCATAAATCTCACCCAAACATGGATGATCCATGTCCACATATCTCAACATGCTGACGATGAGTTTAGTAAAACTCAGCAAATACTCCACACGTTCCCACCATGCATCATTAAGAATACACCCCAAAGGTTGTTGATGACCATGCTACTCAATGCCTCACGCACCTTAACAAGTCATCTCAAGACTATGGTGTGTGAGGCAAATCAAGTCTCAGCAACCTCATACAAAATTAAAACAAATTGAAATAATTAATAAACTTAAAAAATTGTTCAAAAATAAAAACACTACAAATTACAAACTTACAATATTAAATTAAATTAAGAGTTACCTTCAACAACGGTAATTTTGAAAAAGTCATAAAAATGGCTTGGGACATGTGATGGTTGGTTATGAACTGGATCTCATTCACCTCCTCATATACTTGTTTGATCCGGTAAATTTTTGTCCCCAACTTTTGCAACATAAGATTGAGGGAATGAACGGCACAAGGTGTCCAAAATATATGCTCATACCTTGCCTCAAACAACATGCCCATAGCTCTGCAATTTTTAGCATTGTCCGTTACAACTTGGACAACGTTTTGAAACCCCACTGTCTCAATGGACTCTATCAAGACGTTAGCAATGAATTGTGCATCCTTCACTTACCCCTCACAATCAACGGCCTTCAAAAACATTGCCCCTTTAGGGCTCATTGCAATCACATTAATCAATGGCCTATTTGTCGTATCTTTCCATCCATCGAAAATGATGGACACCATGTTTCGATCCAGGAACCCCTGATGGGCTTCAATGCATCTTCAATGTGTTTTCTTTCTTTTGTCAATAAAATGGTGTGCATTTTTTCATAACCTGGGGTGACAAACCCTTTAGGGGCAGCATTGATAGATCTCACCATTTCCTATCAGTAAGGTGATTTAACAGTATTAAATGATAGCCCACATGCGTAAATACAATGCATGATGCTCTGCTCCACTATCTCTCTGAGAGTCATTTTGGAATGCTCTCTCCAATGGGCCTACATCTTTTGTTTTCTTGCGACCAAGAGGTGAATCCTCTTCCTCTTCGACTGCAACAGGTGTAGCAAGAAAGGGGTGTGATGGAGTCACCACATTAGCACAAGCTAGATCAACAAGTAGTGATCATTTCTTTCTCAAATGATGCTTCGATCTTTGCCCCACAACATTTGCATCTTCTTACTCTTTGATGTATGCAACAATCTTTCCCTATGACAAGCCCTTTCTCGGCCTTCCACCTATGCTTGGTCCACCACAAATTCGGATTCTAGTGCCAGAAATAGCACACAAATGAGCTTTCACTCGACTATACGAGCTCTTGAATTTACTGTAACACTTTGAGCAAAGCCAATGAAAACACCCTCCGCCAGGGATCTGTTCCAATATTGTCACATACTTCCAAAGGGGCGTTCATGAATTAGATTTGAGGGTTATCCCTTGACCCACCGAACTAGCAATTGCACCCTGAGGCATTCTAATTTCTAGCAAATCCCTATAGGCTTATATCTCCAATCCTGGTACAAAATAAAAAATTGCTATTATAATTTAATGTAAAAAGTTAAAACTAAAAAAAACAATTACTATTAAAATTAAAAACAAAATCAATTTGTATTTGATATATATTATAATGGTTAATATTAATAAATATTAAAAAATAAAATATATAAAATTTAAATATAATTATTTAAACAAACTAAAATATTTAAATGCTAACTAAAAATTAAAATACTAATAATAATTATAAATAAAAACAAACTAATCCATATATATTGAACACCTTAAAAAGTTAAAATATTAAAAATATTAACTATTAACTATATATATTATAATTTGATATTAATATTTTATTATTTTAAAATATTTAAAATTTAAACTATATAAATTTAAAATATATTAATTTATAATCTTTAAAAAATTAATTCTAATCGAAATTAAGTTTAATTATATTATTGGATATTAATATTTTAAAATATTTAAAATTTAAACTATATTTATTATTATTAAACTATGATAATAATTTAAACTATTATTATTAATTTATTATTTATTAAAATTTTAAACTTTGTCATTTAAACTATCCATTAACTTAAAACTAAAAAGAAAAAAAAAACTAAAAGAAAACTCCCTGCAACGGCAAGCGACGGGCGACAGCAACAGCAAACGGCACAAGCAAACAGCAAGAGCAAACAGTAGGAGATTGAACGCAAGAACAACCCGATGTTATCGGATACGACAAGAACAAACGCAGGGAAAGTCGCAGGGCCCAGGGAGAGTTAAACTCAACAGAATGAACAAATGCGGCGGAAAGGAACGCAGGGAGAATCGGATATTAATGTTGGCTTTTACGGTTTTACCCTTTTAGGGTTACGCAAGTCCACTACAGTTTCACTTTTCATTTTTTTGTAGTGAAAAAAAAAATTAAATGATTTTTTATTCGCCAATCCACGGAGATATGGCTAGGGCACATCTTACCCCTACAGATACGACCATATCCGCAGGGGGTAAGACATGCATTGGCCGTATCCCTTGCAAATCGTACCCGCTCAGTACCGTATCGCCGCTTCCTGACGTATCTAGGACCCTACACTGCCATATCCGATAACGTAGAATAATATGTTAGTGAATCAATTGTTCTCGTAGTTAGTTGGTTCAGTTCCATACATGTGTGCAAGCTTTGATATTTAGGCTTGTGGGTATTAGATTTAAAATAGTCTAAGCGTGTGCATTCAACATAATGTAATCTTTCTTCGTATTAATAAAATATATAGCATTGGGCCATTTCTAAACAGTGGTATCAAAGCTAAAGATCTACATTCTTGTGAAGAAGAAGCCTATCACTGAACTGTGAAGAGGTTAAGTGTGAAGAAGGTCCGTGTGAAGAGACAATAACCACTTACCCAAGGGAATAAAAAAAATTTGCTTGGAGTAAGAAACTTATTTTTTCATAATTTAATGCTTGCATATACTTTTGTCAGAAGCCATATTTAACATTTACATCATATATATTTGTTTACACACGTTGTGTGTGTGATTTCATATATATTTTATGGGTTACCTGAGAAGAGTTGTGGTAAATTTATAGAGTTTTTTAGAGAGAGAAGTTTGAATACATCTTTATTTTTCCAAGAGAGAAGAATGGTTTTTTTTTGTATAAAAAGAGGGAAGTGTTGGTGTAAGGTGAAGGAACAGCAACCAAGATCTGCATATGGTGCTGAAACTCGTGGAAAATTTAATTGAAGCATTGAAAAGAGATAGAAGTACTGCAATTGTGTGAAATAGCATTGAAATTGTGCCAAGAGAGGCTGAATCGAAATGTTGGAAGAGAGACACTGAAATAGTAGTGCCTAAAATGTCGGAGAAGAGGTGAAATAGCATTTCCATTAATAGAAGATTTCTTTATATGCTGAAATCTCATTAAAAATTGTCAAAAATCTAAATCTCATGAATGGACTCAAATATCTATTGGAAAAGCATTGGAACAGCCAATACCTAAAATGTGGCATTCAAAAAGTTATTTAAATTCTAGAAAATGCATTAAAAAAAGCCTTTTTGTTGTTGTGTGGGTCCCATACAATATTTATTTGCTGCTCTTCATCTTCCTAGGTAAAGTAAATTGAATTTTATTTTTTTATCAAACAGATTGATACAACGTGCTGTATAGAATGTTTACATTGAAAAATATATGAATGCTCATAGACCAACTGGCAAATGATGTTTTATAAGGTACTTGACAAAGAAAGAGATCAAAAGTTCAAGTCACCATATTTCTTATTTTGCATGTAATGCAAATTTTAAAGAATTAGCATATAAATACAACGATATATGCAAATCTGAAACATTATATATCAAATGGTTACCAAGTGGAGTTGGTCAAAGAGTCTTGCATTGATATTTAGTGTGGTGGATGTCAAGAGATCCAGTCTTGCCAAGTATGAAGTTGAGTTTTCTTAATACTGTTATTTTTAGTACATATTGCCTATGACTATGAAGTTTTGAGTCTTGATGTTGCCTTACATGAAGAAAGGCACGTGACCACCCATTTTGAAAGTTGTTGCACATTCCAAGTCCATCAAAAAAGTTAAATTTTGGTTTGGAGTCTACCTTCTAAAGTTGTTTTAGAAAAATGCATTGAAAAACGGAAAAATAAGGTGTTTTTCATGTATATCAGGTGCAACTTCGATAGTACTCGACACCCTAGCATTGTTTTGACCTTGAAAATGGGTAGTCCCTGTTTAAACATCATGGTTGTCATTGTAACACTATGCATTCATGTTGCCAATACCATTGGAGATCAAAATGCAGCATTTTGATCTTTATAGGTCCATCAAGATCAACCAAGCTAACAAAGCTAGAAGACTCATCCATCTTGAGCTCACTACTAAGTCTGAGATCGGGTTTTTCTTGTAGTGCTGTTTCTTGATAAATGATAAGAATTTGGTGTTATTTTTGTTTACGTCCAAATTTTGGTTTTCTTTAATGACATCATTGATGAAGAGCATACCAATCACCTAGTCATAGTTATGTTGCATAAGACTTCCCGCCTCAACTGATATGGAAAAACAGATCGTTTTGGTTTTGATTGATCTTCAAGTGATTGTACATACCAACAAGGGAAGTAGGCACAAGAGTGTTTACAAAAAGGATAGAGTTATTAAGCATCATGTAAGATGTGTCATACTTCAAATATGAAATAATCGTAGAGACAAAGATCAATGTGGTTGGGCATTCACATGATGATATATTGCAATACAAGTACAAATGATCAGAGGGATGGTGGATGAAGCACATTCATCATCTTCATGTCAAGTAGTGCAAGGGCACAAAGGGTCAAGTTGATGTTGTGGTTGCAATAGACATGTCAACATAGATTGATTAGTGCCAAAAGTACAGATGGCCAATTGGCAAGTTGCAGAGAGTTTTGTTCGATAGCTTCAAAGTCGTATTACTCTGGATCATCTTCATTACCCTTTTCAGTTGAGTTTTATAAGTTATGTAGTGTTAATTTGTATGGGGCATGCACCTCATTCATAAGCCACTGCCTTTGGAGTTAGAAAGTTAATATTATTAATTATTATTTTAGTGGATCAGTAGGTCAGGTAGTTCGTTAGTTGGGTCCCGGGCATGTATGCAAACTTTGTTATTTAGGCTTGCGGGTGTTAGATTTAGAATATTTCAAATGTGTGCATTTGACATAATGTAATATTTCTTCATATTAATAAAACATATAACATTGGGCCATTTCTGAACACCTTGGAAAAAGAGGATCAACTCTGAAGACATTGTGTGGATCTACTTTGAGCATATGTAGGTCTAGTTCAGCTTACCACAGACCATTGTGTCAGACAAGGACAACAGGGTTTTTAGCATTTAATGGTCTGCATTATATTTCACAATGGACCCCATGCTAACCAAATCCACCTCTTTTCATCCATAGACAGATGGGCACACAAAAGTGGTTAACTGTATCATGGTGCATCTACTTCAAATGTATAACTCAAAACATCCACAAACATGGGATTATAGTTTACCATACAACCATGAACCAGCATAGCCATATTCGAGCCCTCCATGGCTCCACAAGACATTGCCCTTTTCAAGTTTGTCTTGGGTTTCAACTGCTATCCCTAATCAATGTAGCAATATCTATTGTATCGAAGTTAGTATCTCACCATGCACAGAAAGAATCTAACAAGGCTCCTAGATTTATTGAATGAATCCGGTAAATCCAATAGCAAATGTGTGAGATCCTATAGAAAACCAACCAAAAGACAAACAAAACCATGACCAACATCGAGTCCCTCATTAGTTCCACGTTTGTAATAAGTTATGGCCCCATTTGCATAAATAATGTTTGAAAGCCCAAACAAGAAACTCATATCTCTCCAATACAGGGCCTACATAATCAACAAGCAAGTGGGAGTTAATTCCTTTAAGCTAAACTTGCCACACTATCTTGGGTTGCATCAAGTGTTCAATGTGGAACTACTCCAACCATATATCTCACCTTTCTTGGACACTTCTAATAGTGTTGAACAGTTGCAGGTCACAGAGTTAAACCATGACTGTTCAACACCATTCATTGTGAATTAGGTTATAATACAATGGTAAAAGACACCAAAAATCAACAAATTCCCCTATATCGAGTGATCAAAAGTAGGGTAGTTTGCTCACCAAATGAAGTAGCTAACCAAAAGCCAGATTCAATAAAAAAAAAATGCATTTGGTAAAAGACCTAGACACAATGTGGCCCATTGCTTCTCAAGCAGGCGAATGATCCCAACAATGACTTGGAAACACTACAAAAGAGTAATGGTTTAGATTTAGAAAATTTCAATTTTCTAAAAAAGCCAGCACAATGTAAATGGCAATCTCGGAGACCTTTAGAGCCTTGAAAAAACCTCATTACATAGTTAAAGCTTTGTGAACTTCTAGAACGTGAGCCAAGCTCTCTGTAAAGTTAAATCGGTTATAAAATCAGACTTTGCCCGAAAAATTTATGACCCCAGCAAAGTGGCCCACCCCAGATGGCTGCTATTAGCAATTCTTATTTTATAAGATCTCTTATTCTTAAGAGTTTTCTTATCCACATGCCTATGCATGTTGAAAAGATATTATTAGTTTATGTAGCATTAATAAGTTTCTTATTCGCATGCCTATGCATGTTGAGTGGATATTATTAGTTTTTGTTTAACTGTAAAGCGGATTACCATTATTAGTCTTATTTAGCTATAAAACAAGGGTTCACATTATTATAATACAAAGTAGATAGCAGACATCTCTACCACAAAGATTGCTGTCTTTATAGAAACTCTATTATTATCTTGCAATAAAACTTTGTTTGTACTCTTGAAAATTTGTGTCAATTCAATAGGGAAGAGTTTGTTTTACCATGACACATCAATTCCTAATAGTGGGTGTGTTGTCCCCCAGACTGAATCCTCAATCTGAATCAATACCCTCCTCCCTCTTACTCTACAACAATAACATTTAGATTACCCAAGGGTTGTATTTTTTTACCTGGGGCCAACTAAATACCATTTCAGTTCCTTCATGGCATAATGTGTGGTTCTTGCAAGTATATGAATAAGGGGCTTACCTTTGTCTTGGTTAATCTGTACAATTCCAAATGAGCAAGAACTCTGTTATTATCATGTTTACCAGGGTGAGAAAGGATATATGGGTCTAACAATCATAATATGTCCTTGGTATTATGATGTAAAGCATAAAACAAAAAAAATTGAACCACCTCCAAGCTTTGGGGCACAGTGATTATCGTGCGGCATTGACCATAAGAGTGACTTCTGTACAAGGCTTACCATTTGATGATAATCATACACCCTTCCTAATGGTGTATCTTCAGGTGACCGATAAACAATGCAAAGTTGATCATCACATAGCCTAACATTCAAGTAGGTTGCACACAATACTAACGTTCAACTGATTGGGTGCAAGTAATTGTTCTGAAGCAGGAAACAAGGTCATTAACAATGGTCCTCTTGAAACAGCAAAATGACACTATGTTTGAATGTATAGAGACATGCAATGGCTCAAAACCACAGCAGTAAAATAAGCTAAAGGTTTCATAATTAGACTACTAGTAGCTAGCAAATCAGTCATCTCAGTGGTATTTAACTGCTATTAGTAACACACGTCATTTTGTGCATATTCCAAATATGCTGACCTTTTTAACTTGATATTTTTTAAGCTACACTTTTCTATGGCCATTCAAAATGTGATTGACTGTGCTTCACCTAAAAGATGATCAGTAGAATAGAAAAGTCACGGGACAATAATCAACAATGTGAAAACAAAATTCTATTTCTTACCTGCTGCTACATCCACACTTGTAACCTTCGCCTCATGTCCTGCCAATGTCTTAATGGCCTTGAAGTCTCGTGCTGACCACACCTAAAATATCAGGCAAACATTAATTAGAACTGAAAACTAAGAAAACACAAAAAAGGAAGCATCAAACGGATTTTGCCTCTTGACAAACTCATATAAAAAGCAAGTGATGGCAACAATGAAATGTTACAAAAGACATCTGAAAAAACAAATGACCAGTAGGTTTTTAATACCAACTATACAACATTAGTTTCACGCTCTGCCAAGCATATATTTTCTGCATTATACATTTTACAGAAGCATGTCACCACAATTGTAATTGATTCTATAGATATCTATTGATAAATGATCTTCAAGATATGATACGAGTGTCATTCAAGCAGAGAAGAATTATTTTCCCTTCTTTATTATCATTGGTTCATAGATAAATCCATTACAGAAGCATATATTTTCTCTGAGTTCTACATTTTACATTTCTTATGAGTTCTACATTTTACAAAAGCATGACACCGCAACAGTCATCGATTCTACAGATATATATCGATAGATGAACTTTGAAATACACAATAGTCAATCAAGCAGAGAAGAATTAGTTTTCCTTCTTTTTTCTCATTCATTTGTAAATAAATTTGTTACAAATTCTCAAAAAGCATGTAGGCCTGATAGCAGTATTTCTTTCATTTATTATAAATACCAAGGTAAGATAAAATTTGTGTGGGAAATTAATATATCACATCCAAATGAAAACAAAAGCAAGGAAGAGATAATATATTAATGTCCACGAATGACTAGAAGGTCAATGGGACTCAAGAATACACCCAATTACAATAGAAAGAGCTAGGGTAAAGGGACCTTAGGAACAACGACTAACTGAATAAAATAAGAATGAACACACTAAATGTAAACGTATGGTGAACCCAACGCAAGAAAATCCTCCAACCCATGTGGATAGGGTAATAATACAAATAGCCAAGTGGGGGGAGTAAGAACCCCCGAAAAGCATTGGCTGATGAGAGTCAAAAGTCGAAAAGACTGGATGGTAGTCTCATCAAATATCTCCAATTGTGCCCAAGATAGAGGAATCATCTATGCCATCATCTACACTATGAAAGGGCCAATGCAAGATATAATAAAGATCCTTAGGGAATGTCTAGGGTTGAGGGGCCCACGTTGGGTAAACTTTGGAGGAAGCAAAGCACTCCCCCTAGAAACCTCCTAACATCCAAGGCCAGAGAAGCTCCCATGGCAGCAAAAAAGCTCGTAAAGTGTGCTTGCCTCTGCAGCCTAGGAGGTGATTGCAAAGAAACAAATCCACGACACCAAGGAGCAGATCCGTGATGCAAAGCAAGAGCAGATCCTCGTCGTTGAGAGCTGGTGTGTTGAGGGTACCTTAGGATTAGTGTTGTGCGAATTATACCTTAGGATGAGCATCGCCTTAATGAACTACCCCCTCAATGTGTGAAGCAAAAATATCCAAAGGGCACTTAATGGCACCAACCTCTGTGAGGCATTGAAAGAATGAAGTGATCATCCTGGGGGTTCTAGGCACAACCTCTTGAAGAAAAAGAGCCATGCACTCTTGATACAGGTACAAAAAGAAAGTGTATAGAAAGTTGCCCAAGTCTCTGTAAAGACAATGGTATCTCCCCTAGATCTCATAATAATAGGGTATCTAAAAATGAAGTGCTCCTCAGTCTCCACCATAGTTACCAAGTACAGAAATCCGGATCCATTTGGGAGGGCAAAAAAATCCAAAATCCAAAATTCTTGAAAAAGTTTGAAAAAATCTGTTCTGGAATATATATAGATATATATGTGAGCATGGTTTTATAAATATGCAAAACAAACAAATACAATGAAAAACATTAATACAATAATATAAAAATGTTAATATTATATCATATTTATAGTTTTTGGGCCTTTTTTGTGGAAAAAAACTTAAACTAATAAAAAAACAAAAAGAAATATTTTTTTGAAAAAAAAGACCAACCTGGTCGAACTTATCTGGGCCGGCCAAAAAAACGGACCTATCCAGATTTCGTCCAGATCCAACCGGATTTGGTAACTATGGTCTCCACCTCCTAAAGTGGGCAAAGACGACAAATATGGTCCCCACAATCAATATGATGATCAGTCTCACCCTGCAGTTGGTTGAGCATATCCTCAACTGGGTTAGGGGAAACCTCAATTCTTGAGACAAATGACATTTGAGATTGTCAGGGTTACAAATGACAACATCCACCACCTGCAAGAAATGCTCAATGTAAAAGGCAAGCTTGGGGCTAAGCAACTAAGGAGAGGTCCAAGTGACCTAGATGTACTGTCTATAGATATCTTCTCTAACAGCTCTAATGATGGCCTCCTTTGACGGAAGAGGTCAGAGAGGGGCATCTAAAGAGTACTTGAAAGGAGTTAACCTATCAATAGAGATATCAATAGAACATAATACAAGCAATGTCGACGTCTATTAGGGCCAAAGATGCAATCCTCTCTAAATAACATGGGGCTAAGTATGGATACCTTGCACGGCTTGAAATTGAATCCTCCATGGTTCTAAGTCTGTGAATGTAAAAAAGTAACCCTGAAGATAGTCTGAAGGCATAGACACTAGGCAGCAAACTCAACTTGGACAAAGCACTAAGAAACAGTCTGTTTACCACAGATCATACGTTGAATCATGAGAGCCTATACCCTCTCAATACGATTCCAATCGACAGAATCTAGACTGTCCCCAAACCTTAGACCCATAAAAAATTGTAGGCTTGATGAATGTATCAAAGAGCTGCATCTTCAAAGGGATATCCTAGAAGTGGTTCTAAAAGCATTGGCACTCCAAGATAAAAAGGGAGGCATATCCCTTGCAAAGGCGTGACTGAAAAGCAAGCTTCATACTAAAATATGGTTCGAAAAACTCGACCCCCAAGTAAGTGTAGGCTAATGTAATCTCCAAAGTTCCCCTTGGTAAAGAAATTGGCACCAGGGAAGAGAACATTTGGAGGTGTTGAATATCATGACCTTAGTTTTGCTAAGGTTGACCATCAACGAACAAAGCTCGCAAAAACGAACAAGGGCATCAAGTTGTCTCTATAAACCATCAACAAAGTGAGAGAGGAAAACAATGTCATCGGCAAAAAGGAGTATGGTTATCACCACATCATGTAAAATGCAACCATAATCTACTTGGGTATGTTGTCGAAGAAAATCCTCTAGCTCATCGACATAAACACTGAAGAGGGTCACATAGAGAGGTCATCCTTGCTTGACCCCAATGGTACTCTTCACAAAGCTAGAAAGATTGAGAGATGTCCAAAATTGTTTGACAACTATCTCATAGAGCCTCCAAGTGGCAATAATGAGTGAACCCAGAATGTTGACATCACGCAAGTTTTGGAAAAGATGTTGTGGAACTGAATCAAAGGCTTTCCAAAAGACTACAAATCACAAAAGACTTGGGAAGACCAATGACAAGTCTCCTCAATAATTCCCCTAAGAGTAAACATGTGGTCAATTGTCTGGTGTTCCCTCTTGAAGTCGGCATGCCCACCTGCTCTAAAGATTACCCATCTCTAGATTCCCACCTGAAGCCAACATGGCCCTTGCTCTAAGATTACCCCTCTATAAGTGCTTTGAAAGCTGCATGTTTAACACCATGGCATAAAGCTTGGAAAACGTATGCCCAATCATAATGATCCTGTAGTTGCTAGGGTTGGAGCTATACCCAGACTTGAGAATGAGATGGATCATGTGTTGGGACCAAGAACAAGGCAAACCCAAGCAAACAACCTCGTTAAATAGCTTTTCCAATGAGAAGGCAAGGGTATCCACACCATATTTGATGAACTCAGCCTAAAAGTCCTCACAATTTGATGCTTTGTTGGTACATAGCTACTGAATAGCCCTTGTGACTGTATTGGCAAAGAAAACAATAAAAGATGATGGTGTGGTGAAGACAATGACAACAGGCTTCTCTAGGATGTCGTAGAGAGAGCTAACATAGGAAACCCATGTCAGGGGATCAATGTCATAAGCGGGGATCTTCCTCGGAAGGAGAGTGCACCAAAAGGTCTTAAGGGAATGGCATAGGTCAGTAAGGAGAGCAAGTCATCTAGATGTAAGAAACACACATTCCTTTTGTCGGAGAAGACAACAATAATCTCTACAAGTGGTGGGTATGGAGGGAGGGTCATGGGCTTGGGCAAAACGAAGTCTCCAATGCAAGGATTTACACTCGTCATCGTACCAACAATTCATAGGGTAAAACCCATGGGAATGAGGTGAGCTAGAGTAGTGTACAATGTAAGGAGCTAGAGTCAAGGGGTGTATCCCATTGAGCATGACGTCAAAATTCATTCATGAACTCTATAGTGGAGAAAGGGAGCGAATAGTATCCGAATAAAATTTGGGAGAGACGAGCACAATAGTCAATGGTGTACTCGTCATCAAAGTGGATTGTGGTGTGGCAAGTGTTGAGGACGCAGTGGGAGGCGATGGGAGATAGGAGTGAGATACATGTCGGATGAAAGTCAAGGTAGAATGGTCGGCTAGTGGGAGCTGATGGGAAATAAGGAAGTCCCATGTGGGGGATGAGGGATTTGCAAGTAAGAACATAATCCACTATGCTCACTCCCACCCCCCATGGTAGTGAATTACTAGAATCAAACAAACAAGGAAGCTTGTTAAGAGTGTGGAAATTCTGTGATCCCCCAAATTGGAGAAGGTGCCTCCCGTAGGCATTCCCATCTTTTGACTCTCTTTGTAAACTAAACTCCTCAAGAACCAACTCTTGAGAGCATAACTCGTCCTATGAAAGATCATGAATAGGTGTCTAGGGGGTCTCTATATGGGCATTCAAGTCCCCCAAAAGAATAACATCGCCCACTACGGAATAATGTGAAAACTCTAGATAAAATTCAAGGTATGGATTCCCATCAACATGCACAACAAAGGGCGATGAAGCAAGAAGTAAATAGCAAACTGCAATGAAGACATCATGGATAGGAAGCGAGCCCCTCTGAACATGCAACCACATGTATCTAGAATGGACATCAAAAGCTATCAATGACACACTAGACCTAAGGTGCTCATGAATGAAGCAAGCCACTTCAGCGGAACCACAAACAACACCCAATCTATGGGCCTCACGTCAACAAGCTGAGACCCAGAAGTGTTCTAGGCTCTCATGGGTCTCAGTAAGGAAGATGAGATCTTGCAGTGCAATCACATCCTAGAAGGTACTAGGAGAATATCACAAAGCACCATTACAGTTCCAACAAGCAATGGAGATGCCACCATCACCGTCTAAGACCCCAAGTCCCTTTGTTTAGATAATAAAGGATGGGACCACCCTGGGCGTGGGGAAGCACAAATCACAGCCCTGCAATCCCAAATAACAGCCCATTTGTTTTAGTTCCTAGCAGCGACAACCAAGGCCCAAGATTTCAAAAGCTCCTCCACTTGGAATCTTATGAGATCAGCATCTAAGTATTAATCTAGTGGGGACAGAAAAGAGCTTCCTTTTATATTTTAGAGCTCTTAAACAATCCTCTGCTAATTGGAACTTGATGATAGGAGTGTCATCGAGAGAGTCATTCCTGCCCGGTCGAGGAAGATGTTACTAAAGCCTAGCAACTCCTATAACAATTTTTGCTGGCTTGCAAGGGATCAACAAGCTTAGGCAGGCCACAAACCTAAAGGTTAAGGGCTTTGGCTTGTCATGCTCTCTCCTCATCAAATTTGGCTTGGACAGCCATTTCAAAAACCAGAGGGGCTTTCTTCCCTTTTAAATATTTGGACCTGAGATTTTTGTTTGTCAACTTGTTTTTGGGTGGACTGTTAACGAGTTGTGGTTTCCTGCTTCAGGTGCTCCTGCTGGATAAGTATATCAGATTGTTTGTTTTTAATCTCATGAACCAAATACTGAAGCAGCTGTAAGTGCAGAGCTTCTACAGGTGGACCTTGCGACTGCTCAAGAAAGTAACCCTCACCCTCATGTCGGCAATGATAGGTCTTTCTCTTGCAATAGTTGTTTGAAAGGTATTAATGGCACTAGCCAGAAAGCTAATGGAAGCTTGACTACATAGATAAAAATGTTCAGCCAAAGGCAAGGATAAGTAAGGCATCTCAATCTTTGTTTGTTCTGATTCAGACCAAATCTTACAAGATACTGACATTACATTTCACTGAAATACTAAGAGAACTAGTTTAATCCTTCTACATTTCTAATCATACAGCCAAAAAATGTTGAACAGCATTGACAAAATGTAACTTTAAATATTGTTGGTAAATGGTTTTAGCTCTTTGCTTGTTTCACCCTTATGTATCTATGCATTGAATTTCATAATAAGAGACTAGAATGGAACTACTTAAATGCTATCCGACACACTTAAAGAAGAGCAAAGGAAAATCATTCAAATCAAAACAAGAAATGAAAAATAAAAGGTCAATCATATTCATGCCCCATAGCTCATCAAGTTGACCACTCTTCCAAACTCTAGAGAAGAAATCCACATTTCAAAGAAGAAATCCCAAATTCTTAAAATATTTATTTATTGAAAACGTTTGTAAGACACGTCACCCATAATGGCTACCTTCTCTACTCTATTTCTCAGGACCATGATAATACTAGACTATACACTCTTACTATCCATGTCAAACTTCCTATGATAAACTCTCTGGTTTTGGATAGTTTTTCAAGTAAAGTTGTAATGTATCAAGTCTCAACCAAAAGCTCAGAATGAAAACTTTGCTACCGTTTGTTTTGTGTGCATTTTGTATTATAACAGGGTTTTGCAGATAAATTAATAGAATTCTTTTTCAACTAGTTAAACAAAATAATATGGCACCACCAATGTTTCTAGAGTTGTGATATTTAGGAGAATATATCACTGTTATTATCTATGTTATACTGCATAAGGAAAACATTCTAGTTTTGGTCAGTTCTTCCTGTAAAGTTATAATGTCATAAAAATGCTCCAGTGGCATATTTTCCTACCTAACATTTTGTAATATTGTAGCGCTTCTGCCAGATAGATTAATATAATTCTATCTTACATGGTTGGTTTATTTTAATTCAATTGTTGGTAACTGCAAGAAATTAATTTATACTAGTAGGGTGTGCAAAATTGAATATGTCAAATTTGAGAAAGGGAGAGAAAGAAAAAAATCATATTAACATCCATGAATGAGCAAAGTAAGTCGATGGGATTCAAAAGTACAGCCAGATACAATAGCAAGAGGGAGTCAAAAGTAAACTCCAACATAGGAAAGAAACTGGAAGCTATAAGCTAAAAGCACAGCAGAAAAAGATTCTAGCTAGGGGATGAAAACCAAAATTTCCAAAAACTGTTAAACACAAAACAAGTCAGTAAACAAGTCATATAACACAAATATTACAAATAACAATGTGAGAGGAAGACCCATCCCCAAAGAAGATAAGGCAGATGAAGACTGCGGCTGAAGAGCAAAGCAGACCCTAATCTGTATCAAAATACAGTGCAGATGAAGGACCAACACAGGGACCCATTACAGTTGCAGATTATATGAAGATCATCAGTCACTACTATTGTCACTTAGAGAGAAAGGAAAGCCTACATTTCGGCAGTCAAGAAAGCATTTAAGCAAGATTTATCCATTTAGAACTTAGTATTACCAATGTTCTATTGTGCAAACGCATTTAGGTGGCTCAAAATGGAGACGATAATTACAGTGTTAATTTGAATGATTTGGAAATCCTTGTGCAAACAAAGTACCTTCACAGAGGGAGCATGAAGAGTGTGAGCACTACATCACTTCATTAAACTTAATGCTTTCTCTGGATTCTAATTGACAAAACAGATTTGAACTATGAATTGTTGCAGATAAAGGGACGGAAAGGTCCCTCATGGTGTATCCTTTATAAACATGAAACCAAAACTACCTTAACCTGTTTTATAAATGTCATATTGTTCAGACCATAAATTACATAACCGACGAGTAATCCCCAAGTACTCAGTTACTCGCCAGGAAAACGCTAAGGCGATTAACAGGCACTCGAACTCACCAAACTTCAAAAAACCGCCATTTTTTTGGTCTTCTGGCGAGTACTCGTAGAGTCCTTACCGGAAGCCCTGTACACATTTGGACTCATCTAGCACGCGTCCAGACGCAGCCAGCACATGTCTAGGCCTGAAAATGGATGCCAAACGTTGATAAAACACTGAAAAAACATGCAGATTTGTCTTATAAATTGAAACACACCCCCTCATCGTATTCACACAAGATTTAGAACATTCAAAATCGAATTGGAAGGAGAATTCAGCAAAGCGATTCCCAGGTTCGTAAATTTATTTTTTGTTTGTTTTTTTTAAATTTCCAAGCATGTAAATGCATTGAAATTAAATTATAAACATGTTTGATAAAAAATTTAAATTTTAATATTCAAATTTCATGCATTCTATTCAATTCCGTGGAATTCTACTTAATATTTAGTATTTACAATTTATGCATTTTTTTAATAATTTTTTATTAAAAATATATTTTTTTAACTATTATAGTTTCTGTTTATCATTATAATTTATTTATTGTAGAGAATCATTCTCAATGTTTTCAATATTTGTCCTAGGGTTAAATCAAAATGTTTAAAATTAAATTTACAAGTTTATGATGTAAGACTATTTTTTTAAATGTATTTTAATTTGTGTTAAAAGTTTTTATTTTTTATTTTTTTAATGTTGTTTTGAACATGTTTGCAAGTATACCGTTAGCAAACAATGGCATCCGCCAATGCATCGAGGTCAAATTCAGTCAGAAGTGGGCAAACGGCTCCCCCTAACTCTCTCAGTGTTTCTTGGAAGTATGTCATGCAGGTTGGATAGTCCCAAACAGTTTCAATTTGTTTGTTTTGCACGAAGATGTCAGGGGGCATCAATAGTCTCAAATACCAAATTTTATGCATTATTTGCCATGATGTCACGCCTTGTCCCAGTGTCACAAAAGAGACAAAATGAGAGATGATAGCAAAACTCACATTGTTGGAGGAAAAAAAATTAGAGAAGGCAAAGATACAAGAAGTCATAACGGCGATTGCTCCCACATCAACAAAGGAAGCAAAAGCAACTATAACAAAAATTGTGCGCTCTACTCGAGGGCCATGCAAGCACCATGACACATCTCCATCGAGTTCGAGTCAAATACACTCCATTTTTTATATCTAAAAACACACCTGTGACACAACATTGCAAGGTACAAGTTGGAACAAGAAGGCACATGCGGACGTAGATAAAGCATGTGCAAATTTTTGATACTTCAACAACCTTCCCTTCAATGCGGCGAGGAACCCCTATTGCAAATATTTGGTGACAACATTGACAATTGTAGGTAAAGGATACAAGACACCCTCATTATGAGACTTGAGTGGGAGGTTGCTCCAAAATGCAGTTGAATATGCAAAGGTAATTGTTGAAGATCAAAAGAGATTGTGGCATAAGTTTGGATGCAACATTCTTTCTAATGGATAGACGGGATGGAAAGAAATGCACCTTCATCAACTTTTTGGCATCTTCAAATGGTGAGCTAGTTTTTTTGAAATACATTGATGCATCTAACAAGATGAATGCAAATACTTTGAGCTTGATGCTCGAATAGGTTGTTTTAAAGGTGGGCATCGAGAATGTTGTCCAAGATGTCACAGACAATGAATAAGCATATGTGGCAGATGAGAAACTTCTCAAGGAGAGACATCCATCAGTCTTTTGGACCCCTTATGCAGCCCATTACCTTGACCTTCGTTTGGAGGACATAGGCAAACTTGATTGAATGTGATCGGTTGTAGAAGAACCCAGAGAGATAACAAAATATATATACAATCACCCTTGGGTTCTCAACTTGATGAGAGAGCACACCAAAGGGAAAGAGCTTGTTTGAGGCGAGGTCACCAGCTATGCAATGCATTTTTTTACATTGAAAAGTATATGCAGTTTGTTGACTTTTTTAACAGATGTTTGTGAGTCAAGCTTGGATGGACTCGTCATATTCCAAGAAAGCTGATGGAGTCAAGGTTGGGAAGGTAGTTTTCAGTGAGGCCTTCAAAAAATGAGCTACGAAGATTATCAAGGTAATTTGAAATTTCAATTTCAATTTCAAATTGATTCTCTTATTTTCAATTTTTTAAACTTAGTATTTATTTTATTTATAAATTTGTAACTTTAATTTGTTTTTAACTTTGTAGGTCTTGGAGCCTTTGGTGATGATTTTGCGTTTGGTGGATGGAGAGCAAAACCCAATGGGTTACATTTATGATGCCATGGATAAGGCCAAAGAGACCGTCCAAAACTATTATAGGAGGATCGTCCCAGATTTGATCCCATTTGGAAATTCATTGATCGGAAGTAGAACAATCAACTCCACCAACCCATCCATGCAATAGGTTACTACCTTAACCCTAGGTTTTTCTACTCTGATGGCTTCGTAGATGCTACTGAGAAGGTTATAGAGGAACTCTCAACATGCATTGAGAGTATGACACATGACGTTAAGGTGAGAGACCTCATTATTTTAGAGTTGCAAAACTACAAACAGGCTAAGGGGAAGCTCTTTTCTTCAGCCCTAGTTATTTGAGGGAAAGCCACACAATCACTGGATAATAAAAAATGAAATATTTACTTGTACCTTTTCAGTTACATTTTTACAATTAATAATTACTTACAAAGTTTTAAATATCTTGTTTACAGGATCGTGGTGGGAAGATTGAAGTAGGAATAACCCAAATCTTCAAAGACTAGCCCTCCACATTTTATCTCAACCTTTTAGCACTTTCAGATGTGAACGCATTTGGAGTTTTTTACCCCATTCACATGAAAAAACGCAACAAGTTGAGCCCACAACACTCCAATGACCTAGTTTTTGTCCAATACAACCTTCGCCTTCGCACAAAGAAGTTGGAGAACACATCACAGGTGCCTATTGATCGAGATGAGATCGATCCCTACAGTTATTGGACTACACAAGAGGACGCCTCTATGTTCATAGAGGACGAGATTGTTGATTTCAAAAGGCAAGCTATGGAAGGTGTAGCTGCAGGAGGAGCAGGGGACATTGGATTAGAGGACATCCTTGAAGATAAAGATGAGGCAGAGGTAGAGGCAAAGTTGGAGGTGGAGCCACAGCGTTCTAGGCAGAGTGAGGAGGGCAACTGAGTGGGAGGACTAGATTTTCTCAGGGTCCCTTAGTTTTTGAAAGAGTTGGGAAGAGAAAGTTATAGATTCTTATAATTTGTACTTGTAGTCTTGTAGATTCTTGTATATATCATTGTATTAGTTTGTTGTTGACAACTTGACAGTGTCACAGTTGTATTCGCATGATTATGTGATTTTGTACTTTATTTGTGTTCAAATCTAATAAAAAACACTTTCCCAACGTTTTCCACTCACATGATACATTTTGCAACTGTAATATCTATTAAATTTATTTATTTTTATAAATTTAAGTAGTTATTTTCCTTTGTTAGTTATTCTTGGTTATTCAACCCTACCCATTGGTTACTCTTTGGTTTAAAAAAATCCTCGCTACAGTTATGTATACTATGGCTCAAACAACTAGAAAATAGCAATTAATAGGTCAAGTTTAATACTTCCAAGAATTAACAGTTTGAGGAACATTATCCAAAAGTGACCATGCAATATCTTCCATTTCAAGCCTCTTAACATAATCACTATAAAACTCCTTTTCTACAATCTATATTTGTGTTGTAGGAAATGCCTCCCCCCTGACATCTCCTGCCTAGAGACGTCTCTGGTTCAGGGATGCCTCCAGGCATGCCCAGGGGTTTCCGACGGGGGCATGGGACAATTGGCTGAAAAAAAATTTAAAAAAAAAACTCAAAAAAACTTTAAAAAAAACCTAAAAAGCTAGTAAACCCTAAAACGCTACTAAGAACTTATAAAAGTAGCCCCCTCCTCATAAGACGTACCCAAGCAATGAATGAACACTATATATTTTCAAGTGTTTTACTAAAAAAATGAGTAATATGCATTGTTTATATATATATATATATACACAAACGTAACCACAGCATATCCAAATCAAGGTTCTAGAAAAATGATGTACCCACGTACCCGTGTCATACACGTATCCAAACAACATAGGTCTATATGATAGGGCATGAAAGAAATCCACTAACTTTCAAGTCCTAGATAGATAAATCTCTGCCATCCTATGCAATCTCCATATCTAGTTTAGTAAAAATTCATTACCTAAAATTCTGTCCAGATTTGTCACACCTCAGACAATATGGGATACCTTATAATTCTCCCTATTTTATGAAAATTCATGTGGCAAGTGTTTTGTGCCAACTCAATCATAATACACATTTAATTTTGATGTATCAACACAATAAAAGCCAAGAAAGGCAGGAGATGATACGATTATTAGGAATATTAGTCGTAACATCATAGTGATGTACATAATCAACCTTTAAAAGTTCAATAATGTGGTAGTAGTTCCCTCCCTCTCCTATGGCCTACATTTGCAGTAGACAGATACTAGCTTACTTATCTTAGATAAATCTATGTAAAAGATGCCAAGAGATATCATTCTCGAGGCGACTAATGTCACAAATCCAATATAAGGTAGGCGCCTCGAGAATGATATCTCTCAACGTCTTTTACTTGGATTTCTCTAAGATAAATAAGCTAGTAGTATCTGCAAGTTTTGCGTATTTATTTAACATATAATATGATTTTTTTGTAAAATTTTAAATATATATTATACATCACATTAAATCATCCAAAAGTGCAATATGCATTACATTAGATAACTAGAAAATGTAATATACATAAATAAAACACTTAAAATAAATAATTATTTAATACTCATCAAAATGTGTCATACACATCATATAAAACTTCAAATAATAACTAAATGGTAGTAATATTCTTAGTTCTTCCAAGGACTTAATATAGCCACAAATGTTAACCATGTTCTTTTTTATTGTCTTATATCAATTGTGGCTTTTGAAATATTTAAATTTTGTGATTTGTGTATTGTTAATGCCCAAGCCAACCGTATGGATAGTTTGTTTGTGTGTTCCCTTTGTATTGGTGCAATTGGAATTTTATATGGATTTTCATCTTCAGATAGTATTCTTGAGTAATTGTCAAACTCAACCATATCATATGTCGGTGGTTCTGGTAGGGCACTCTCTGGTTTGTATATTATACTTTCGATTTACAAGACCCACTTTTATCTAAAGATTGGAATTTCACATGACCCTTACATTCATAGCAATTAATAACTCCACATCAAGTTCATCATTTGGACCTACTTCTAGTGCATTGGCACTTCCTATTTGTTTTCAATGAATATAATTTTATTCTATTGTGGTTATGCACATTACCATTTGTGGAAAACAAATTAATACAATTGTCAAGCTCATCATTGGTGGATCTATCTATTCTAACATCAGTTCTTATCATCAATAGCTTCTAATCATCAATTGTTGGATTTATATCTCTCAAATTAGTCAGAATTCGACGAAACCTTTATTGGTCGTCGCGTTCTCCTTGTCTAAAGATCTTATATAAAGTGAAAACTATTATGAATTCATCCCACAATATTTTTTCATGTATGTTACTATCGTATGGTGGTCTATCACTAACAAGATGACGCTGACCCAAATCCCCAGTTGGTGCAAGTAATAAAAGAGGACAATGCTATGGGAATGCTGCATCTTAAAGAGCTAGACGAATTGCACCAATTAGATACGATTTTTCTGTTCCTACTATTCCTTGGACTATCATCATAATGTGTCATAATTATATGAAGTGCTTTTTTTTTAACCCCAAAGGTTTCATAATTCATATTTGGTGTGATATCATCATCTATAACAAACCCATTATCTTTCATGATGCTTATGAATTTTATCACTTTATTTGTATATTCTTCACCTCGATATTCATTATTCTATAATGCTTGTCTGTCGATATCTCTTCTTCCCAACATATCTATCTCACTAACTCCCATAACTTGGCCACATTATAGCCTATATATTATTTCCCACTCATGTTCCACTATGGTTTGTTGAATAGGTTGACTATCCTCATCTTCAGAATCACCATGACTTTCAACATCTTCTAGTATTGTTCTCTCGACGTGCCAATAATTATGATTAAATGAATCCTAATTTGATTTTATTGTTTCATCATCAAGTCCAATATCTCTTTGTATATCACGAAATTGCTTTTAAAGTTACAACTTTGACCAACAAAAAATTAATCCATTTATTTGATTCACGTGCAAGGATATAGGAAAAACTCGGGAATACTCTCAAAATAGTAATAATACTCTTTGCCTCCCATTTTTTTATCTTTTTTGACTTGTATTATATGTCTAATTGAATGTTGCAAGTGCATAGAGTGTGCCATTATATGATGATAATCATTAATATTCTATGTTGGCAAATTTTGGGCTTCTCTTGGATCTATTCGCAGGGTTCCCAACATTAGTGCATGTAGGTCAAGACAATACATGTTAGCCGCACTTGGTGTGTAGAAAATGGTAGGCCATCCAATTTGATGCAACATGTCCATTTATTTACCGCGATATTTTGCCGAATAGGACCTTGTACCCCTCAATGAGGTTCCAAACCATATCAAACGATAAACTAGATGGGAGTGGGGTACATTATCCTTATGCTCAAGCAACTTAATAATGGCGATTGGCATATCTTTAAGGCTTTTTTTTTCACAAAAACTACAGATTAATTTTGTGCTTGATGTCTCATGATCATGTTCATCATGTAATATCAAAATCGTGGATGTCAGCAACAGTAATCCCTATATGGAAATAGATGTTTAAAAAATTCATGCAAATGTACTCATTTGAACCGCAGTTCTATCCAATCACATATTCCATCAAGAAACAATGATGGAAATGCCATATCAAGTAACCCTAATGTGACTGACAAACTCATTCATAGGAGATCCTCCATTTCTCGACAAATCAATTAGTGTTCTAGGATCCGCATTAATGTTTTTTAACCACGCATGGATTAGTTTCATCTCCATTGGGGCATTATGGATTTTAAAGGCCACTGACGTTATGTGGTCAATGATATTTCTTTAATCCATATCCATCAGTGGACCCACACATATAACTTCATTTGTATCATAATCAAATTTCATAAGGACAAAGTTTAGTTGGTTAAAGATATTTTCATCAGAGTCGGGTGGAACATCATTGAGTACATTTTCATCATTCTTAGATAAATATATGTAAAAGATGCCAAGAGATATTATTGTCAAATAACCTATCTACTTATGTGACAAATCCAATATAATATATGTGCCTCAAGAATGATATCTCTCAATGTCTTTTACATAGATTTATCTAAGATAGGTATGCTAGTTTAAACATTATCCATCAGAATGCAAAATGACGAGGATGAAATACCTGCTTGCCCCCAATAACAATGGTGATTATTAGTTTATTCTATATGTGTGTGTGCATGTGTGTGGAGGTAAAAAGTGAATGAGTAGAGTATTAGTACAACATTAGAGATAATGTATATATTATTTATTATCCTTTAATATTTTTTATAGTCTATGCAGATTTTCACCTTGAATCTTATATAGTCTACCGACAAAAATTGATCATATTTTACGACTATAAAATATAAATACGGTCATACAACAATCAAATTTAGTCCCCGATAACAATTATGATTTTTCTTTTTATCATATACATTACATTATACATGTAACAATCTTCCCATGGACGTCAAATGCTTCCAAACAATCTTGTTAAAATCAAGATCACAAAATAGAGAGCAATATATACATGATTAAAAAATATTTAAGATTTGAATATTAAAGAGCATGGCTTACACTAAAGAACACAATTATTTATTCTAAAATATATTGTTACAGATTCCTATGAAATTTCTACATCTACAATAAAAAAGGCGGTCAAACTCCAAAGTGTTGCAAATAAAAATCACATTAAGTAATACATTCTTCTTTCCAATCCTGAAACTAAATTAATAAAACTAACCTCACAAAGAGACCAAAAAATTAAAAATGTCTTAAGCCTTTGTCAAAAAATTTGGGTCTAAAAATAAAAATGTAGCCACATAAACAATTTGCATGTCAAATTGAATAATCAAATACCATGCCACCACTGTAGAGTTATGTGATTAATACATAATTCTAGTTCTGAGGATGGTTTGAATCAGTCTTATAAGTTTGAGGAATTCTTTTCTATATAATAAGAGTGTGACTGCCGAAAAGCAAAATAAACTGATAAAGTTTACAAATTTCAAAAAGCGAGACATCTGCAATCAAACCCATCCCCTGCTCACATCAATAGCGAGGAGGAACAAGCAGTTCCTTGTGCCCTTGCTGTTGTGTATCCAAATTACGTGGGGGAAGCAAAGGTGGCGGGTAGCGTGAATTTTTTTATTACATTCCCCTGTCGTTCAATTCCATATTTTATTTTGAATATGGATTATGATATCTCTCGGTGTTCTTTCGTTCTTGTGTGGGGCACCTCATTTTTTTTATTCCTATTATATTATTTGTTACATATATTTATATATATTCGTGTCGGCTCTTATTTCATAGTAATTTTTTAATTTATATTTAAAAAAATTAAAACAATTGTTGGCCATTTTTCCTTACACGAGCACGACATTAGGTCTCTCCCTCCCCCTCTCCCATTGTAGAACGCATCTCGACGTAATTAAACATTTGACATGTCAAGAAAATTATCTTCTTACCATCAATTTAATGAGTAAATCCAAAAAACAGAAGCGTATGATTTGGAGCCAAATTTCAATCTATTCAATTCCTCACATATCACGCCATACCATCATTTTCACCACATTGAAAGAAATGTTGTTGTACCAAAAGTTTATTGCAAGTATCCTTGCTTCATTGTACACTTCTCGATTCCAAGCAACACCTTCGAATGAAGGTTGTAACCCAGGGCGACTTCAAAGAACAAGAAAAAGTAACCAAACTATCTTCAATGGATGAGCCTCATCCTCATCCCCAACACCCTGGGCAATCATCCCTCACTGACCTCATATTCACTAAGGCTTCAAGTGCATTAACTTTCCTCTTTTTTTCTTCTTTTCTCTCCACATAAGCCATAAGGCAAGAGTCATCTCTCTTTGAGTCTCAAGTGGTGTTTATCTGCACAATGTCACATCATTCCCCGGTAATTGTGCGATGTGGTATTTAGGGCGATAGACACCTCCACTCATTTTCATTCCACAATAATTGCATCTCAAACAATTGCCCTCTTTTTGTCACTTCACAATGCTTCCAAGAAGGGTCAAGGGACTTAGACTTACGACAGGCTGTTGAACTGGATGTCAATACCATTCTTCAACACCAAACTTAAACACTATAAAACATTTTTTTTTTAATAAAAATCTAACCCTAGCTGCTAATGAAAGGAAAAAGTAGAAGATGAAGTAGATATCATAATTCAAACTAAAAAAATAATGAAAAATAAAATAAATACCTGTAGGTTGTAGGTTGTGTACCTATGTTTTCCTTGAGGCTTGAAAATGGAGTAAGTATTAAAAAATGGTAGGCAACATAGGTTGTGTGACTGTGTATACCCTTGGGCCTTCTTAATGACTTTATACTAATGTATTCCTTGAGGCAGCCTTGAACAATGAGAACCCTAGGCTCCACTGACTATATACTGACACTATATGATTGTATGACTATGTACCACTGTCAATTACTCTGATAGTCTGAAACCTTAGACATCTAGTGAACTTAGAGGCACCTCAACAATCAGAATATAATAATGTGTATAAACCAAAGAGTGGGAAGGGCAAGAGCAAGTATAGAAATGAAAATATCTAAATCCAATGCTACTATTTTGTATTAAAATCAGCTACAGCTGATATTTAACCATCATATCAAGGTAAAGGAGATGTCATTGGCGGCAAGTATATCATGAAGGCAATCGCCGTTCAATCCCAGAATAAAGCCACAAGTTATGCTTTGACCATAGATTCAAGAATCGCAAAAACCCTAGTTCCACTAATTGTGAAAAATATGCATAAAATCATTTTTTTCATTCCTACGGTTTTATATTATGCCTAGAAGTGTCACGGCGCTAAAAACGCAATTTATGCCAAGTAATAGTTGTAATTATAGGGCAAAAATCAGCAATTTATCTGCCTTTCTCATCTCATGATTCAACAGAAGATATATGGTTTCAACATTGACTCATGATTTATTGCCTAGTTCTAGCAGTTTTTGAATCTATGTGCCATACCAATCGCCGTTCAATCCTAGAATAAAGCCACAAGTTATGCTTTGACCATAGATTCAGGAATTGTGAAAACCCTAGTTTCACTGATCGTGAAAAATAAACATAAAACCATTTTTTTTCATTCCTATGGTTTTATGCTATGCCTAGACGTGTCACGACACTAAAGACATAATCTGTGCCAAGTAATCATTGTAATTATTTGGCAAAATGTAGCAACTTATCTTCCTTTCTCGTCTCATGATTCAACAGAAGATATATCATTTCAACATTGACTCGTGATTTATTGCCTAGTTCTGACAATTTCTGAATCTATGCACCATACCAATGTTGCCATGGATCTGCTAGGAAACCTTGGATTATAGAGAGGGATGCTAAAATGACTAATATGGCATGATCTCAATCTTGCAGAGATTCCAATCAATGCCTCTCGACTGCTCTTCTGAAAAATAACCAGTAATAAACTCTCCCTTCGCTAATGGATCAAGTAATACAAAATAATTGCATGCCAAAGATTGTAAAATATTCATTGAGGAAGTATTTATCAGCCCCATTTATGGTGGTCCTCAGAATTAACAAGAAGATAATCTGGCTAGGCCGAGAGGATGGTTACAGCAGGGTCATAGTTATTCTTGAAAGGAATCAATTAGAAAAAAAGTTGATCACCTTAGAGCTCCTGTCATTCACCCTGTCCAACATAGATAGATGTCGCGTTTTTTTTAAATAAACTAACTCCCAGTCCAACTATCTTAATGATGAAATCATTCCAACAGCATTATGTCATGGCAGGCAGGACATCTCAATCGCTCCACAATGTCTAATTTTCAATTTTAAGTTCATGTATCTTCTCGGGTTTCTGTTGTCAAGCCTCCAACACCTCTCTCTGCCACTCCTCGGCATGTATCCAACCAGAAACCCTTTAAATGCTATTGGCATCCACTGGAAACCAAAGAGGTCTCTTGACTTCTAATATCATGTCTGGTAGTATATGTGCGTGTCTTATTTGAAGATCCTGGTTGTGCAAGAGCCAGGACAAACGCACCCAAAAACGCACCACGTATGCACCAAGGCCCACAGCAATTGATAGCATACTATGGCAAGCATATGGAAAGGAAACTGGTTATCCTTAATCGTAAAATGGACTGCCTCGGCAATAAAATGAAGGTTGTGGAAGAACAGTTTGTGAAGTAGGCAACTATATTTACTACCAAACAGGATCAAATAGCATTTCTAGCCCCACACTACCTACTGGAAAGTCCAGGCTTTTCACACAGACATGCAGGACTATTTCATAGAGCTACAGTTTCAACAACCACATAGAGCTACTAGGATGAATCCACAGTTGCACAACACCTGATAGCCTGGTACTAGATTAAAGCATTGATAGTCAAGAGCCCAAGAACCCCAGGAACCCCAAACCTACCTACCATGGTATAATAAAACCAACCCCATTAACAAAATAGAAAGTATAATACCAATTATCAAATCTTTAAATAGGCCTAATGTCGGGAAATTGCTACCAAGTACACCTTATAAGCTTACCAATGACATTGGTCTTTTGGTACTATCCACAAGTGCATTTCATTCACCATATTTGCAGAGGATCCAATCAACCAAGTGGGGAGGCCTGGCTATTGCCTATGACCGGATAGACAATGCCATCCATAAATGGTAATTGTTTGAAAAAATCAAAGATCTTAGTTGCATTTCAAGTGGGCCATTTTTAATCATTATCGATGATTCGATACCCTCACTGAACATTTCACAACTTCACATGGCCTAAGGCAAGGAGATTCTTTGTCACTATATTTCATTCTAATGGTGTAAGGCCTAGCACAAGCCCTATAATATGTTAAACGGCATAATCAAAATCTATGGGCTAAAAGCTGTACAAAAGGCATCAGCTCAAACACACTTTGCAGTTTTCCAATAACAACCCATAATTAGCAACTATAATTACATGAGAAGCTAAACAAATTAAGACTATCCTTCATATATCAAAAGATTCCCATTGGGTCATTATTCAGGAAAAATTCCAATTGTTTTTTCTCAATACTCCTGCCAGAAGACAGCAAATATAAAAGGATTTGGAAATTTGCTGCTTCTAATCTTCCTACTAAATATCTGAGAATTACCTCCAGTATCTAAATAGCCTTCTTTGCAGCAACAGTATGATATTATAGGAGATACTGCATCTAGATATTCTCTTTGGACAAAGCAATGGTTAACAATGGCTGGCTGGATGCAATTCATTGAATTGGTGATACAAGCACTCCCAATTAACATGGCCCCCCTTGATCTACATTCCTTAAACACCACCACAATAGAAAGATTACAATGCATGCTTCTATGGCAGGTTACTACATCTACATATAAATTACCGTTATTAGCATGGAACAGGATTGCCAGACTGATGTGAACAGGTGGGCTAGTGCCAAAAAAATAGAATAAGCCAATCGAGTAACATCTTTTAAATTAGCTGAGTGTGGTCACAGTATTAAATAGAGATTTTGGAAATCCTTGCTCAAACAAATTACCTTCACAGTAACAGTCTCAAGTGCTAAATCACTGCCTAAAGTGGATGACAAGGCCCTTCATCTTGTATCGTTTGCTAACCAGAGGCCAAAAAATACCTTCCACCTGTTTTATCAAATGCCATTGTGTTCAGACAAACTAGAAAGCAGCAGTTAACTGGTTGTATTTATCACTTCCATAATTAACAGTTTGAGAGACATCACCCAAAAGTGGGCATGGAATGAACTCTATTCCAAATTTCTTAACATAACTGCTCAAATAATTATACTTTGAACAGCCTGGACAATACAGCTTGAAAACAGAGTTGACATAAAAAAATGGATGACAAGGGCCTTCATCTTGTTTCCTTTACAAACCAAAATCAAAAACTACCTTCCACATGTTTTAGCAATGTTGTTTTATTAAGACATACCGGAAAGCAGCAGTCAACTGGTTTCATCCATCACAAGTTTTAACATTTTAAGAAACATGACCCAGAAGTGGCCATGGAATAACTTCCATTCCAAATCTATAAGAATAACTGCTCGAGTGTCAAATGGGATGAGCTAAGTTGTAAATCAACGGGACTTTCTAGTGGAGACCCATGATCAAATCCCCCAAGAGACATGTTACATGCTCAAATGAATGAATGTTGAGTGTTAAAATTAGGAAAACTACCACATCCAATTCTGGGTGTGGCGTACCCCAATGGACGAGGCAAGGTGCAAGTTCTGGGTGAATTTGGCAGAAGAGATACGCCTCAGTCGTGGCATTAAAGCAGAGGGACACCCTGTAAGGGCATTTACCAAATTATAAAAAAATGCTCAAATAATTCCATTTTTAACAGCCTAAATGATATAGCTTGAAATCAGAAAAAAATTCATGTCCAAGGCTGAAATCCTCTGCCAGATCTGAACTACTTGCGGTTTCTCTGACTTTTTCAAGATTACTATCAGAGTCAAGCAGGGATGCCCCTCTCTTGCAGACTTTTTTTTGGCTATTTACATAGATGAGCTTGAGCACTTTCTCCAGAAAAATAATAATGTTGACGATGGATGTATATTACATCTTCTTCTGATTGTCATACTGCCTTTTGTTAATGTTGTCCTCCTCACCCATGCTTATATTTGAAACTTTCAAATTTCTAAAAAAGAGAAACCTGTAGAGATAACAACTGCTTTTACCTACTTGGGAGTCCAGATTTCTGGACTATCTTTTAGTCAGAAGCTTGCCTCTCGATCACATCTTTGTAAGTGATATGCCCCACTTTTAGTCATTATACCTGCAGTCCTCTTATAATTTTGAGGCTTAGAGACCCAATTTGGGATTTACTGATTGAGAATCACATAGAGCGGTATACTCTCTCATGCTTCGATTTATGATTTGTTGAAAATGGACAGTTCTTCAATGCACTGTCCAATCCGATTTCGCGACCCAACCCTTCTCCTTATGATCAACATCTTCAAGCTTACTTTCTATATTCATAGACTCAAATCCTTGGGTGACTCTACCTCAAGTCAAGAGAGGTACCCAAATTTGGCCGTTTGTTTCTCTAACATGATTGGCATTAACGTTGTTAGCATCTTGAGACCAGTTTTCTCCTTCAATTTATTGGCATCTATATTGATCAACTTCCTCCATTCAGGTATTCCTTAGATGGCCATCCTTGCCTTCTTCCCTCAAATGTGGTCATCAATAGGTCTGTTAGACAGGCTATATACCAACAATACTTTCAAGTCACTTGGATGTCTCCGCAACGACTAAGCCCCAATTTGGATTTTTATGCTGGGCATTTGTTAGCAATTGCAGATTGCAGCATCATTCATCCTAATTATCTCCAAAGTCATCAGTCACATGACCTAAGGTTGGACTCTAACTGCTTACACATTGAGACTCCCCACCATGTTCACAGAGGTAGAAAACGGGGCAATATCTCTCATCCCTGCCCTCTCCCTCTCTAGGAGACTGGGGAGCACATTATTTTCATGTGTCCTATCCACGATCAGATTTGGGGCAGATACCACTCTCTATACAGAGACTTGGGCAGTTTTTCCACTTTCTCCAGATAACCTGTTTAAATGTGCTTGGTTTTTTTCTTTAAGGGTTTGCCATTCCCAGATGTAGATCCCTTCCAAGCGGATGTGCATCCTTCCAAGGAGGCCCTAAAGTTGCAATGTTGAGTACTCTCCTTTTAGCTCACTATACTCGAGGGTGGTAAGCACCCATTGGATACACCTGAATCACATACAGATTGGCACAAATCAATGAGACAATGTTCCTCTCTGTGTATTACTAACAGAGTGTGCCAGACCACTCAGACCCATTCTAGGCAGAACAGATCTGCTTCCCATAGGTGTCTGGGTAACATTAATTTTTCCTATGCCACTAGAGGTTCATTGGCTATGGATGTTAGGTTCCAGATGGAGCACCTGGCTTCCTCTGAGGATTGTTCGAATTGGCCCCATCAATCCTGGACATTTCCCTATGCTCATTATCAGATCGTGCAATGGCCCCTACAGAATAATAGATGATGATTCTGTTAGTGTTTCAAGCCCAAGCCTTAATACAGACATGTGACGTTGCTAGGCCCCTACTTTCATCTTCATCCACTCCATGCTTCATTGAGGAGCCCTCCACTGATAAGGCTTTCAGTGCTTGAACTTAATTATAATTCAAGGTTAATTGTTTAGGTTTACCCTCTTGTTTTATTTACAGTTATTTAGTGTGTTTTTAATGTTTTCATAACCTAGGGTCTTTTCTACTCTAGTAATGAAATGAATTTTTCGAGCCCCATTGACCTACCTTTGATCATCTAAGGATTTTGAAGGATGGGCTTGTTTCCTTGATGATGAGTCCAGTAGTATGACACAAAAATTTAAGTTAAAAAAACAATTATGCCGTTAGTTCCTGAAATTCAATGATCATGCAGCACTGCGAATACAACCTTGAAATTTATTTAAGTTATTTTTAGTATTCTACCTTATTAAGTAGGCTCCATATCAACCTACAGAAAACTGAGATCGCCCACAATTCTGACAAAACATTTCCATCCTCAGATTGTAAGTAGTCAGCACTCCACTAAAATTGGTTATACCTTACAATTATCAGCCCCTTTATTTTATCATGAATCTGCACACCAGGCGTACTAAGTCACCTCACCCTTACAACACATTCAATTTTGAAGGGTTGACAAAATGAAACCCAGTAAGGTAAGGAGCTGGCAGCATTATTGGGAATTTTAACGCTAACAAAATAAATGTGTATAGAATCAACCTTGTGGAGTCTCAACGAATTCCAGAAGTTTAATCCCTCCTCTATGGCCTGCACCTGGAAATGGAAAGAGAAATTAAATAATTGTTATTTAAAGCAGATTCTCTCCTTACCATCAAATCCACGTTATCAGATACGCCCCACCTGGTACGGGTACACAGCGTTTTGATACAAGTACGGGGGGTGGAATGCCAGCCTATGCCCAAGGTACGCCACAGACCTTGCACGTACGGCTGGGTACATCTGAGAACCTACCCGGGCATACCCACAGGGGCTGGGGCGTACCCTGGGCGTAGGGCTAGCGTACCACCCCAAAAAAGCGTCTTTTTTAATTTTTTCCTCCTTATTTCACCGGTCAAATTCAAATATAGACCTCAAAAAACATTTAAAAACACTTTATAGTGCATTTGCAACCCTAAAAGCATGAATCACACTCATTTTATCAAAAGATAACAAATTTACCTTTCATTGCATTTTTACCTCCCATTGCATATTTGTTCACTCTTGCTCATTTTTTCAATTGAATTCCTTTCTTGAGCTAAATCTACGCCATTACCTCTACCTATTTGTCACCAAAGACCTTGAGGAGCTTGCAACAAGGAGGATTCTTCATTCAAGGTGCGTTTTTTAAAGTTTTGTAGGGTTTTTTTTTAACTTTTTTTTCTTGTAGTTTTTAAATGTATGTAATTAGTTTTGATTATTTTTGTTGTTTTTTTAATAAATTTTAAAGATTCTTTCAACAAATGCTAAATATAACAATATTAATTAGTATTATAATTTTATCAAAGGTTATAAGGATTTTCGATTTGCCAAAATGTCTACCAATGCAAGTGCTAGTTCAGTGGGCCAAGGGTTACCCTCCAGAGCCAGTGCTCGAGCACCTCTTTGGAAGTATGTGGCGTTGCTTGAACAACTACCAGGTGGAAGGTGTTTACTTTGGCAATGTTCAAAATGTGGCTATCAATACAAGAGCTCATATAAATGGGTGAACGCCCATTTGTGTGCAATTCCAAGCGAAGGAATCAAAATTTGTGGTGGACCAAGTATAGATGAAAAACCAGGAAAGGGCTTGCCACATGCAAAGGTTCTTGCATACATCAAAGGGCAAGAAGAAGCAGATGCCCTTTTCGATAAAATAAATAACCATCCTTTGAACAAGAAATGATCGACCCCTGTGGATATTGATCAATCTCAATCTAATATGGCTGCCCCATCACACCCATTTCTAACTAAACCTGACATAGTCGTAGGGGAAGAGGATCACCTCTTGCTCGCAAGAGAACAAAAGATTCGAGCCCATTAGAAAGATCATTCCAGAATGAGTCAAGGGACGTAGCAGAGCAGAGTATTGCGCGTTGTCTCTATGCATGTGAGCTGCCATTTAATGTTGTTAGATGACCATATTGGCACAATATGGTGAGATCTATCAATGCTGCCCCTAAAGGGTTCATCAGCCTAGCGTATAAAAAGATGTGAACCACCTTGTTGACAAAAGAAAAGAAAAAAATTGATGTATTCAAACCCATCAGGGATTCGTGGGTCGAGACAAGAGTGTCCAGCGTTTTCGATGAATGGAAAGATACAGAAAATAGACCATTAATTAATGTGTTCGCAGTGAGACCTAAAGAGCCAATGTTTTTGAGGGTCGTTGATTGTGAGGGGCAAGTGAAAGATGCATAATTCATTGCCAACATCCTGATAGAGTTCATTGAGGCGGTGGGGCTTCAACACATTGTCCAAGTTGTAATGAACAATGCTAAAAATTGTAAAGTTGCAAGCATGTTGGTTGAAGAGAGGTATGGGCACATATTTTGGACACCTTGTGCCGTTCATTCCCTCAACCTTATGTTGCAAAAATTGGGCACAAAAATTGATTGGATCAAACAAGTCTATGAGGAGGTGAGCAAGATCCAAATGTTCATGTCTAACCATCATTGGTCCCAAGGCATCTTTAGGTCCTTCTTGAAGTTGCAATTGTTGAAAGTAACATTTTATTTAAATTTTTAAATTTTATTCATGAATCATGTATATTTTTATTTTTAATTTAATCTTAAATTTAATTTTTTATTTTGTAAGTTTGTAATTTGAACATTTTTTTTAATTTTATTTTTAATTTGTTTTGATTTGGTCTTAGGTTGCTAAGACTTGATTTGCCTCACACACCCTTA
The DNA here is from genome assembly GCA_037957365.1 of Torreya grandis. Lineage (NCBI taxonomy): Eukaryota > Viridiplantae > Streptophyta > Pinopsida > Cupressales > Taxaceae > Torreya > Torreya grandis. The sequence goes on from JARHVA010005801.1 coordinate 897,687, forward strand.
TCTTGAGACAACTTGTTCAAGTGCGTGAAGCATTGAGTAGCATGGTCATCAACCTTTGGAGTATATAGAGGCGGAGAAACACTGAGAGGGCCACAAAGATAAAAGCGTGGATTATTGATGATGCATGGTGAGAACGTATGGAGTATTTGTTGAGTTTTACTGAGCCCATCGTCAACACGTGGAGATATGTGGACATGAATCAATCCATGTTTGGGTGAGCTTTATGATGAAATCGACTCCATGATTGAGAACATTAGATCCATCATAAATGTCAAAGAGCAAGATCCCATGGAGAGGTTCTTCAAGGAAGTGCAATCACATCTCATTGAAAAGTAGAAAAAAATGACCACCCCATTGCATCTTCTTTGCTTTTGACTTGACGCCCAAATACTACAGTACAGAGATCCTTTCTTTGCCTAAGAGGGTCACACCATATAAAGATGTTGAGGTTAGCGAGAGATATAAGGTAGCATTCTCTAGACTCTTCCCTGATCAAAAAATTGAAGACTAAGTTAGGGAAAAGTTTGCACATTTCATATCTTCTGTGGGTCACTCCCTTGCCGCCATCCGTGACAAGTACAAAAAGGAAGCTCAATTTTGGTGGTACCTCCATGGGCAAGCATACACCCACCTCCAACCACTTGCTATTAGAATTCTATCACAAGTAAGATTTTTCTTTTTAAAAAACTCTCTAACCTTCTTGTTCATTTCTATGTTTTGTTTTAACTTTTTTATTTTTATAAATTCTAATATAAATTGACTTTGTGGCTTGCCTCAATAGGTTTCAAGTTCCTCCTCCGTCGAGCAAAACTGGAGTACCTACAACTTTATCCACTCAATGAAGAGCAACAAGTTGGCAGCAAAAAAGGCAAAGGACTTGGTCTATGTGCATTCCAACTTGCGTCTTCTCTCACACAAGCAACCTGACTACAAGGAAGGGGCAACAAAGTGTTGGGATGTGGACTCAAACACTACCGACTTAGATGCCTCCATTGCCTACCTTTCATTGCTTGATATGGATTTGGAGGTTGCTTCACAAGACCTACATAGTGGAGCTAGTGGGAGTGGCACTGTTGTTGCTTGTGGTTCTAATGAACCATATCATGATGAAGACATGGCAGCCGAAAATTAAAAAAATTATATTAATATAGACTATAGTGAATGTTGAGTTGCCTTTATTGTTTTCCATACATTGTAATTTGTAACATTTGCACTATGTACCTATTTATAATTTATAAAACTATTCAAAGTTTGACCTTTGGCATTGAAATTATGAATATGTTTTGTAGTTATTTAACTTATTTTGTTTCTTTTATGCATATTATGTGGTTATTTTTGCTTATTTTGTATATATATTTTTGTACAACGGTACCCAAAACCCCCAAAAAAATCCATCGTATCCACGTAACCGATACTTGTACCCATACCCATACCTGTATCGACTACTTAGCATGAAATTAATAACTAAATCTAATCTACAGATAATGTCCCATTCGAAGTGATTACAGATGGAACAAATTAAAAATTGGAGTGTATAATTTGGCTACCAAAATTCATTCTATCCAGTTCCAGCACATACAATGTCACAATGCTACCTCAGATCTTCTCACAAACCCAGGATAATATGCCAGGTTTCGAGAATGATCTTGAACTTGGAAAGATGCCCTCCATTAACAAAAGTCTCTCAACTCTTAAGAGGAACAATTTATCAGAATAGATCTCACATAAGTTACCCTGCATAGCAAAGATAGATGGTGAGGGTTCCTAATCAACAGAGCTCCCAATCCAACTCCCTTCTTGCAGAAACCCTTCAGGCAACGTTGTCTTATGGTAGGCAAGATATTTCAATTCTTCAATGTTTAAGCCTCAAGTTTCCATTCCTTTATCTTCCCAAGCATTTCTTGTCAGACCTGATACCATTCTCTTCCCTTCAGCATCAGTTCAAATTGAACCCCTTTAAACAACCTTGGTATCCACGGGATATCGAGCAAATCCCTTTGACTTCTAGTGCAATGCTTGTTAATATCTCTCTTGTTGTCTTTCCTGAAGATTTTGGTTGTGCAAGGGCCAAAAAAAACATTTTTAAGACTGCACAAGGTATGTATCACAGTTCCCAACATCCAGTTTGGAAGTTGGACATCCATGGTCATGGACTGCATTGCCTCAGCAGAAAGAAATTATACTAATGTCAACGGATGACCAAAGCAGGTCTATGGGACTCAAGATTACAACAGTAAATAATAGAGAATTCAAGCAAAGAGAATCCAAGAAGCTAAAGTACAAAAGACAAAGTAAAGCAGTGTGCCAGGAACAAAGGTGGTAATGGAACCAATACAAATAGTAATGGGTGGCGAACAAGAGCCCCCAAAAGCATGTGTCGATGAAGATTGGAAGACTTCAAAAACCTCTATCTGTGCCTAAAGTGGAGGGACCATCTAAACCATCATCAATCGCTGTGAAAAGATCTAATAGTGTTTGTCGGAAGTACCCAAAGTTGTAGGGGCCTGGTTGGGAGATCCTAAGGGGAAGCAAAGCACTTCCTCTAGAATCTCCCCTAACATGCAAGGCCAAAGTACTTCTCGTTGTACAGAAGAAACTCGTAATGTGAGTTTATCGCAAAGAGAATCCAAGAAGCTCAAGTACAAAAGACAAAGTAAAGTGGTGTGCCACAAACAACGATGGTAATGGAACCACTACAAATAGCAAAGGGGGCCAAACAAAAGCCCCCAAAAGCTTGAGCCGATTAAGACTTGAAGACCTCATCAAAAACCTCTATTTGTACCTAAAGTGGGGGGACCGTCTGACCCATCATCAATCACTATGAAAAGATCTAATAGTGTTCATGGGGGAGTACCCAATGTTGGAGGGGCCCAGTTGGGAGATCCTAAGGGGAAGCAAAGCACTTCCTCTAGAATATCCCCTAGCATCCAAGGCCAAAGTACTTCCTGATGTACAAAAGAAGCCCGTAATGTGAGTTTGCCTTTGTGGTCTGGGGGGCAACTGGTAAGTAGTAGATCCACACCAACGAGAAGAACCAGAGCCACAGTGTCAAGGGAAAGCAGGCTAGGGGATCTGAGTAACTTGAGTGGTAATGATATGTTGAGAGAAGCACCGCCTAACTAATCTATCAGCTCTGATGTGCGATGGACCAGTGTCCAAAGGGCACTTAGTGTTGTCAATCGCCTGGAAGGGCTAGAAGAAAGAGGTGATCAACATGGGGGCTCTAGAGCCTCTAGGCTCTTTTAGAGATTTGTGCCGAAAAGTGTCGGCCTCGCAAAGATAAAGAGCCAAGCACCGCTGGTCTGGATATCTAAAGAAAGTAAATAGTGTTGGTTGGGTCCCTATAGAGGCAATGATATCTTCCCTGGATCTCATAATAAATGGGCCATCTGAAAATGAAGTGTTACTCGGTCTCCACCTCCTAGAGGGAGCGAATACAGCAGATCCGATTCAGATGGTGAATGTGGTGATTTGTTTTGACCCGTAGTTGGTGTGAACCCACTCTCATCTGGCCAAAGGGAAACCTCAAGTCGTGGGACCAATGACGTCGAAGATAGTGAGGTCGATAAATAATACCATTCACTACTCATAAGAAATGCTCAACGTTTAAATCAAGCTCAAGGTTGAGCGACCTAAGGGAGAGATCCAAGTGGCCTAGATACATAGTTTGTATATGCCCTCTCTATCAGCTCTAGTGATGATGTCTTTTGTGGGAAGGAGCCTACGGAGGGCATCCAGGGAATACATGAAAGGGGGTAATCAATCCATAGAGATGCCAATAGAAAGGAGAAGCGACCTAGTCTCAAAGTAACAACAGTGTCAACGTCTGGTGGGGACCAGTGAAACAATCCTCTCTGTGGAGCAAAGTGCGCTAAGTATAGCTATCTCTCATGAATAGATGCAGAGTCCCCCAAGACACTGAGTCTATGGATGCAGAAATTAACCCTGAAGATAGTCTCAATTCATACTGGCTGTGCAGCAAATTCAACTTGGACAATGCACTAAGGAATTATCTGCTTACAACAGATAAGGCGATGTAACATAAGAATCTAAACCCTTTCAATACGGTCCTAGTCAACGGCCCCCAAGCTAGGTCCCACATCTCTGAACCATATATAAGTGTAGGTTTGATGATTGCATCAAAAAGGCGAAACTAGGAAGGGATTTCCTAGAAGTGGATCTAGAAACACTAACATTCTAAGACAAAAAGAAAGGCATAACCCTTGCAAAGGTGTGTGTGAGATTCATGTTAAAGCATGGCCCAGAAAATTGGACCCCCTAATAAGTGTAGGTCAATGTGATCTCTAGAAATTCCCCTTTGTAGAAAAATTTGCATCTAGAGAGGGCTTGGAAATATTGAAGATTGTGACTTTAGTTATACTAAGGTTGACCATAAGTTGTTGAAGTTCGCAAAAAAGAGCAAGGGCATCAATTGTCGTTGTAAGCCCTCATCAAAAGCCCTCATCAAAGTGTGAGACAAGAACAACATCGTTGGCAAAAAGAAGGATAACTATAAGCACCTCATGCAAAAGACAGCCATCATCCATATAGGAATGCTACCGAAAAAAACTCATAAATGTAGATGCTGAATAGTGTCAGTGAGAGAGGACATCCTTGTTTGAACCCAATGGTACTCTTCACAAAGTTAGAAAAACCATCTGAAGTTTGAAACTGTCCAAGAAATGAAGATATGGAGGGACAGTTTACCAAGCAGATAACACCCTAAGCCCTAAACTAGCCTACAAGATTGCAAAGTAGTTGCTAACCCCACATTATCTGCCACTGCCATAAATCTTATAACTCAAGACTACCTCCTTGCCCGGGATTGGAATTCCCTGATAATTTCTATTTACTATCAGTTCCTGGCTTTTCACTCGCACATGGGATAAATTCACATAGCTGCAACATCAACAATTGCAGCTCAATTGTCCCCTGGGTTGTGGTGTAACAGTTAAAGCAAATGCATTTGTCGCAGAGTGACCCAGGGTTAAATCCTGCCAACAATCAGGCTACCCACAGCAGGGGACATAAAATTGGCTGAATGGCATAGTGGAGGTATGGGGACTAGAACCCCCACTTGTGTTTCAGATTAGGTGTGGGCCCACCAATCCCACATTAACATGTATTAAAAAAACAATTACAGCTCAATCGTTCTTGAAGCAATGCATCGATAGCTTTTTGTTCCTTCCAACATGAATTGATGGTTTCTCTATGTATTATCGTCGTTGTAGATTTTGTATGAAGCTCATATCATTTGGATAAACTGGTTATCGGTTATATGATTTTATCTTCAGTTGATAAGTCTGCTATATGGATCAGTCTCTTTACCGAATTAACTGCGGTGTCAATGAGGTTTACAGATCATAGTCAATGTAGCTATGCATGGAAGAAAAACAGACTCTACAATAAAGTTCAGCATTTTGTATAATTTATAGTCATAATATGATACAACTAAGCGAAAAATAGGGCCACTCTAATTAGCATAGCAATAACGGCAGGCATACAGGTCCATGTGCACATGCGTGTACCCTTCAAATGGAAAATTATAATTTTATTTTTATGTTTGGTTTCATGAGAATAAAAAATGCCAGAAAAAGAGCAATCATAATTCAATCATCAAAGACCGATAGCATCAACATAAAGCCATGCAATTCCTTTACTGGGTTTTTTCATAGTTACCTAAGTCTCTGAAATGGGGGACAGGGGGACAGAGGGGCAGCATTTCCGGGATGGCAAAAACATTTTCGGATTATGGGGACAGCAGGGGGGATGAATCAACAGTTTTCAAAATGTTTAATAGTATATAAAAATTACAAATTTATAATTAAATCCTTAAAAACACGAAAAATAATATGCTTGAGACAGCTCCAAGATGGGGGAGACGCATCCCCACGTAATATTGAAATTTTTTTTGACATGGATTGAGAGAATTCCTAATCGTTTGTTTTCTCCAAGAACAAATATATTTGTATTATGTAATAATGCAATCAATGTCAAACACATCTTTCTCAATACACTCATTAAACGGCAATCTAGTCATGCTCCAATGGTGAATGGATTTGGACTTTATACAGCTAAACAGTGTACCATTCTAGTGGAAGGCTAGGTGCCAATATGTGTTAAGGAGAAGAGGGTGGGTGAAAGTCCTGAGCAGATTTTGGTAGACTAATAACTTTTACAATCTCAAACATTGCAATAATCAATACAATCTCAAACATTGCAATAACAAATACAATGTCAAACATCATAATAATGAATATATGTATTAATACCAGCCTAGCAGTCTCACAAGTTGCATTTCCACAGCAACAGAAGTGATACTATCATAGTGGCTGGACTCATTTGAATATCAAGGGTCCGTGTTGGCTTGGATGCTTACAAGTTTTGGTCAAGTAAATCAAAGTAAATCACGTATATGATGCAATCCACATTGCTTGGATGTCAATAGTTTAATAACCATTTTGGCATTGGTAATTGTCATAGTCACCAGGAGATGTGGTATAAGGGGATGCTAATTTTGGGACATTGGGTACGGGGGTACTTGGAGACAGCAAAAGAAATAAAATAATAATATTTATATATTTAAATTTCTGAAACAAAAAATTAAAGTACATCAGATTCTGATTTCACAAACATTGAAACCTTTTTGACTTTTAACTATAACCTTTTATTTTTAACTTTAAAATTCTAATTTTTATTAAGGTTTTAATATTTATTATTCAACTTAATCTTAAAGTTTTAACTTTTGATATTAAAAAAGAAACCAAGGTATGAGACGTGTTTTTTTTAAAGCGATGCAGGAGACTTCAAACAAAGTCTCCAGGTCTCAGGATGTGTCTCCATACCTGAGACGCATTGCAGGTACCCGGAGACATGTCTCCCAGCTACCATGGTAATTGTCTATCAAGACAATTATTCGGGTATATCCCGACCATTCAGTATTCCTTATGAACAACTCACCAAACCTAAATATTGTTCTAGCCTAAGAAGACCAACAATTATTTCAAAGAAAAGAAAGTAGCATAAATATTTCTCCCAAACTTTAAGGCTACATAGATTAAATATGTCCGGATAAACAATTAGCTCTTTTCTTTCTTCAATTAACATTTGTACCTATTTAAAGTGCACTCTTTCTTCCTTTATACCAATTCAATTCAAAAGAACAAGAAGATCCTTAGAACAACAGTAAGCTTCTATTCAGAATGCAGTGAAAAGCATTAGTAAAGTGTAAGCGTACCTTAGCAGTATTATCGTATGCAGCAGTTACCAAGAAGTACCCCTCTTGAGGTTCAAATTTGACCTGTGATATAAGGTGAGAATGAGCTGGTATGACATATATAGATTTTCTCTTCCTTAAGTCCCAAATGCGACAGGTATGATCTTCGCCACCTGTTGCTAAGTGATATCCATTTGGCGAGAAATCTATACCAAGGACCTACGAGCGAAAGAACAAAAGGGAAAACAAAGTTAAGAAAGAAGCATAGTGCTTGTTTAGCTAATTGGCATCATCATGACATCATAACTATATGAATTATCTATTGCAATATAAGAAATCCGGCATTTTTTATCCATATAATGTGTAACTCCATTTTTCAAATCATCAGTATTGTCAAAATTGCACCATACAGAGGCTAAAATGGGATTATGAAGAAACAGAACATGAGCAAGAAGAGTCTAAGATGATTTCAAGGAAGACAATGTAGCAACTCACTGGTTTCACATGGCCTTCCAAAGCAAGGATGCTTCTTCCTGTACGAAGGTCCCAAACACGTGCCAATGCATCCAATCCACAAGTTGCTACCAATGAACCATCACAATGAAAAGCAATCCCATAAACACTTCGGCTATGACCTTCTTGCAGTAGCAATTCAATTCCTGTGTTAACATCCCACAATCTCCATGTTTTGTCAAAGCTAGTAGTGCCCAAATACAGCCCAGACGGATGAAATGCGACACGAGCAAGACGGTCTAAATGGCCTTCATATGTTTTTAGAATAGCTCCTTCAGAATTCCAAAGTATTGCAGTACGGTCAGCAGAGGAAGTTGCTAAATAGTTGTTTCTAGGAGAAAAGGCCACGTCTGTTACCCGTTCAGTGTGTCCCTTTAATGTAGCAACCTTTGTTATGTCTGGTATACTCCATAATTTGGTAGCTCCACTCCAAGCGCTTCAAGTATTAAATACAAATGAAGTCAACTACATGATATCTATAATTTTAATCTAACAGCACTTACCTTTCCAAAAAAAATTAAAGTAAACCATATTGTAATCACAAGAAACTACGCCAAGGGAGATTACAAAAAATAGTAATGTAAACCTATATACACTACAGCAAGAGCAAACTAAAACCCAATAACACTAATTCAAAAAATTAAAAAAGGAAACGAGAGAAATGAATCTCCTATATAATGTCCAAGGCCAACATGCTAGTTAGAGTGGAATACACCAGAAGAGCTGTCACTATAATACCAACATGATGACTTGCAACACATTCAATTTTTTTAATAATAGGTTAAGATATTATATTATATGAAAAGGAAAGTTACATCCTCCTCTGCTTCTCAGAGAAACAAAAATGGAGGAAGAGGTATTGTCATTACAATAGATGGAAAAAAACCAGCCCGAATGTAACTGCATTTAAGAGCCAGGTCACCCAAAAAAGCACCAAAAAGAAGATATGACTCCAATGCTAAATGGAAATTATAAAACTGTTACAAACATAGCTCCCAAGATTCAAATAAGCAGAATGGCAGAGATAGTCAACATGCTACTAGTCAAAGCAAATACCAGCAAAAGCAAGAGAATAGACTAAAGCAAAGCCTGGTCTAGTTATAACACCTTCAGAGAAGTACAACCAAGACTAAGAGAATAGAAATATCAAATACATCACTGAGTGCAACCAAAGAGAAGATACTGAAAATGAATTAAAGGAAAATCCTCGCATAAAAGATAAACTGACAAGAAACAAGGAGGATTTCTCTTATAGAAAAGGGGCCCTCGCACAAATTTGGTGTAAAAAGTGGGCCCAAATCTGTTACTTTCATGCATTGAAAAAAAATAGTTTGAGGAAGCTATGAGAACATCCTGCCTCAGCATCATATCGTGACTTTGAAGAGCTTCCAATTGCTTGAAAGTGGAGAGTGTGGGGTGGCTGAATCATAAGAACCAACCCCTCAAAGTCCTGAGCTTGAGTGTCATTCATACTGCCTATTGAAGACGTTCTCCTCCTGATGATCCTCTCTGTGGCAGGGTTCCTGTGAGGGTTCAAACGGTTGATTCCAAAGCTTGAAGCCTTCAGTGGAGAAATTCAGTGTTTGTATTCAGAATTTTGATAGGCTCTTTCTTCTGGGACTCCAAAGCAATGAGCTTGACTATGCATTCTTCCACTATAGGGGTCAAGTGCCCCTGATCTCCCAGTTTAATTCCCAACAATGCAACCCTACTTTCCAATTTTTGGATAGCTCTCACCAGGTTCTTGTAAATGCTTGATATTTTAGCTAGAGTTGGCTTCTGCTGATAGTTATCAGACTGAACGTGATAAGCTGCAGAGGAGTAGACAAGCAAAAATGACGTGCTTGATTTTCCAAGAAAACAGATTCTGGGTAACCCTGATGGTGACTTGGCCTAATAGTCCTTTAACTTTGTCGAGTAGGACCAAAAGGGAAGTAATGGGTGTGGATATTCTCATACATTCTTGTGACACCAGGTGTATAGATGTCTGCTGCTGTACTGAAGGATTGATGAGATGGATGTTTATCAAAAAGAAACTTGGTCCTTGAGAGAAACCTGGAAGATTGCTGAGCGATACCTTGAGAGGGGGAAGTAGTGACCTTATCCAAGTTTGAGAAAGGAGTGACATCCATTGAATATACCTGAGAGCCTGAATAGAAGTGCAGGGATTCTGAAGTCAGTTCTAGTTGGACATTCTCTGCACTTTCTTCAGTGATGGTGGTGTTATCATCTACACATATTATGGCTTTTCCATACCTCTGATGTGAATCTCCCCTGAGAAGACTAGATTGGATATTTCTGGCAATTGTAATTTGTGTGACTTATCTTGTGCTTTTAGAGGTAGACTTTCCTACACTGAAGTGCTGCAAAAAACAAGTGCACTCGAAGGAGAGAGTGGAATATGTAACACTTGTTGGAGTCTCCTACTCCTCCTTAAAATTTTATTAAGCTTTCCTGCATTGTGAATACTGAAGAATTTGTCTTGATGTGACCTGGGATTAGAGTCACAAAATCTGCAAACCTGACCATCTATATAAGAATTTAGGATGGATGTGGGAATGGTACTATTGGTAGTCATTTCTGATGGAAAAGGAAGACCAGTTTTTAAACACTTGTGTACCTTGCAGCGTAAGGATTTTAGGGAGATACAGTTGAGTTTCCAACACATACAACTCGTCCTCATATGCCTGGTAGGGGACCCATACTGCACGTACTTATAAGTTGGTACTAACAGTGTCAGCCATCTCATGCCTGTTGAAAAACATCCACTCCAAATATTGAATTCTCACTTGAGTGTTGACCTGAATAGTTTTTTTCCTTTGATGTGAGGGAGTTTACAGTAGAAGTGACTGCTGTTACACACCATAGAAAACCATCGATCGAAATAGGAAGTATTATATCCATCTGAGCTGATTGCATCCCCTGCATCTCAAATGATTCCTGTAAGTGGGTCTGACTTATGCAGGCCTGCAAGGAAGAACACGTAGCTGAAAACCAGAAATTTTGTCGTATTCTCTGTCCAGGATAGCCACCTTTTTGACATTTTCAAGCTAAAAATAATTATCCATTATGAAGTACAGGAAATCAGAAAGAACGGGGCTATGGAAGGTGAAAATGGGGTAAACAATAATATAATGGCAATAAAAGCAAAGTAAAGAGGAGTGGATAGGAAACCAGACCAAAAGGGCCAAGTGGTATAAAAGCATGATGAGAAGATGGTACATGCTACTAGTGGGCTGGCACAGAAGCACCATGGGTACAACTACAAACATAAATGACAAAATAAAGATGGGTTGGAACTTAAGAAAATGAGGAAGAAGTATGAAAAACAGAAATTTTGTCGTATTCTCTGTCAAGGATAGCTACCTTTTTGACATTTTCAAGTTAAAAATAATTCTCCATTATGAAGCACAGGAAATCAGAAAGAATGGGCTATGGAGGGTGAAAATAGGGTAAACAATAATATAATGGCAATAAAAGCAAAGTAAAGATGAGTGGGTGAGAAACCAGACCAAAAGGCCAAGTGGTATAAAAGTATTATGAGAAGAAGATGGTACATCCTCCTAGCAGAATGACACATGACCACGATGGGTACAAACATTAATGAGAAAATAAAGATGGGTTGAAACTTAAGAAAAATGAGGAAGAAGTATGCACTAAAGGGATGGGAATGTGGAAAAAACATATTGAACAAGTCAAAAAGTAAAGCAAGGAATAAAAACACAAGAATGTGGAAAGTTTGTGACCTAGAATGGAGAAGGGGGAAAGTGTTAAATTCAATGCCATTGAAAGCGTTCGCCAATAAAATTGAGTGGAGAACCTTTTTATAAAGAAGAGCATGCTTTGACTACTTAAACTCTACTGAGTGAGAGATCAGATAAGTTTCAATTTGTCACTTAATTGGCATGGGGATGTTAAATGGCAGGATTTTGCTCTAAGTCCACCAACTCTTCAATTTGCGGAGGTAATTTGGACCTTCCAAAAAAGAGATTATAGATCAGTGTGCATGGAAGACAAAAGGCTAAGTTAGCCAATCCATTAGCTACTTTGTTTTGATGTAAAGGTTACTGCTGAAGGGTGACATCTTGAAGAAGGTATGTAGTGAGATTGATTTTTTTACCAGATTTTCCATTTTCCAATGAATGGTGTCAGGGAGAAGTAGGTGTGTTTGAATCCCCTGATCTTTTAAGTGTGTTAATCACAAAATTGGAGCCCCCTTCAATTATTATCCCATGAAAACGCATAGCTAAGTCCCTTTCCAGTCCCATGTGACATGCTAATAACTCCGCGAAATTATTTGTATGAATTCCTATTGCTTGGCTGTAACTGAGAATTGGTTCCCTATATGGGTTCTTGATGATCCCTCCCATCCTTGCTGTTCTCGGATTATTTTTGGATGTTCCATCAAAGTTTAACTTCACATAACCTTTGGGAGGCTGTCATGTCCCCTTTTTCAAATAATGTAAAAATAACAAAGTTAATATTTTGAGTAACTTACTTTTAAGCAACAACTTAATATTAATTTATTATTATTAGAAATAAGTAGAAAGGGGGTGAAAAAAGTAAAAAAATAGGTAGAAGTGAAAAGTGGACCCTTTGTGTTGCACTTAGTGGGTTTCACTGTTGCATACTTTTGCTAGTGGAATTTACTATTACACGTGTGTGCACATTCTTAGTGGCTTTCACTATTGCATACTTTTGCTATTGGAATTTACTATAACACACGTGTGTACACATTCTTAGTGGAGTTCGCTATTGCAAACTTTTGTTGAATGGAGTTCACTATTGCAAACTTTTAGCTAAGTGGAGTTCACTATTGCACCACTTTCTGGCCCCTCATGTTGAAAATGTGCTTTCCTTATTGGACCACATTTTCCATTAACAATGTGGACCCATTGTGTAATGGAGTGCTTCCATGTGGTACAGCCCATCCTTCTTGGTCTCTCCCTCCTCTTAAAAGCTATAAATATACCTTCTTGCAGACAATTAAAAGGATCCAAGTTTATCAAAAATATATTTTCTCAATTTTTTGAGCTTTATAGTTCTTCAAGTTTTCAGCATAAGGACGAAAACCCTTATAGTTGTTATGAGTTGTGAGCATAAAAACCCTCACCATTCAGATTGAAGTTTGAGGATGAAAACCCTCTACACTTATGAGGTAATTTCATACAGAGATTACAAGTGTGCTTCATCAAAATCTTTCAGCAGAGCATTGGAATTTCAGATTTGTAAGATTTCATATTTGGTGAGTTTTGTGATCAGCTTCAAAAGTGTATGAAAGGTTTGCTGTTGTGTTTTGGTTGTGTATTCTGATTATTGTAATAAAGAAATCAGTTGGGTTTTAGTGTTGTAATCAGTGTTATACAGCTCCTATTTATAAATATTTCCAGTAGAATAACAATATTGCATGTTGCTGGCTAGAATGTTTATTAGCTGTCCCTAAGTGCAGAGATCAGAAATTACAGTGTTGGTTTATTTTGAAAGAGATATTATTGTAAAAAACAGAATTCAGAAATTTTCCCAAAAGGGACAATACAGAGGCAGTTCCCAATGGGGCTTGGGTGAGATGCAAAAATACTGGAAAGTGTAACAAAAATGGATATTCCATTCCTTAGCCAATCAGTAATCCTCCATACTGCTGAACTGAACATACCTGGTTTGTGTTTGAGCAAAATGAAAGCCCGAAGGGAAATTGTTTTTGGATTAGATTTATAATATGTTCCGTATTGTGGCTGGCAATCTCACAGGTACGAGAATTTTTTTCTTTCCAGATGTTCCATAAAACAAAGCTGGGAGCTAACTTGGCCATTCCTTTTTTAAAAATCATCTTCACCTGTGGTCTTTTCCAAGAAACTTTTGGATTGGTTGAGGAACCTATATTGAAATTGGAAAACTGGCAAGTGTTAAAAAGATGATGTATTGATTCTGCCGTCTGTATGCAAATTAGACACCGACTGGGGCCTATCCATCCACATTCCAGAAGATTGTCAATAGTGATAAGTCTTTCATGAAGCATTAACCACAAGAAATGCTTTATTTTGAGCCATATCAGAAGAGACCAAAGTTGACCTCGTTCCTTGTCTTGAGTTTGATTGGGTTCTGTGAGAACTATGTAAGCTGAACAGACCGCATATTCAGCTGCTGTGGTATGTGGCCGTAGGCCCATATCAATTGATCTGGAAAGTCCAATTAAAACCTGTTGCAGTCCTGCAAAATATTTGGCAGTTTGATCAGCTGTTGACAACGTTCTTGACCTGCCTGATAGAATTTGTCTATATTCTGCCCCACTTTGAATCAATGATTGAAGGAGTGAGTCTTTAACGAATGTGTATCCTTGCTATTGTAAAGTGGCTTGAAGCTGTTGTAGGGGTAATTGGCTCAAGCGCTTCCCAAAATCTGAATTTATTTCCATTTCCCACTTTCCATGTGATAGTGTTTTTTAGCATGCAAAGACATGTGATGAGAAGTTTGGCATGTCCTAACAAAGGAGTGCTCCATTTTGCCAACCTGGAGCTGCACCCTAATTCGAAGACGTGCGTGAAACGGCCAGTCCTCTATCCGGCTGAAACAATGGGATCTCCTCACGAGGGTGGGTGCCTCAACAGTGAGGAGAACCTCCAGAGAAGGCTAGTTCCTGTATGATGTATCAATTAGGATTCCTACTCTACGCTGCTGACTGCCATGGAAAAAGGAGAAGGAGAAACTTAAAGGGAAATCCTACCTAAAAAGGGGTGATACACCAGAACTATGATCCTACTCAACTCGGAACCTTGAACACTGAGCGAACAACAGAGAAGGAAGACCTTAGACTTCAAATTAATCACTTGTGCATAAGTATTTCATGCAGAGGTTCGGTTCAATTACTAAACCCTGAGGGAAATGGTGGAGAGAGGTCTGATTAAAGACACTTTACAGCCGCCTACATCCACTTACAGTCTCAGCAAAAGACAATAAAGAACACTTTAGCATGACCTGCACAAAGACAATACAGCAACTAGGTACGAAACAGAAACTTGGGAAGGGAGAAAAACTCTACCACTTATGCAAATTACTGAAGAATTATACACTATGCCACGCTTGAATTCTGAAAGTACACTCTTGCTTATTGATCGAAAAGGTTACACAACTCTTAATGGCAGAGTCTGGTCTAACCAAGAGAGATTGGATTCTTTTTTTTTTTTTTTCTTTTTTTTCGTCCTTTAAAACAAGGCTGAAAGCCATTATATATGAATTTACAATAGGCCAAAGATAGCCGCATAATTTTGAAAAGCAAAAATTTACCTTTTTTAACTCAAGCTTTACTTGGTTTAGAATAAAATATATTTCTCTTTTTGCCCCTGCATGAATTTTCCTTGTTTGATGAAGTGCACTCATCCTTGTCTTTGCATGGAAATCTTCTAATTCTGGATGTGGTGTTTGATTAATCAGTTAACTCTGAGTATGGACAGTCAACCCCTGTTCGATCCGAATTTAGTCCTTCGAATGCATGCTGTGAATGAAGACAAACAGGGTCTAAAATAATCGGTTACCTGAAACTTGCACTATTTATTCAAAAATAGATTCAGCGTTTGAAAATAGACTCGCGTTTGCGTGGAGGTATTCCAATTCTGATCGTGTCTATTGCTGGCAAGACTCCCTGCTCAACTCTTCGTCAGACTATCTATTTTCTGCTCCTCCGCACAGTCGGCTTGATTTATTTTTCGGATTTTCTGCTATTTTCTACCAACGGCTACTTCCCGCAGCCTAAATTTGACGGCATGCGGGACGTCACCGGCATTGTCACGTTTCACTCCAACAGTCTGCGTGTCTTTTGTTTGTGTCGGGCTTTTTAATGCTTGGCCTGCTGACGTGGACTGCTGACACGGCCCTTGTTTTCCACGCAGCCTGCTTGAATCCCTTCGCGGCTTGCTCTTTAACTGCTCCCCGGGCTTTTTAATGTTTTGTCAGGCTTTTTGATGGCTCCTCCCACAGGCTTTACGTTTTACCCAGGTTTTTATTTCCGCGGACTTTCAACGGCTCCCGTCGGGCTTTGAATTTCCGCGAACAAATTGTCCGCGGGAATTCCCGCTGGCAATTTGTCCGCGGAAATTCCGCCCGGCCTTTTGCTATAACCCGCGGACCTTTGTCCGCGGACAAAAAGTCCGCGAAAATTCATTTTTTCTCTGCCTTTGAATTTAAACCATGCCGAATACTTTTGAAAAGTCCGGTTTTTTTTTTTTTTTTTTTAAATGTGCCCTTCACCAGTCTTCCGCCAACCTGCAGTCCAATCCACGTGGCCTCCAAGTTGGCAGCGTGTCAGTCTGTACGTCCTCCACGTGGCAGCAGTCGTCCAAGTTGGCAGCAATGTGGCGTCCACGCTATCCTTGCATCCTTTGGCTGCTTTGAACACGACGTTGAACTAGGCGTTGAACTTTTGAACCAAACGTTGAACTAAGCTTTGAACCAACGTTGAACCTTTCCATTGAACCTTTCCGTTGAACTTTTGGTTTAATGGTTCAATCGTTGAACCTTTCCATTGAACCTTTCCGTTGAACTTTTGGTTCAATGGTTCAATCGTTGAACCTTTGAACTCTGAACCGAGCGTTGAACCATTTTGAACCAGGGGTTGAACTTGCCTTTGAACCAAACGTTGAACCTTTTCGTATTGTTTGCTGATGAAAATCCCTGCAGAAGTCATGAAGCTCGTTGAACTTGGACGTTGAACAATTGAACCCGTTGAGCCTCTTCCTGCACAGTCCGTAGATTCAAGCCTGCAGAGTCCGTAGATTTTTCTGAGAAGTTCGTTTGATTGAACCAAAGAAGTGAACAGACCCTGCACTCTCTGAATTGGTTTTGAAACCGTTGAACCTTGAAGCGGTTGAACTTCGAACTTTGACAAATGTGCTTAACTCTTGCTGATGATGTTGAACCTTTGAACCCATCGAACCAAACCTGAAGATGGCTGAGTGCTGGAACCCTGCTCTTTTATGGCCAAAGTCTGACTCGTGGAAGATTTGCCAACAATAACTCTCCATACTGGAATGCAAATATTTGTCATTAATTATAGAGGCCCATATCGAGGAGGGTTCCTTCCATACTGTCCAAGCCGACTTTGTTGCAAGAGCTGTGCTGACAATTCGTTGTCTTGAAATTTAGTCCTCCTTGCATTTAGGGTTGATCGATTATGTCCCAAGCAACCAATGGATATTTTTACTTTTTGTCAACCCCTCTCCAGAGGAAATTTCTCTCTATGTTAACAAATTCCTCTTCAATATGCTTTGGTAAAGGGAGGAATTTAAGAAGATAGTCTGAGTGAAACCACTGTCCCTTACATGTTGTTAAAGAAGATCTAGTCGACTTCTGATTTGTTTTTCCCTTTGGAAGATGTTCCGAAAACAGTTCTATTCCAAGATTTCGGTTCGAGGATTTTCAAATTTTCCATAAATTATTCATGGCATAACCTTGAATATGCTTTGTTTCTGCCCAGTATTTTTCTATATTGCTGTGCGGTTGCGGGTGCAAGAGCCACATTTTTTTCAGCTTTAAATTGAGTACCAGTTGGTCTCTGTTGTGCCTGTGAGAGAAAAATATATGGGCCAGTGATCTGAGAGTTGAGTTATGAACTTTTGCAGTTAATTGGATTGAGGTCTAAAACCATTTCTCCAAGACTAAAATCCAGTTTAATTTTTCGACAATATAGTTCTTGTCCTTATGGCAATTGAGCCAGGTAAACTAGCCTTGTGCATATTCTAGATCCACCATGGAGGCATTTTGGACCAGATTTATAAGAATTGTGGCTGTTGTGCTATTAAAACGTGAACACCCTTTCTTTTCTGATAATTTTACTATGGTATTTAAGCCCCCCATTAAAATCAAATTTGAAGGTTTGTGAGCCAACATCCATTCATCAAGAAATTCAAGCAAAGACATCCTAAGATTTCCTATTGATGGAGCATAAACAATTATTATGGACCATTGTAATTGAAGTTCATTAGAAAATAAAACACTGTATAGACCCCAAGGACATGTTTGAGAAGATATAAGATCATACCTGGAGCCTGCATAGTTCTCATAACCGTAACCGGCGAGTACTCGCCAAGGGGGAATTTTGGGTAACTGGCAATTATTCAACAGGGATGGTCGAATAACCGTGAATAACCGACAAAGGCAAAAAAATACTTAAGATCCTCCTGAAGCAGATAGTATATAAATAAAATAAACATTTAAGTATAAGAAATTAGACATCCATATCTAAATGTAAACTTATATAAATAGACGTCTATATCTAAATGTAAACTAGACGTCCATGTCTAAATGTAAACTTATCTAAATAGACGTCCATATCTAAATGTAAACTTATACTTTAAGTTATACTTTATTTATATACTTTCATGATGTTTGAGAGTGGTTTCAGACCTCTAGGAGCTATAATGCAAATTCTAGGTTTTGTAGGATCCTATCATATTTCAGACTTAGTTAGGTTTCAGGGTTTCAGACTTAGCCATATTTCAGGGTTTCGAAATTTCAAGGAGACATCATAGGAGGGATGAAGACTGCATGAAGGGATGTAGGTATGATAGAATAGTATGAGAACATCTCTTGCAAATTGCCACAAGTCAATCCCACCCCATTCTTTGTCTAGTTATCTACATGTAACCAGCGAGTACTTGTCAATTAAAAAAAATTTGCGGATTTCCAAATTTGGAGGTTTCAAGTGGCGGTTATTCCCCTGGTGGTTTTCCTGGCAAGTAACCTACCAACCAGCGGTTACTCACCGGTTATGCCATATCTGCCTGGAGGGATTCCAATATATAAGTGTGCAAGCTGCTGGACATTTGAGAATGCATTTGGTGCCCCAAATCCCCTAGTATCTAAGAACTTTGACTGATCCCATCCTACAGATTACTTTAAGAAGAATGAGATAGATACCTCAAGATTTGAATCTTGATTTGAGAAAATGGCTTTTGTTGGGACACCTTGCCCTAAAATATTCCAAGATAGAATCCAGATTATGGTGATTGTGTGGTGGTGGAGATGCTCGCCTGCATTTGATCCTTCATTTTTTGCAACTTTGGAATCCAAATCTGCATGCACTAAGAAATAATGCCTTTTTATTGCTTCCTCGTCGGCTGAAGATACAGTCTCATTATGAGATTTTTGATTCTTTTTAGTTTTTTATGTTTAAGAGCAGATGAAGTTGGTAGGTTCTCCAAGGGTTGTTTGTTCCCTAGGGGACTACTATTTGCAATCATTTTTTCCTCTTCCTGTTCTGCTACCGCAGCAAAAGAATTGTCTGATAATATTTTTTTGTTGTTGCTAGAGATTCCTTACCTTTCCTTGAGTATGCTTTCTGAAATTTACTCTCATCTGCTGGTGTGTTCCTGTTGATAATGTGCAGATCTGCAATCTGGTTATCCTTCAACTGGGACGATATGCCTCGTGTTGATTGTGGAGGGGGCAGGGGGGAAGAACTGCTCTGGGGTACTTGTGTGAGGCAGACCTGTGCCAAATGACCCAGCAACCCCCAACAAAAAGGGAAAATAGGTAAAAATCTGCATGGCTTTGTACAGATATAGGAGGTCATCCTTGCAGAATTGTGGTTCTCCATAAACTACAGCAGACCTGAAATCTGAGAGAGATGGAGTAGTGGCTTTGTTGGTTTATATTTCCATGACAATATGGGGTTCCTGAGCAATATTGGAGTTATAAGCTCTTGAGAATGTGGATATGGCCTCCTCAAGAGAAGAAAAACTAAGCATCAATTAGACTGGAACAATTGGAGAATTTGATGTGCAAGGTGAAACAAGTTCTCATTTCTATCATGAGAATATGGTGAATAGTGTTGGGAGCATGGAGATTATTATCAATAACAATGTATTCAATTTGAGACTATAACTGCTATAAAAGAAAATCTTGGTATAAGAAAACCTTGGATCCTAGTACCCAGCAGTTTTAGCAGCTTTAATTTCATTATTTCAATTATATGAATATCCATAAAATTTAGTTTTGAGCTAAGTAGCCGATCTTGATACTGGTACAGATAAGGATACAAAATTTGGTTACGCAGATACGGCGATTTTTTTGGGGCATGGATACGTTTTTGGATGCAGCCGTAAAAATATATATATATAATTAAAAATATAGCCATATAAGCAAAATTAACCACATAATATGCATAGAGGAAACAAAAAAAGTTAAATAACCACAAAACTTAAAAATAATTCAATGCCAAATGTCATAAATTATTTGTAACAACAAAGCCCACTAAGCAGCCACCGTATGCGGTGACACCCCTAAATTTCATTTCCAATTACATGCTCTGTAACAAGATAACAATCTAAATTCTTTGCAATAGATAGATTTTCATGTCTCCAATTGCACCAGGTAAAATTTCCTACGCTATAATGTATGCCAAGCAGACTGTCAGAAGAAATGTAGAACAATGTTGTTTATTCAGAAGTGGCTTAAACTTTTCTTTTAATGAGGATAAAATATGGCAATAAAATAACTTCCCATAACTAGAAGGCATTACCCAGCACAGCAGACAACTTTCTAGCAAGCACGTTTACCTGCTGAAGTCTGTAGTATATAACAGAGAATGTAAGCTGTTGAATAAATTCATAAGAATAAAGGGAAACAATTACCTAAATATTATTATTATTGACAGTAAATGAAATTCAATGGTATCCTTTAGAGGTGTCTTTTGACATTCATTGCAGCTACTTGCTATGCGGTTTGATGATGTCATATGACATATTTGTTTAATATTAAAATGTGTTGTTGTTATTTGCTTTTGATAAAATGAGTGTGAAAGTTGCTTTTAGGGTTTCCCTTCTACTTTATTTTATTTTTAATTGTTTTTTGAAGTCCATATTTGACTTTCGTAAAGTGAAATTGAACTAAAATTAAAAAAAGACATCCTGCCTGCAGGATACGCCCTAGATATGTCCAAGGTACTCCAGGGGACCTGCGGATACATCCTGGGATGTGTCTGGGCGTATCCGCAAGGTCCCACAGTATCCTGTCTGTATCCAGGGTATATCCTGCAGGGATCCGAATCCAATACGTTTCAGATCAGGATCCAGGGACCTGCAGAGGAGGATCCAGCTATGTAGGATTTTAGGTATTACGTTCACTTCAAGTTTTAAAGCACTTATGCTACATATTTCTATAGATGTCAAAGATTCTCTGTTCAATTTGGATTTCTGTTTCCAAAACTCCAATTTTCCATTTCAGAAATTTCAGACCTCTTTTTCGGAAATCTAAACTCTCAGATATGAGCTGTCAAGTTTCAGTTTATTGGCAAGTCCTAGATTTGGGAACAAAATAGGAATTGTGCAAAATTGTGCAGCCCATGTCCACGTACAATGATCCCTGCACATTTCTCAAGGAACACACAGATGTTCTTATTCATTCTTAGCATTTGAGTTTACAATTTTACTCACATTGGTGAAACAAACTCTTCTATTTCATTCTACATTCATCGCTCCAAGTTGTTACATATTGTATTCTAAATATTCAACAGAACTCTCAGAGAAAGGATTGTAATTTAGAAGAAAAGAGAACAAATTTGACAGTGAAGAAGATGAGCATGATACAATTCCAAAAAAGCCAAATAGAATTCTCAGAATATGCAGTCCTTTCGATATGTAACGCTGTGCTTCCCACCAATGGAATGTTAAACAACAATGCAGGTGGTGGCTAACTTTTCTTTATGTATGTCAGGAAATTTAATAATACATGGAGAACAGCAAGGAATATTTTTAGTGGACTTTATTGGTACCCATAGAGCCATCACTAACATGATCAACCAATTTCCCGAGGCTTCTGGTATGACTGTAAGAACTTTCACAAGTATGGAATGTTGGTGAGCCTGTTATTGTTTATGTGGACCAAAGTGGATGCTATCTAGTTTGCTCTCAAGCAGGCAAATATGTCCACATTTTTAATTTACAAGTGGTTACCTTGTAGCCCAGGCTTCGAGGTATGCCAAAGCCATACTCAATGCTTTTGTTGCATGCCAGAGAAACCTATAGAGCATGATTGGAATGCAACTTGAACAGAGTTGAATCTGGCTCTTGAGAAGCCATCAGTGCATATGTTTGATCCAAGTATGAACAACTGAGAGAACACTGATCCTACAGGGCAAATCTATGAAGGCTCCGACGTTATGGCCTGGGCTGTAAGAGAGAGTTCACTGAGAAAGAGAATGGAAATCCATCCACAATTTCTAGTTCTAGCCCTCACTGAAACAGAGGAAAAGGTAATGTATGAAGTACTTTCAGTTCAGAATTAAGCATCCCTGAGGTGTGACCTGTGATTCTTTAAGTGATTTTTATAGTATGGGCCTATAGGCTTGAACAGAATTATGTCCAGTTCTTGCGAAGCCAACAGTGCAGACATGTTCAATCCAAGTATGAACAACTGAGAGCACACCGATCATACAGGGCAAAACTATGGTCAAAATTAAAAAGCTCCAACATCATGATCTGGGCCTAAGTCAAAAGGTTCGAGTTCGAGTTCAAAGAGTATAAAATTCGGTTTGAGTTTGCCAATGGATAAAATTCGAAAAAAAAATCACTATTAAATTTGAACCATTAAAAAACATAAAATTTATTTAAAATATATTTATAAAAAATTAAAATACATAATTTTAAAAAATAGGAAGTCATAAAAAAATATTACGAACAAAAAAATATATTTAAATTATAATTATAAAACATAAAAAAATAAATTAAAAAACATAATAAATAAAAATTATAAACAAAATTAAAAAAAACAAAATGTAAAAATTAAAAAAAATAATAAATAAAAAATTATAAACAAAATTAAAAATCAAAATGTAGAATTAAAAAATAAAAATAAAACAAAACATTATATAGAAAATAACAAATAAAATTAAAAAATTTAAATCAAAGTTTTTGACCCTACCTGCGTCGACCCCATTGTCCAAGCCTCCAAGCTGTGTTTGCAGTTGCATCCCTTGCTGCTCCACCACATCACGCAGGTGCCCATTCTTCCTCCTCACCACACAGCAGATCCAGCATAGACTACAACAGAGACACGTCTGGGTGCAGCACGCCATCCAGCTACAACAGAAACAGTCTTCCTCCACTTGCTACATACTCAGATTTGCAGTGCTGTGACCATGCATGAATATAACAGTTATAAAGAGGATGCTAGGGTTCTTCCACTTATTTTTTGCCGCCTGATTTTCCCACTCGATTTTTGCCACCAAATTTGACCTCAAACTGCACGATTTTAAGCAATTTTTACTCCATGACAAAAAAATCAACGAATTTCAATTTTCAGGCCAAAAACTCAGCAAATCTTGTGACTTATGTCTGGGCTATAAGGGATTTGACTGAGAAATAGAATGGAAACCCATCCAGAATTTCTGGTTCTAGCTCACTGATTCAGAGGAAGAGGTAACATATAAACTTAATGTACATTCACTTCAGAATTAAGTTTGCCTACTGATTCTTTTAGTCATGTTTATGGTATGGGCCTATAGACTGTGATCTTAAAGGTTTTTTAGCCTGTTTCAGTCTGAAAAGTAGCTGCATACAGCTACTGTGTGTGGGCTCTGGGAGTAATAGCTTGCATGGTGTCTAATCTTTTGAATTCCAGAAATCTTTGGAGCCTGTACTAAGTATCATAATTGACTTTATCAGTAATTAAAATGTTCAAGCAGAATAAAGGATGCTACAGTTATTCTATCCCTGTCTAGTAAAAGCTTTCATTTATATTCTTTTTTATTTGGTTTGTGGCCCCAAAAGATAGCCCCATTTTTGTCAAACCAAATTTGGCACCAAGTCTTGGGTGTAGGGGCATCAGTTCTACAAGAACTTAAGAATTCAGATTTACTGAGTTAGAGCACTAGCTTGCAATGACTGCATTAACAAGTAATCATAAGGCTTTTGAGCCATACCCAACCTTTCTTCTCAGACAAAGGAAATTAGGGGTCAGCTTGGGTTCTTCTGAACTGATATGACTAGGAGTACAAAATCTTTAAAGACCAGTCTGTGTTAAAAAAAAACATGCTTGATGGTTCTTTTTCTCCACAACAGCAATTAATGCCACCCAGATGGAATTATTTGTGCGATCTCTGTTTCGCTATTCCTCCATTTTGTAGAATTTACAACAAGAAGCCCTCAAAATAGAGACAACTTGAGATTCCAGATCAACTTGCCAGAGGTCACTTCTTCAAAATGGGCATATTGCACAAACTGAGGTCTCTGTCATGTCAGACTTCATTTCCCAAAGTAAATGTGCAGTAAAGACCTCAAAAGGACATACATTGCATCTAGTGGAGTGAATAACCTAGTAGGAGCACCTATATGCCATACTTCAGCTATAAATTCCCATAAACTGTCATAATATTCAATTAGACAGTCTGTTTCAGAATTCTTTGAAGGAAAGGGAATTAAATCTTGAAAAAGCATTATCTTTCAGCATCAAAGGAAACCTTCATGAAAAGTAGGTAGTTTTGAGCATAATATAGTGAAGAGAAAACAGAACAATTTGATTCAAACAACCAAACAATCCCGAGAATAAAAAAATGAAAGTCGGTCTTCTAAGGGAATCTTTTGATGATTATTTGTAGAGAATTCAACAAAGATATCAAGATTTATAATTGATAGAGCTATAGATAAAGATAGTAGTCATAAGATACGTGAATAATTTTGTAAAATTGAATATCCAGAAGTTCTGTTTCGCAGATAAATGCTGATGAAATGAAATAACTAGTCTTCCAATATTTGGAACCAGTTAGGAGAAAATGAAAGGCCCAAACTGCAGCTTTGGAATGGCAGAAGATTCAGCATCTGATTAGTAGAAGTGCATCATTTTGCAAAGGTCGTGATAAGCCTTGCGTCATTCGAGTAGTAAGGAACACACATCCCAATATTGGCTGTGGATTAGGGACCCAAATTAAATCCAGAAGCACACTGCAGTCAATTTGAGAGGTCCTAAGACACATTCAATGAATGGATGATCCCGTACAGAGAGATTGTAGAGGCATTTTTCTACCAAGATAATTGTGCTCCAGAGAGAATTTCTGATTACTAAATTTGGAGACTAAACAATCCAGCTCATAATACTTCCCAGTTTCCATGATGTAACCTCTTCAAACAACATAGATTAAAGCTCTCATTTTCTGGCTGTATATTTAGAAGAGGAAGGGTACAAAAATTGGATGACACCTGCCAGCTTGAATGAGAAGTTAAAGCATAATAATTGAACATTATCAGTGCAAAAAGGCCTAAGATATGGAAGTTTTGATCCTAGTACCAAAAGAGAAGGGAATTCAAGTGAAGGTAAGTCATATCTAGTTTCAGTATATGGTTTATAGAGAAGCCAATTTAGAATGTGAGGAGGCTTTATCCAGAGTAGGAAACTGGATTTTACTATGGATTTCCGATTCAGTGGACCCAAGTTTGGGGACTGTTAGATTGGACATGAAATTTGAGAGTTCTTATGTTGTGGCTTGTGCTGAGAATTGAGCGGTGTTTTGATTACGTAAGCCCTCAAAATGACTGTTTCCACCTTTCTCTCAGATGGGCAGAGAACGCCAGCTAACTCAGGTCAAAGTCTGTCTGCTGCCATTGAAAATGATTGATCAGACTTTGCTCAGCAAATAGACTTCTCTTGTGGCTCTAAGAAATAGTGGTGTTGCTAGAAAAATGCTATTTTGTGCTTCGTTTGCTGCATTTTTATGCCAAGAACGTATGGTTGTTTCAGCCATTCTTGGTGCAGCTTGATAAATGTAATTTTTGCTGGAGTTCAGTGCCAAGTATTTAGGGACTCTGTTTTACGGCTGGTCTGGCTGATTTATAGACATTGTTTTAGTGCTGGTGATAGTATTAAATTGGCTACATGACCTTGGTAATGTCTGTAGGACGTCTTAATCCTCTGTTTTTATGTTTTGTCTCAGAAAATGAAAAGAATTATAAATAAAACCGTACCTTGTTGCAAGCAAAGTTGCATCCGAAGAAAATGCACATCCGGAAAGAGGTCGATCATCTCCAATTTCACTACAATCCATAATAATCCTGGCTGCCTGTTCCAACACACAGTTCAATTCCGCATCCTCGTCTTCATCAGGATCCTGTCTCCTTCTCTTGGCTCTTTGTATCCTCGAGGCCGCTCGAGGGAGCGAAAATTTCATAATTTCAGTTCGAGCTTTTAACAATTCCTGGGAGCCTTCTGTATAAAAAGGATAAGCCTGAGGCCCTTCCATGTCCTGGGCGTCTTCAGCAGCAGCATTTACAGCGGCTTCTTCTTCTTCATGAACCTTCATAAGCTTCTCCAGCTGACCCTCTGCATCAAGCTTCGCCATATGTGTTCTAAGCCGATCCCGTCTTTCCATCTCCCTCTCACCAAACAGGGTAACAGGCTCATTCAATCGCCGAAGCCTGGCACGGACAGCAGAGTCATTTGTAGGGACAGCCAATGCATAAGCCCTCCTCCGCATCAAAAGCTCCTGAACTGCTTGTTCTTGCCTCTCCCTAACCCTTCTGCTCTCCTCGGAAATCTCATAGTCTGCTGCCGATGACTCTTCTGGATGTTCATCGCTTGAAGAAGGGCTCCCATACTTGCTGTCTGAATCTTGACCTTGTTCATCATTACTGTCTAAGGGGCGGGCAGGAGGCACAAAGGGGGGAGCAGCCGCAGGCCGTAAGGGAGGTGGAGGAACGGGGTTGACAAATGGGGGCCTGGGAATTAAAACTGGAGGAGGAGCAATGGAAGGGGCTGCAATGGGAGGGGGCATATTATTATCACTTAGGGACAAAGAGGTAAATTTTGGTGCAGGCCCTGTAGGGACACTTGCAGAGAATATAGCTACCGTGGATGCTAGAGCACTGGGGGGAACAAATGGAGGAACAACGGCAGAAACAGCAACAATAGGTTCTGCAGCTGGGGCGGCTGCTTCTGGGGAAATCCGAGGCGGTGGTGTAGGTGTACTTATGTCCATTGGGCTGACTGCTGCATTAGAAGTATCCAACCCTGCCGGTGTAGAGGGTTCATCCATGGTGCCCTAACACTTAAAACCCTCGAGTTATTGCAGATTTTATGTCACTCAGAGCCCCACGAGAACGCTTCAACACAACGTTCAGTCGGATTTTATGCCTCCACCCGCTTTGAATCACATATTTCCCTTTCGTTCACCAATTTCAGTTCAATCCGATTACTGTGAAGCACATCCCTCGGCCCCATACACGCACTCGTTATTGCTGGAATTTAGTGACTCGTTATTGATGAAACCGTTCGATCGATGATTGTCTTCGCACTTTCATGTTTGCAATGTTCATAAATAAAAAGTTCATGATTTCTTTTATTACTGTGTAAATAGTAAATACCCGTAACCCAATACCAACCAGATTTCACTCTTCAGTGTCAAATATTAATACAATACATAATATAAAGAAATATTAATACATACAAAATATTAATAATTTAATACAATACAAAGTATAATTTTAATACAATAAAATAAATCATATTAATATTAGGTATTATTCAATGTCTAATTTAATTTAATTTAAATTAAGTTGCATTGCATGATAATCTAATTTAGGTTGTATTTATTTATAAAATTTAATTTTTTAATTTTTATTTTAATCATTTTTTTATAGTTCAATATATGTTCATATTTATTATTTATTTATTTAATTAATTTTTTTAATTTCTATTTTAATAAGTGAATTTTTTACTATGTATTTGACAATTTGTTATTTATTTATTTTTTTAAAAATTTTCATTTTTATTTTATTAATTTTATTATATATAGCAGTTTATTTTGTTAAATTATTTCGTTGCATCTTTTGTATCTTGATAAATATAGAGAGGAAGACCTATTTAATGCAAGTTTAATTTTTTTATCGTTCTAGATTTATAAACGTATTGAGAATGATTTTTTTTAAATAAAACAAGGGTAAAAACTTTATTCAATCCCAGAAAATCGGTACAAAGATAATTTCGACCAACCCAGCAAACAAAAAAAAAAAATAGACACCATGCCAGTAATATGCTCAAACCTTCCCATCTTCTGCCAGAATTCTCCCCAAATTATGTCTAATGTCAACCGGCAGCTGAGCCTCTTCGACCGCCTGCCTTCCTTCCATTCCCTCTGAAGCCCATCTGGCCAAACAGTCCGCCGCCTTATTCCATTCTCTCAGGATATGAGCAAAAATCATCGAGTCCATAAGCTGACAAATCTGTAAAATCTGTTGAACAACCAATGATAACTGCCAGTTCACATCATTAATTTGTCGTTTCTTAATCATATTGATCATGATAAGTGAATCGGCTTCACATATCACTTTTCGCCAACTAAGCTCGTAAGCTCTTCTCAACACGAACAAAATGGCCAGTCCCTCCATCCTGTTGACTGTCTGTTTGCCCCTATGTTCCGAAAAAATGAAAATAACCGCACTCGAAGCATCTCTTGCAATCCCTCCTATATCAGCTAGACTCGGATTACCCCTGAATGAGCTGTCCGTATTAATCTTCAAGTACTCAGCTAGAGGAGGCTTCCACGTCCCACTTCTCTGAACTTTCTGTTGCACACCCTCGCCTCTCCTAACGCACGCCGAGCTTGGAGAGAGCCTGCTCATCCCCAATTTGTCCACCACCTCAGCATCGCGCTTGTTCATGGGCAAGGCGACCTCGCTCTTGGCCTCCACCGATTCTTGGATCATCCTGTTGATTCTACTCCAGACCTGCGACGCATCTAGCCTGACATCATTAAAAATTCTTCTATTTCGCTCCAGCCAGACCTGCCACAACAAGAAGATTGGTCCCGCATACCAAACATCTTGCAGGAAATGCGCAGCAGGGGTCGGATGACTCAGTTGCTGCCAGAAATCAGCCAAAGAAGAAGCATGGACTCCTCTGCATCTCCACGCCGCCCACCAGGCGTTCCAAAGTCGCCCTGTAAACTGGCACTTAAAGAAAATGTGAGACGAACTCTCCTCCTCCACGCCACACAAAATGTAGCGGGAAGGTCTGACAAAGCCCCTTTTGTGCAAATTTTCCTAAGTCAGGCAGCGGTTCCAAGCAAGGGTCCAAGCAAAATAGTTACACTTCGACCACAAGAACTTACTCCAGGTCCGCTTCCACCAGGTAACCTCCCTTCCTTCCCCAAATTTTTGTACAAGCTCCTGGTACCCAGCGAAAATAGAGTATTTCCCCTTGGGATGTGGAAACCAGGCAAGCTCATCTGCCCCTCTAAGTGTGCAACAGTTGCGCCTAGCCAAAATCCCCTTCAGCTCCTCACACTCCCTCTCCATATCTCTGACAGGCCAAACCTCCGGACTCTTCCAACTAGCTTCCGAACGCTGATCCTGACGAGAATTTTTTTTGAAATCACTTACCTTCAACCAGCCGGCCTCGCAAAAACGCTGAGAAAGAGCTTGAAGATGAGGGTACTGCAGCGTGATGGGGGAAAACCATCCCACAAATTGTGCCAAAACTGCGCTTCCATCCCGCTTTTACAAATCCAAAACAGACCTCTTTTTATCAGACTCGCCCCCTTCTTAAGCGTGTCCCAGATCACCGAACCACTCCCCGTCAAACAATAACGGGGTATGTCCTTTTGGGAACTCCCAGGAAAGTACTTGTGCGCCAAGACTTTGGCCCACACCCGATCCTGCTCGATACACCATCTCTAGTACAACTTGGCTGCAAGGACCGTACCAACCATCACGGATTGTCTAAGACCCAGACCACCCAATCTCTTCGGACTACAGACAACTTCCCAGCGGATAAGACTCCATTTAGTCGAGGATAAATTTCCCACCCATAAAAATTGTCTAGCCAAAGAGTCCAAATCCTGCATAAAGCTCACAGGCGCCACCTGTAGCATGCACCTGTAGAGGGGGAGAGCCTGGACCACCGATTGAATTAATTGGACTCGGCCCGCAAAAGATAACCATCTGTTGGTCCAATGATTCACCTTGGCTCTAAATTTATTCAAGATATCTTGCCATGACTCCTTGGACTGCCGTCCCGTGGAGACAGGGATACCAAGATACATAACCGAAAGATTGCCAACACGAAAGCGAAGAACCTCAGCCACTCTCCTTTGAATAGCCAAAGGAGTATTGAAGAAGAAGATGGATGATTTCTCCTCATTAATGACCTATCCCGAGGCCACGAGATAAGCATCCAGGCATCTCCAGATATTGTTCGCCTCTCTGATGGTGGCAGCTCCCATCATGGCCACATCCTCCATGAACTGGAGGTGTGAAAGAACAGGAAGACCACCTCCCCATCTCCATCCAAGAATCTCCCCCTCCCTCGTGTACTCTTTGATCTACTTGCCTAATCCCTCAACCAGAAGAAGAAACAAGTAGGGGGATAAAGGGTCCCCCTGCCGCAAGCCCCTAGTAGCCCCAAACAGCCTCGTGTGTTCTCCCTTCACCAAGACAGAGAACGAGGTCAAGGTCACACAGCTCATGACCCACTCAATCCACTCCCTCTCAAAACCAAAAGCCTGCAACACTCTCTGAAGAAAAGACCATCGCACCCTATCATACGCCTTCGACATGTCCAGTTTAATGAACATAGTATTCTCCTTAGACTTGGACATCAAATGAGCAGCCTCCGTAGCCATGACAATACCATCCAAAATCTGCCTGCCCTCCACAAAGACGCTCTGCACCTTCGCAACCAGCTCCTTCAAGCATTTCTTCAATCTCTCAGCTATCAGCTTCGAGAGAATTTTGTAAATAACATTGCAGAGGGAGATGGGCCGAAATTGGCTAAGACGGTCCCCTCCCTCCCCCTTCGAAATGAGGGCCAGGAAAGTGGAATTCAATGCCCGCAACATCTGCTTATTGGCCTGCGACTCCTGAACCACCGCTAATAAATCATCCTTAATAATTTCCCATAATTCTTGATAAAACTCAGTCGAAAACCCGTCCGGTCCAGGGGCCTTTCCTTTCTTCATCAAGAAGACAATCTTCTTCAGCTCCTCCACCGAAACTAGGCGACTCAACTTCTCCTTCATGTCTTGAGACACAATAGATGGAATACATGAAAGAATCAATTCCTCCGTGGCCTCATCCCATTGCCCATCTTCTCGAAACATGGCACTGAAATATTGTTCGGCCTCATTGTAGATATCTCTAGTAGAGGAGACAACCTCTCCCCTATCAGTGACAAGAGAAGTAAGCACATTACCGTGATGCCTGGCTTTGACCAAATTGAAGAAGGATGTATTCCTATCCCCTTCTTGCAGCCAATCAATCCTTGCCTTCTGTTTCCAAAAGATTTCCTCCCTCAGTTCCCATTCCTCCAGGGTTTTGATCGCCTTCCCTTCCTTTTCCAACAAAGCCTCGGTCAGGCATTCTTCCCTTATCAGTCTAGTAATAACATTTAACTCTTCCTGCGCCCTCTTTATTTCCTGAAAGATGTTCCCAAAGCTCTGCCTGTTTCATCGATGCAGCTGATATTTGACGAATTGGAGAAGCTTTGCGAAAACATACATCGTTGTCCCAGTCGCTAGCCGACCAACTCTCCACCACTCAGAAATATGGCCATACAAACCCTGATCCCGCAGCCACATAATCTGGAATTTGAAGGGAGGCTTCTGTTGTGTGACAGCCAAAGAGATACTCAACCTGATCGGCCAATGGTTCGAACCCCGCCAATCCAAAATCTCAAAGCTGAGCGTCCACCTACCTCCCACCCAAAAGTAGGACGCCAAAAATCTATCAATCCGCTCCGCTATAAAAGTGTTATCTAGCCTTCTATTGTTCCATGTGAAGCACCCATTGCTTGGTTTGATGTCTACCAAATTAAGTTCCTCAATCTTCTCATTGAGAAGAAAAGAAGACAGTTCCAGTCTGATATTTCCACCCTTTTTTCTTAAAGATCCATAATCGCATTAAAATCTCCAACTAAGACCCATGGCAAATAGGGGAACTCCTTGCGGACCAGCTTAATGATATTCCAAACAAAGATCTTACCTTGCATATCCGTGGGGGCATAGACATTTGATAGAAGCACATACTCCCCCGAATCCATGCATAAGGCAACCATAGATAACAGCGATCTGAAGGCTATCCAAACCACCAGTGTAACCTTCCTTGGATTCCAAAAACATGCCAATCCACTGGCAACCCCATTAGCCCCAATGCACTGGCATAGCCCCTGACCCCATATCCTTGGGGCAATACCCATCATATACTCCACTGACACTTTGGTCTCTTGCAAGAAGAGAATGTCTGGACGTTGACTTATGATTAACTCCCGAATAGCTTTTTGTCTAGGGCCGCTATTCAGGCCCCTAACATTCCATGAAACCGTAATCATTTCGAGGGAGGCAAAAAGTGTGCATCCAAGGTCTTAACCGACCCTGATTCAACCAAGTTCTCCCCAATCATCTTAATTCGTTCCAAATCCTTCTTCCTTCCTGCTTTCCCACTTTTATCTGATGATCCTTTTTTGCTCTCTTTTTGAATAATTCCCAGGCTGGGTGGAGCCTTCCTTCGCTTATTCTCCTCCTCCACCCCTGAGTGTGATGCCTTCTCTCTGGCCGCCCCAACTTGATACCTTTCAAGCCCAACACTTGACACAATGATTTTGGAGCAAGCATTGATAAATTGGCAAGGAAAGAAAGAGAGTTTGTAGGATGAACAGGGTAGTAACTATCAATCCAATCTAATAGGCAAAATCAAAAAAGGGTCATTGAAATAGATACAAATATGGAGGCCTCTATGTCATCATCTAGTAATGGCAATCATCCCTCAAAGTTGATAACCTACAGTTCAAATAGTGGAAGAGATTCTACCTTTAATCACATAATGGGCAAAGCCTATGCTTCGACCCCTACTCAAGTGAAAGAGGTGTCATATACCAGACTGACAATAAGGGCACCTTACAGAGACAGCTTTGGTAATTGATTTTATAGATAATATATTTGACCCCAAATTGGACCAAAACCCTAAGAATTTGAGAGAGGGTGCTTACGCCTGAATGCTTGATAGGGTAAGCAAGAAATATTATAATGACTTTAGATGTAGATTATGGGAAAGCATGTTGCCACAATATATGATGTCTCAAGTACACTCGTGCCTTGAGATTATTACTCTCTGCCTAGGAAGATATGACACTGACACTAGGGTGATTGTTGGCACTACCCACTTAAGGGTAAAAATTAGTGCAAATGATATTAGAGAGATACTCAGGCTTCCTTACATCCCCAAAGCCATTATTTGCAAAATCGTAAACCTCTAGCTTGGCTAGTATTCCTAAGTCAAAGATAAGGTGGGTTTCTTTAGGAATCTACTCAATCATGAGGTCATCGAGATGCCTCCTTTACCCATGACCTAATTGACCTTTCCCATGTAGCATCTGAAAGACACTCTAACTATTCTAGCATTCATCCAAGCCATGGATAGAGATGTCAATGTTTATGACTTTCAACTAGGGGTGTTCTTCCTATTGAGATTAAAAGAAAAGGGGTAGGAATTCAAATTGGACTTTATTGAAGCCAATGATTCTAACATGAGGAATGAAATGGATAATTTCTCAGTAATGAGTTCCTTTCAGTACTCATCCTTCTTCATGCACCTAATACTACACTAGTATTCACATTTCTTCTCCAATTATCTCTGGCTTAACACCTCTGATGCTGAGAATTTTCCCCATGTAGTGGCCCCATAATAGTATAGACTAACATCCTATCAAAGACAGGGGACTACTATGAGTTCTTGAAATGGTTGATGGATCCAATTCTCATGGATCTCAGCTAAATAGTTAGCACTTATAGGATGGTAAATTATCAATAAGCTTGGCTCTCAACCAACAAAGTCCCAACTGAATGGTTCTAGGGAGCCCACTTCTCTTTCATATGAGTACATGGTTTTAAAGGAGACACCTTATGGATTTCTCACACATTGACAAATAGAACCTTAGCCTTTGAGTTAGCTTGTCAAATTGATGTAGCATACCTTATCTACAGGGTTGAGAAGAAGAAAAATGGTGTATATGATGTCCCCTTCACAAGGGGAGGCATCACAGTGAGAAAAAGGCATCAGGGGCACCTCCTTATGACCAAGCTATCAAAACTTGGCCTTGATTGGATAGATGACCAATGGGACTATGGCCTAAAAGGATATAGAGCTGATTTGAAGACTGATAATGCTCTCAAGCATCAAGCTCGACCCTCCTTGGAGAAAAGGAAGTTGCCCACAAAGGACATCCCCCAAAATCATGTGGACCTAGTTCAGATGTCAAAAGAGACGCTTAAACCATGGGATTCTTTTTATGACAAGGTCCATAAATATGACCCAATCAAAAATTTATCAAAGAGAATGAAGGGCATGCTCACCCAATTAACTTGGATCATGAAGAATAAAGTTGCCTTCGTCAAATATAGGTTTAAAACTGACAAACCAATCAAGGCCTTGTATGATGATGATAAGGATGAGAAGATTGAGAATATCTGGGATGAGTTACACCCAGAAGAGGTTGGGTCTGAGGAATAATCTACTCCTGAGGTCAATATATGGGGATGAAGAAGAAGAAGACACCTATAGAGGAAGTATGTGACACACCACTAGAAATTAAAGCAGAAGAAGTAAAGGTAGTGACCACTCAGGAGCCTTCAACATGGTCAAATTCCATGCCTTCAAATCCCTCAACCCCATAATAATAGCAAGATCCCTTTGGGCACAGTTAGGTCATCCCCGCTTAAGTGCATTGAAGCACCCATTTCTAACCCTCCATCAGCTTCCCCCTAGAAGAAGATATATTTTGTGGATCCCTTACTTTATACCTCTATATCTTTCTCCACTACCCCGTCCCCCTCTACAGCTCTGTAATAGGTTATAACCTCATATAATGCCCAACCAAACACTATAGCCTCCTTATCACTTCATCATCTACCCTAGTAGCCCCACTACAAGTTGTATTACCTTTTGCTACTCAACCTAGTACCACTTTGGCCCTGATCTCCTCCTCATCAATTCAACTTGTTGCCAGGCCTGACCCCTTATCTACCGCTATACCTATTACCTCCCACATCCCTTTACTCACTCGCTCACCTTCATCTTCTACCTCATCCCCCCTACTAATCCAATAATCCCCATTCACCCCACCCTGTAAACTCCCATCTTTCTCCCTTTTAACACTTCACTTTCATTCACTCACCTCTAAAGGCATAGGGCATGTTGCTTCATAGTAGTAATTGACTATCCCATTCACTCTTTCATAAGGGACCCCCATTGTGAGAGAGATCATTCAAGCATAAAACTAGTTTCAATAATAGGTGGACGTAAAAAGGGTATCGCAAAAGGCCCAAGTGCAAAAAAAAAGGTAAAACAAGCTAAGAATTATGCCCAGGCTCACATGCAATAATTTTATGACCTAATGCAGCAATCTTTTATGGTCATTCACTTGACTCCCCAACTAGTGAAGCCCCTTGAATAGATGTAACTGGGGGACTACATTATCCAAGCTATCAACCTTAACCTTAGTCAAGCCTATCCCACTAATAGAGTTGAGCTTATGGAGGAGATGTAAAATTCCATGATAATGGACTATGTTAAGGTGGCCCATCAGCTAGAGAAGACTAAGATGAAGCTCTCAAGAGTAAAATCTATAGTTGACCACCTCAATATTGAGGATAAGGCTAAAGATATTGACCTCAACAAGGCATGGCTAGAGCTATAGGGTAGTATCCTAAATGAAATATTCTAAGCAGAAGCCAATTCATGTAGAGGTATCGAGACCAAGTTATAAGAGTGTTAGGTTGTGGAGTTAAAAGCTTCACTGATGCAAACAATGGAGGAGGTTGTTGAGTGTCAGAGTAACCAATGTTGGTCTGATCAACCAGCATCGATCATATTTAGCTACGCAATAACTAACATTAGTTAGGGGTCGACTGACATCGGTCAGACAGGAATCGACGTCGGCAACCTGTGTGTGCGTGCATGTTTGCATGCGTTTCTAGAACTAGTTTATTTTTGGACGGACAATTAGTTTGCATGTAAAAGACTAATTTAAGTCTTGAGTCTGCATTTCTAATTATTGTAATTAAGAAGTCTAATTATTTTTTGTATGGGATCTATTTAAGAGACCCATGGGCTGTATTGTAATTTGTAGAATCATAAGGACTTGCAAAGACAAGGGTTCTTCCAAGGTGTGTAAGATCTAGGTCTACAAGTGTGCAAGACTAGGTTGATCTGCAGGTGTGCAAGATTAGGGGAGATCTACATGGTGTGTAGGATCAGTTGATCTGTAGGTGTGCAAGATTAGGTAAGATCTACACGTGTAAGTAAGGTCAGTTGATCTGCAGGTGTGTGTGTGTGCAAGGTCAAAGGAGATCTACGTGGTAGCAAGATCAAAGGAGATCTGTAACACAACAAGGAGCAAGATCAGGGAGATCTACTTAGAGTACGTTGCGTACTTGGTGGTACTGGCAGTATTGTTACTGACTGGTTGAGGAACAACTATGTGTTTGAGTTGTGACTATAATTGAGAGAGAGAACTCTTGAGGGAGAATTACTAGTACGCCCTAGAGGTGTGGGAAGAAGAGTGTGACTTCTTCATTGTATTTCCTTCTGGAAGAGTATTAATACAAGATTGTATTATCTCTCATATTCTATGCTATTTCTAAATTCTAGTTACATTTTACTTCTGGTTTAAT
Organism: Torreya grandis; assembly: GCA_037957365.1. Classification (NCBI taxonomy): domain Eukaryota; kingdom Viridiplantae; phylum Streptophyta; class Pinopsida; order Cupressales; family Taxaceae; genus Torreya; species Torreya grandis. The sequence goes on from JARHVA010005801.1 coordinate 934,055, forward strand.
TTTGTGTTTAGTTGCTTATACAAAGGTAATCATGTGTGCTCTTATGGAGCATGGATCCTGACAAAGAGCAAGAGATAGAGTTGGATGAGATCCATTAGAAGCTTCATGATGCAAATTGGTTATATTAACTATTATAGAACCAGACACAGTAAGACTCTTTGTTTAAGGACTGAGAGATTAAAATTTTAAAAAATAACCTCGCATCTCACCTCCAGGCCATTGAGATCATTCTTATAGTCCAACAGCTATACAGATCCTATTAGGAATGGATCAAAGTCATGGTGGCAAACTTAAAGATAACACTAACCTTCATTGTAGATGCACATAAGTTATCCTCCCAAGTGAGCACATCTATTGATTAGATGATTTCTTTCATCTCTCTAAAGGTCTTAGAGTTGTAGAGTCTTATTCAAAAGCTCTATAGTGCTTCTCCTAAAGTATTAATGGCAGTAGGGGTGACCAACTAGAGGATGGTACTGGCAAAGGTAAATGACTATTTAAGCTACAACAAGGTAGTAAATAAGTGTGATGAATTACTTAATACCTTGGATCAAGTAGCTCAAGAAAGGTAGGTATATGTAGAATAATTGGTCTAATTAGGACTCCCCTCCCCTTTCTTGGTAAATAATAGTGTCCTCTCTAAGGATTAAATCAAGGCACTACTTGAGCAAAAGCAGGATGACCAGACCATTTTTGTAGCTCTTAGTCAAACACCTGATGCCTCTAAGGTGGAAAAATATTACACCCACTCACCCAGTTAGAGTTCCAGACATTAGTGATGGTTGAGGTCTGGGAAACATCTCCTTTAGGGAGATGATAGATCTGGATAGAGCCTTTGAGGATCTCAAAAAAAAGACCTAGCCAAAAGAGGAATGGTTGCCCTTGTAGGTATCCCTTCAAAAGTTTTAAATTTATTTCATCTAGTCTGAGCACTAGATTTTTGGGTTCTCTCATCCATAGGCAGATACCCCTATGAGTCACCAAAAACTATGGATTGAAAATCCATGTTTTTTCATATTTAGAGTAGTTCATCTCTTTCTTCAAGCTTGCTCAACATCAACACGATTTCTTGACACCTTCTAGTGGATCCCATTTTGGTGCTTCTTCTTTGAGCCCCCCTTCATAATTTTGACAAGGTCCTACCCTTCATCTGCCTTAGACACATGGCATTTCCATGCTTGACCTCATCAAAGAAGTCCTCAACTGCTCCAAAGAATCACCCATGTGACCCATGTCATCTTCACGCTTGCCTTGGAGCTATGTTGGTTCATTAGTATTTAAAGAAGCACCATTAGATGATAGTGTAAGTGGGATGTTTCTAGGAGTAGACACATGACACCACCTCACTTCTCCTAAGCATAGTGGTTTTAATATAATAAAGCAGTTGATCTAGAGGCCAATTATAATAATGAGCTCAAGAACTCCTTTTAGTTGCCTTACCTATTTATTCAGAGTTAATTTATTTTGTAAGTGATGGCTGGTGATCATTTTGTTTCTTCATATTCTCATTTTTATGGATGGCCATTATAATAGACTAAGATAGTAGTAGTTAGCATTTTTCTATTCTACAACCTTAGCAATTGTAATTTCATCTCGCATCTGTAAAGCTTTCCATATAAAATTATTCACCGAGAGTGAGAGTTTTAGTCATCAATAGTATTGATTAGGAGATTCCTTCATGGGTAACTTGAAGTATCTCCTAAGAAATAACTTGAAGAAATTACAAACCTCGATAACTCTGAGCAAGTTCAAACTCGAGGTATCCAATAGGAGATTATTTTGAGGGCCTTTTAATACCTTCATGAGTAACTTGAAGGTATATTCTAAGAGATAATTTGAAGATATTAAAAGTACCATCAAGGGGAAAAAAATTAAACTAGATTGAGGTGGGAAGATCATGTGCATAGGAGGACCTAAAATTCACTCTTTCAATAAAATTTCACTCTTGTGAATGATTGAAAGGTATCTCTTAGGAGATACCTTGAGTACCTATTGATGGGAATTTTGACACATGTTAGAAACATACTTCCCCTCATATTTCTCATTTGAAACAAATGTTTGTAGATTCCTTTGCCCATTAGACTATATTCATTGGTGCACATAATTTATTTTTGACTTGGTCATACCTTATTAGTTAAAGTGTAAGTTAATTTATATATTATGAAGATTGTATATGTATTTTGTATTATATTTTAGAATTAACGTACATTTAATCACTGCTTAAACACAAAAAAAATTCATGCACCGATGCAATATATAACTTGCATTTTACAAAACATCAATATTTAAATCATTTCAATTGCTTTGTAGAATGTCTTTGAGTGAAAAAATAATTACCACACTTAAAAGGTAGAAGGCGGCCTCACCAAAAGAGAATTTGGATAAAAGGCAGAAGAAGGCATCACTCTAAGAGAATTTGGATAGAGTACAGTACAAAATAGCAAAACTAAAATTAAATCCACATAAACATCTTCCATTTTATGGTGATAACAAATTTCCTCTTACTGATTGGTATTTTGAATTGTTTAATCCACGAAACATGCATCTAGATATATACTTGTTTATCACTACATCAGGAAAAGAATCTTCTCTGATTGGAATAACCCTGACATGTGATAAGGATGAACTTGAAGATTACCTTCAATTCTAACTAGAAGTATGAAATAGAGAATAGGGAATTCTCCATCGAGCTACAACTAATTTCAATAAATTTACACACGATAAAATAAAGTTGACAAAATTTAATTTTTATCTTTGTGAAACATTTGGGTTTCATTCGAATAGCTATGACAACCTTCAAATGTTTGGGTTGATAGATAGAGATAATTCGATCATTAGAATACAAAACATGTTGAAATAAAAACATGAACAAGGGACAACAAATTATTCTACTTGTCACCATGCAAACATGAATTTAAGATACCCTACAGACATGAGATAAAAGTCATTGAAGAAAACAAAACAAGCAAGGGAAACATATTTGTATGTAGATTTGAAAGAGGCCATACAAGTACTCACACTAGTGGATAAAAATAAGATCGAATAAAAGGTTGGAACACTTTTCTTGACACAAACTTTTGATGAGACACACCATGAATTCTCCGCATGGTATATTTCCTCTAGCAACTATGCCTTGAACATTCATGTAGGGCTTTATGAATTGGGTGCTACAAATATCAAAATAAGAAAACTCAATGAAAGAGGGGTGAACGATAAAAAACATTCATTTGTAAAACATAATGAGGTTCCAATGAAGGATGCTTTGTTAATTCATTTTGATCCAAGTAACCCTGACTATTTTATTGAATAAAAGGAAGACTTATAAGATATGATGGAGAAAAAATTAGTAAGGTTCAAAATTGTAGATGACCAACACACAATTACAACACAACAAAAAAAAACTTGGAGGAGGAATATAATTCACAATCATTGAGAAATAAATGTTGTGTTATAAGGGCAAGATTTTTGAAAACTTGTACTCTATTCCATATTGTGCACAAAATATGTAATCAATATAATGAAGCCAATGAAACAATTTATAAGGATTCATTTTTAGAAAGGATTTGATCTACATGTGACCTTATCAAACTGAGAGGTTGGAAGAATATTTAAATAAGGAAGAAATACATGAACACGATGAACACTTATTCACACAAATGAATTGTTCAACACAACAACTGCGAGAGAGAAAATGCCTTCTTTTCATAGAACAACCTGTTTGGGATTATTTTGATAAGGCATTTGATTTATTTAAAAGTGGTACTTTACCTAGTTAAGATAAACAAGATTTAAATATGATTAGTACAATAGTACTTACAAATATTCAAGGGCTTTCAGACAAACTAAAATTAAAACTAGTAGATTTATTTGAAAAAGGGTTTATTTCCTTTTTGAAAACCCTTGGGTATAATGGCATGGATAATTGGTGCAAAAAGGTGAAGCTAGAAGGTAAAATATTATCAAAAATTGTATATTATTTCAACAACCATGACACGACATAGCCACTAGACAAAATAATCACACTTGAAGAGGTAATGGAACATTATAAAAAAATTGCAAAAAGGTTTGATCATTTGTGTGTCTTGAATGAAGGTATTTCAGAAAACAAAAAAAAGTTGGGAAGCATTATCTCAAGATTCATTAAGCATATTGAAAATGTATCTATATAATGATGGAGGTCAGCTTCTCAGGATATTTATAGAAAGATTTAGGTGTCATTATAGGCCCCCTTGTCTTTGGCCATCCATTTTAGAAGATTTTATTGAAATGTTCATTCTTGGTCTGAATATTGACTTGATAATTATTGATCTTTTGAATCTCACTAAAGTTTTTAAGGAAGAACATATTCACATATTTATTTAGGCATTGATTGAAAATTTTATTGTCAAGGCCTTTAATGTATTCATCATCCACAAACTAAAACATTAACTTGCCATTCAGACCTCTCTCAAGAATATGTGTGTTGGTGATTTCCATTACACGTAAGATATGGGTGGCATACTATGGGGTCCATATAGTTATGGATTTGATTGGACACATATTATAGGTATCAATTATTGTCAGGATCTAGCTCATTTTCAACTACAACATTTCTACCTCCATTCACAATAAAGTAGATTAGAGGATGATTTTGACATCTACAAAGACATACCAACATTTAAAATGATTTGTTCACACAAAATAGGAAGGCCATTCAAAAATGAACTAGATACCATATTTTTGGAGACATTTATCTCTACTTTCCATGATCTGAATGCATGTGACGTGCTAGGCGTATATATAGGAGCTGGATTGGTGAGTTCTTATACAAAATTGAAAAGAAATTTTTCTTGCATTATAGAAACTAAAGAACAAATGATTTTTAATGTTTAATTTCAAATTATTTGACGAATTCATAGCAGCCAATACAAGAACAACCACTTTGATCAGTACCAGGTGCATAACATTTGTAATTTATTTTATAATCATGCTTCATTTTCCAAATATAACATCTTAACAATCTTTTGATGTGTACGCTTTATTTTTCAAACCTAAAAACTTAGCAATCTTTTGGTGTGTATCACCGATGACATTCCAAGTGAAGAAATAATAATAACAAAAAATCATATAAATGAACATGGCACAATGCAATTTAAAGAAGGTAACATATTAAGATCATGCATATTTTTTCAATTATATAATTTTTAATTTATCAACGATTAATAGTACTGACAAAATATTTCTTCATATGTTTATGTCTCAATTAAAATAGTTCACAACACATCTAGACTAACACTTTGTGTCTACAACACAACAACCCATGACACAACTCTGCAGCTTGGTGCCTCCATGAAAATAACACAACATAAAACCTTACAACAAGAAACATTTTTAAAATACAAATATAAAATCAATTGATTATTAACGAGAATTTTTAGTTACTACATTATATAATACCTCACAGGGAATAAAGAACCAAAGCTTCAACAAAAGAGTGCACCCATACAAACTATAAAAAGGCAAAAAAGGTGAAAACCCCTTTCAATAAATGTGTAATTATACAATTTCATACAAGTATAGAATATATTAATTATTTTTATTTATATAAACACATTACAATAGAATTTTTCCTCATGGACAGGGGATTTTAGAAGACAATAAAATATAGACTAGCATCAGCTTGGGATTTGGAAGTGTGGTTCATTTTATTGTTGTGTAGACTGAATGTGGTTGTATTTACCCATTAAAATGTTGTTTACAAGTTTAATTTACCCATTACAATGTTGTTTACATGTTTAATTTACCCAGTTTAAAATAATACAATATGTGTTATACTATTTCTTCAATACAATAAATTTTGATGCAGAGTATCCTTGTATTCTTTATCAATAAAAAATAATAAAGTATATTGTGCTAGAAATAATTATATTGCCATTGATTCAAATATTTTATAATTTGATGTGTCTTATTGGAAGTACATCAAGGGGGTTCAACTATTAAGGTGTATTATATTCATTTTAATTTAGTGATAGTGAACTATGGCTTAGAAGAGTTACTGTAAATCCTATTTTGTTTGTTGTGATGGGTTGCGTAAACATATAAATATAAATTTTAGTCGATCAAACTTTCATTACTGTAATAATATAAATGTTGGTTAATCAATGTTAAATTCATATCAACGTCTATGAGAAATGATTTATGGAAAAACCAGACTAATTCAGATTATGATACATTCATGGTCAAGTTATAAGGATTCAATATGAACTTTTATATGCATGTGTGTTACAAAATTGGCAACAAAAATAGTACATCTATGTATAACGAGTCAAAATTATTCAAAATAGTCCAATTCATTCAAAATGATCTATGGCACAAATGGTTTGAAACAATCCATTTTATTTGGAAGATAAGAAAATTATTTTGGATAAAATTTTCTCCATTCCACTTTAGTGGGTATGAGTCCAAATTATATGAAATGGTCCTTTAAATATCAATCTAGGGAGCTAGCCCTTAAACCTAGACATCTAACTCTACCATAGGCAACCCATAGGCCTAGAGGTATTCCAATATTGCTCAAATCTTAGAGTAGCCTTGAACAACCTCCTCTAGGTTACAATATTTAGTGATAATAGCTTTAGCACACCCGATGGGATCAAGGTCGAAGAGAGTGTAAATATTTTTGGTGTGTCTTTCCTATAATCATATTTTGGAAGCCAGAAAGCTAGTACCAATGGCAACTCTGAATGAAAACTTCTAGTTGTAATCAGCCCAGGCATCTATTGTTAAAATTTTTGAGCAATTCTTTTCTTTCATATAACTCATGAGGCCGATATGGATTGCTATGATGAGAATCCATACTATGCACCTCCTTATTAGCCATATTATGAACCATGTTATACCCCTTAATAGCCCTATCAAAGTGGATATCAGTCCTATGAGCCATGGTAACCCTATGGTCATCCATTTCCTTCTCCATATGGACATCATGTTATTGAAGAAGACTATGAGGAAGGCTATCAATAATCCTATCAAGAAGTGTCTTCCTATCAATCCCAATATGAATCCTATTAGCCTTACCATGATGCATATCAACCTCAAGAGGATCCTTATCAGTCTTGTCATGAGGAATCAAATGACTGCATTGATTGCACATCAAGATATTACAAGGCAGGATATGAATTCTTACATGCTCAAATATAACAAATTAAATTTGACCACAATCCCCACCATTGCCCTCCTCCTACTTCAAACCCATATCATGTCAAATCCTTATTGGAAATCATGCCAATTTTTTTACATAGTGAAGATAAGATGGGAACATGGGATAATGAGTTTGATGTGCTCCCTAACCATCTCATGGAATGGTTAAGAGGTTTTTTTCAAAGCTGGATGGATGTGTGGGAGGTGGTTGAAGAGGAAACTCATTGTGATATCAAGGATCAATTGTACTTGGGAAAAAAGTGCTTCTAATACTCAATAGATAGACCAAGGATGTGGGAAAATAAAGAACTTTAAAGTGAGCTTACATGTATTGAAGAGCCTTAAGAAGGTTATGACCATTATGAAACTATTTTTGAATAAGGTGTCTTCCATATTGACCAACCCAACATGTCATCTCACCATGAGTCTATTCAATAAACCTTCATTCCCAAACCCATTCACAATCCCTCCATCACATGTCATACTCTATTTCCAACCCATGAAATTAACCATCAACCTCCTACCTCATCCCTTCTTGAAAGAGAACCCATTTTGTGGGAAGCAAGTGAAGAGCATAAATCTCAAGCCACAGTTGATTAAGACGATGCTTCAAGTGACTATGAAGAATAAATCACCATAAGGAACCCCCTTGGTGAAAGTAAGTGCAATTCAATCTTCTTCAGTGAAAGGGAAGATGTTTAAATTCATATTGCAGTTGTTCACAAAGAATTTGGTCAAGGCATGAAAGAAGAGGTGCTTGAGAAGAAGTCCATATCTATTGAGTTAGTTCATATCCATGAGAAGTATTAAGAACCAATACCTCTTACTATGCAAGTAGAAGATGGTGTTGAAGATGTTTGGTCCCTTGAAGTACCATAGGATAACTCCCAAGGTATAAATTTTATTGAAGTGGCATTCAATGAACTTACCATTGATAATGAGTTTGTTTCCATTCAAAACACTCTTGAAGCTACCTTACCTCTTGGTGGTGCACCCTCAAAATAAAATATTATGCCATCCCAACTTGTTGAAATTGTAGTCAGTTTTGAAGTTGATCAAATGCTCAAGGACCAAGAAGATAAAGTTGAAGAAGTGGTGGTTCTCAAAGACAAGGAGAGGAAGGATGATTGGCAGTAGCAAATGAATCTTTTTCAAGATCTTAAACAACTTTTCCAAGTTGAGGGCCAAGTACATAAGAAGATAGAGAAATAGGTTTCCATAGATGATAATGATTGAGCTTGGGTGGATTATGCAAAGATCCTTGATGAACTTGAGGAACTTGCAGTTGACAATCAACCTAATCTCTCTCAAAGCACTATAAAAGTCAAGGAGGTATGTTTTGTTGAAGCACCATGGGAAGTTATAGCTGAAGAGTCTAGTGAAAATATTGAGATGGTTGAAGTGGAAGAGGAGTTCACATTTTAGGTGATCTCTTTGTATCTGCCTTGATTGCATTGAGAATCATGCCAAAGAGATTGGCAAACACCATGAAGGAGATAGAGGCATCAATGACAAGGTTTAAAAAGCAATATGTCTTATTCGCTCCTTCATTTCAAGAATAAAAAAAGGTTTTAAGCATCCCCTTTGATCCATAAGGAAGATATTCATTCAAGTTAGTTAGTGTTTAAGCTAGTTTGTTTGAGTTTGTTGTGTGTGTCCCCTAAGTTCTCTTAAGAACACGAGTGTGTGTGTGTTTTCTTAGTTTCTTGTCTTGTGTGTTTGTTACTCACTATTTGGTGTTATTTCAAAGGTAATTCAATGTCTAATTATTACATAGGTGACTTCATATCCCAATAGATAGGAGTAGGTTATTGGTCTTTAGCATTATTGGCATACCATCCCTAAAATCAGCAAATATGTTGACCAATTTGACCCCCAATCAAATTGACTCAAACCCCTGCAAATCAAAACTTTTTCATAAGTCCTTATGGGTGTGTTTAGTTCAGCATGGTCCTAGTCATGTCAAATCATGTCATTTAATATGTCTAAACCTTGTAACATTTGCCTAAAGCTTTCCTAAGTCACTTTATATCACCTTTTTGGGTCATTTAATGGCTTGTACAATTTCCCATTGAAAAATAACTATGTTAAAAGTTATCCAATGTCCCACATGTGTAAGTAAGTTTCGTATAACTATTTGTAACTGAAAAGTCTACAGGTGCAACGTTAAAAAAGGAAAAGAAAGACTTTCAAAAGGACATTTTCAAGGAATTATATAAATCATACAGTCCATTAGCACATTTTTATATTTAAATAGGGTCTCTTGGCATTCCCCATGTTTATTTACATGCTCAAAGGTTTTGACAGATTAAAGAATGAATAAAATCATTATCCTTCCCCCATTGCTCTCTTGGAAGACTCTGTAAGGTCAACCAATTTTTTGATGATATGTACAGTAGGAGAGGAGTTACTCTAAATTTACTTGGGAGGTGAAATTAGACTCTTTGTACTCTCACTCCATGGAAATAGTCTTCAAATTAATGACTCATGCTTCATGAACAAATGATAAGAAGACAGGTGCTTGGAAATAGGTTTCAAATTCTAACACCTTGTAATTTTGATAGGTTTCACTGTTAAAATGGAATCTTTGTAGTAAATTATATGTAGAGGAAGTGTGATATGGGTTTTAGGTGTACTTTAGTGATCTTAAATCAATTCATCTTGCACCTGCATATGCAAAAGCTTTATTTTCCTTTCATATGTCACAATTATACCTTTTGAGGTGATGGACTCCAAAATGACCAATGAAGGTTTTTAGAGTTCATGAGCAAGCAAAAAGTTTCAAGGCGATGAGAAATATGTTATTGTTATAAGGACCTTAACATGATGGTCTAATTCATCCAAGAAAGGGATAGGTTAAAGTCTTGAAATCTTAAGGAGTTGTTTGGTTAAGAGAGTTTGATATAAAGGCTTGAAGCATTATTTGTAGGGTATCCGTGTTTTAGATAAGCTCATGGATCATTGAACATATAAAGTTAACTCTAGATACATTTGCCTTTCATGATTTAGAGCTATGATAAAAAATAATACACTTATATACCTCATGGCATCTAATGATCTGAGTATAGACAAAGATAACTATAGTCAAGCCCAATTACAGAGGTCTGAGACAAAATTTGAAAGGCCTTGGAGGGGTTTTGAACATGATTGAGGTTTCTTCTTGGTTAAAGAGTGTAGACAAATCATTTTTATGGTGGATATTTCAGTAACTTCCCAAGACAACACCCCAATTCAATGCAAAATTGAAAACATTGTAAGTGGGACACTTTACCTTAACTTTTTCTCATAAGGTCATGTTCATACATTGGATCATCCCATAGTGAAGTGTTTTGAAGTCTAGTTTGGCCCAATTGTTCCCATCATGTAGCCCAAGCCTAGATATGGTGTTTTGACATGAAAATTAGATTATGTAGTCAAAAGGGGATAATGCAAACAAGGTTCCAATGCAGGCAGACTTCCATTGTAGATATTTAGTGATATTTGAAATAAAGATGACCTTAACAATACAAACCTATAGCATGATGATAGTGTGGATTGAAGCTATGGTTTTAATGGAATGAAGTGATTATATTTGGGTAGGAATGTTTTTAGTATCCTTAGTAAATATCACGTAGGATGAAACCTAGTTTCAAGAAGAAATCACCACCTAAACATCTCATGGCCTCTAAATTAGATTCTATAGTTAGTCTACAGACTAAAGTGTGTTGATAATGAGACCTAATGGGAGCATACCTATAGACAAGTGACTCCATTTGAATAAATGTGGCACTATTGGTGTAAATATAAATTGGGTAAGTTGAGACACAAGGTTTGATATGGATTAACACCTACAGGGGTCCCTTCGTTCTCGAAATGGCCACCTATAGTTGACTATAGACTCACAATATGTTGGAGTATGATAGTTTTGATGTTGGCATAAGTCTCTAGGCATGAGATTTGAATTTAATAATTTGGGATATGATCTCAAGGATTTTAATAATAACTTAAGGCATGAAACTCCATGTCAAGGGTGAAAGACACCTACATGCTGTTGGGTGAATATTTTGTCGGCCAACTAACTGGTGACCAAAATAGTTCCTATCACCGCAGCATAGGGAGATTAGTCGGCCAAATGTGCAGGTTTATTGCATCAGCAGGGGACAAATCTCTCCTCTCATCAAGGGGAGGTTCCCTATAGATATGCAGGAGATGCAGGAGGCTATATACTATATATATATATATATATATATATATATATATATATATATATATATATATATGCAGAAAGTAAGACACAGGGGGTAGGATAAACCATCCATCTCTCTTCTTTCAGAGATGATGCTGACAAATAGAAGAGAAATACTGGGTGATGGGGAAGGTGCTTCTCTTCTTTCAGAAGCAACTTTCAGCCAAGAGCCAGATTTCTTCCTAAATAATAGGAATCCTGATGAAGCAACAGAAGGCACTTCTCTTCTTTCAGAAGTGCATGTTCTTGCAAACAACAGGACTCTTCCTGGTAACAGGTAACCAAAGGTGCAGAGTAACCAACAACCTAAAATGTAGTGCAAAGTCTCCACCTCAACTGCCAAAAGAGCATATCATAAAGGATAATGGGGGGCACAAAGTCTCTCCAGAATCCTCAACACAAAAAGGAAAGGAAAACACAGATTGAAATCAATTGTGAAAGCACAAAGTCTTTACACAGTTGGTTTCAGGACACTTCTTTGTTACCTTTACTAATTCTGTGCACCAAATTAAATGAATAAGGACACCTTCAGATGACACAAGTCAGAACAGCACAAAGTCTGGAAAAACCTGCTTTCTCATTCAAATAACAAGGAAAATGAAATTACAACCTGAGCTCAAAGTCTCAGTCTTCTTCTTTCAAAATGGGCAGAGTTTCGTTCTTGTAAAAATGAGAAGTCTCCCTGTAACAAAATGAGATATTACAATATAGAGAGTCCCCAGAAAGACTTGGGCGTTCATTTTTCAAAGAATGGCCCATGCTGTACTTTTAACGCCTTGAAAGCATTTTTAGGTTTATCAAAGGACTGCGTTGAAAACAGGGCAGTTGCATTAACTATGGCATGTCATTTCATCCCAAGTCTGGATCATATGGTCTGTCCCTTCTGACGTCTACGTAGTTATTCATTTGTCTTTACTTCGTGGAAGAAAAATAGGCCGCATCCTTGGTTTGGTGCGCTCAGAAGTCTACTCGATCCACTATTTTATCTGCTGGAAATAACTCTTTCGAAGATATTTTTGATCTTTCGGTCTCGCTCCTCTCTTCATGCTTCTTCGCTCTTTATATCCCTTCTTGCCTATGTCTTTTGGGGGGGGGGCTTTTTGCGTCTTTGACAAGTGGTAAGCTCCGCTGTCATGAAACTCATTAGAAACTCATGGAAAAATGGAGTCCATGACACATTTTGCCAGAGCAACTCAGAAGGGGAACACAGACGCAAGCACTTGTCACGTTCGCTGCACTTGTCTTTTTCCATCGGGCGCTTTTTCGCGGGCTTTTTCTCCTCAGTCGGGCTTTTCCAGACAGTCACTTGGTTCTTCCTTTGAATTATGCGCTTTATTTGAATTTCAACAGATATTCCCTTACCTTAAATTTGACGTCTATGGGGACATCATTGGTTGACTGTCGCTTGAACCATGTTGAACTTTCGAACCCGTTGAACCATTTGGTTCAACGGTTCAATGGTTCATTTTGTCTCTTTGTTTTATCGCTTCTTGGTTCAATCACTTTCACGCTCCTTGGTCGAACCATCCATTGAACCACTTGTTTGCTGCTTATCCTTTAACTGAGGCCACTTTTGAGCTTTTGAACCATGTTGAACCATTAAACTTTGAACTCTTTCGGTTCAAAGTTCAATTGGTTCATTGGCATATTCTGTGACTTGCTCAAACGCTGCTTCCTTTATCTTTCTAAGCTTTCATTGAACCTTCAAACCTTGAACCCGTTGAACCATTTGGTTCAACGATTCAATGGTTCATTCTTCGTTATTTGGCTAAGCCTTTTGTTCTTTTGCACCAAGCGCGTTGAACCCATTGAACCTTTGAACCAAAGTGGTTCAAAGTTCAATGGTTCAAGCCTAAGTCCTTTATCGTTTGCCGATTGAAATCGTTTTGATTGAACCGAGGTGTTGAACCAATTCTAGAAATGACTGAGTGCTGGAAACTTGTTCTTTTGACTAAACTTGCCTACAGAAGCTTTCTTAACCTGTTGAACCTGTGAATCCCCTTTACGAAAAAAGCTTAAAAATGAGGAATTCGAAAGCTCATAACAAATTTTGAGAAGGGAAGAGAGAAATTTTGATCTGTAGGTTGTCCGAAAAATGAGTGGCATTTTTCGGGGACAACACATGCATTTCCCTTTCCTAAGTAAATAACACAATCTACTACAGTGGGTAAACTAAGCCTAGTCAAATAGAGGTGTGAGATTTGAGGAGTTGAAAAAAGTATGAGTCATTAGACATGTTTGATAATACCTTCACAATATGTTGGAGTATGATAGTTTTGATGTTGGCATAAGTCTCTAGGCATGAGATTTGAATTTAATAAATTGGGATATGATCTCAAGGATTTTAATAATAACCTAAGGCATGAAACTCCATGTCAAGGGTTAAAGACACCTACATGCATTTCCCTTTCCTAAGTAAATAACACAATCTACTACAGTGGGTAAACTAAGCCTAGTCAAATAGAGGTGTGAGATTTGAGGAGTTGAAAAAAGTATGAGTCATTAGACATATTTGATAATACCTTCACAATGGTGATATACATCTCATTATATTCTTATGACATGGAAAATAGATAGAGACTAAGTTTCAAGACTCAACATACAACCAATACACAGTACATGCACAGTCATCAACTTTGTGAGTCTGTCTTGAAGATTAGGAATGTTGATGACCTTCAGGGGTTTTCAAGCTATAAATTTTTTTAAATATCACATAAATTACCCAATATAACCTCTCATGACATTATTTTTACTAAGACAATAGGGTAAGTTCCCTCTATTCTATCTCAGATAGGTGGCACTCCCAAAAATATTACCCTATAGTTTTAGTATGAAAATGGTAAGGGAATGTGTTGAGAAGGCTTGTAACATTTAAATAAGAGTTTTTAGTGTTTTATTTAACATTATAAATCATAAGGGATGCCTAAAAATTCTAATAAATCATCCAGATAAGGTTTTAGGTCATGAACACAATCAGGCCTATTAGGCCTAGTCTAGGCCTAAAGACCTAATGGGCTATAAATCCACTTCTAAGGAAAGACGAACCTTACCACAAATTTGATGAAATTAATAGGGAGGTATTAAAAAAATTTAAACCATTTTTTTGAAGAGAGATCACATAAGTTGGTCATTTTTGACCCAATTTCATCACAGGGTATGCAAATTACACTCTCAAGCTCGATAGGACATCTTTGAAAGCTCACATATGTATGGATTCATAACATGGTGACACAATGAGTTGGGTAAAGTTTAATGAGTTAATAAAATTACCTACATTAAAAAAAAATCATAGATTGAATGTCTAGTTTTTATGAACAATCCCTAAGGACCAAAACTACCTAAAACCCTCTTAAACCCTTAGTTTTGACCTAATTGGAAAAATATGATTGGGAATGCATTAAAATGGGTATGGTTGAAAAATAAAGTGTTTTGTACTTAAATATAACTTTATCAGTCTCCATGACACATGATTGGTTTTTAACCTAAGTGTGTAAAGTGATGTATAGTGAAAAGTCAAGTTATTGATATCTATCCTTGCTTTCTCTCAATCATTCCATGTTTGATGCAAGTTATTCCACTCTAGCAAGTCACATTAAGTGTTTTCAAGTGTATGGGTATATTCTAAAGAGTAAAATTAGCCTTAGTGTCTACAAATAATCTTTGGTTCACTTACCTTTATTACCTTCATGCATATCAACTCCATATTTGAAATACTAATGTTAGAGCAATTTAGGATTCTAAGACTAGTGTTGCGGGTCATGTCTCGTAGTGTAGTTGTATAAAATTCATGTGAACATATTTATAGTTTATCACCCTATTATATTAAATTAATTTCATTTCTACTTGTATCCCTTTTCATCCAATCAATTAGTTAGTATAGGTGATAAGCACTTAAGGATCAATTTAGGGAGTTAGCCCTTAAACCTAGACATCTACCTCTACCAGAGGCAACCCATAGGAATAGAGGTATTCCAATATTACCCAAATCTCAGAGTAGGCTTGAACAACCTCCTCTAGGATGTGATATTTTGTGACTATAGTTTTGGTAATCATGTTGGGATCAAGGTCCAAGAGAATGGAAATATTGTTGGTGTGTCTTTCCTCTAATCAACTTTTGGAAGCAAGCAACTTAGCACCAATGGTGACTATGAATGAAATATTCTAGTTGTAATCAGCCCATGCACCTATTGTTAAATATTTTTATAAATTATTATGTTTCATGTAACTCATGAGATTGATATGGATGGCTATGATGAGAATCCCGACTATGCACCTCCCTATTAGCCTTATTATAAACCATGTTATATCCCTCAACAGCCCTATCAAAGTTTTTATCAATCTTATGAGACATGCAAGACCTATGGCCATCCATTTCCTTCTCCATATGGACATCATGTTGTTGAATAATCCTATTAGGAAGGTTATCAAGAAGCCTATCAATAAGTGTCTTCCTATCAATCCCAATATGACTTCTACCAGCCTTACCATGATGCATATAAACCTCAATAGGATTCTTATCAGTCTTATCATGAGGAATCAAATGACCCCATTAATTGCACATCAATATATTACAAGTCAAGATATGAATTCTTACATGCTCAAATCCAAAAAATTAAAGTTGGCCACAATCCCCACCATTACTCTCCTCCTCCTAATTCAAACTCACCTCATGTTAAATCCTTATTGGCACTCATCCCAAGTCTGCAAGATAATGAAGATAAGATGGGAACATGGGATAATGAGTTTTATGTGTTCCCTAACCATCTCATAGAATGGTTAAGAGTTTTTTTTCAAAGGTGGTTGGATGTGTGGGAGGTGGTTTAAGAGGAAACTCACTATGATATCAAGGAGCAGTTATTCTTGGTAAAAACGTGTTTCCAATGCTAGATAGATAGATTAAGGATGTGGGAAAATAAATAAATTGAAAGTCATCCTTCAACCATTAAAGAGCCTTAAGAAGTCTATGACCAAGGTGAAACTCTTTTTGAAGAAGGTGTCTTCCATATTGATTGCCCCAACTTTTCATCTCCCCATGAATCCATTCAATAAGCCTTTATTCCCAAACCCATTCGCAATCCCTCCATCACATCTCATACTCCATCTCCAACCCATGAACTTAACCATCAACCTCCCTCCTCATCCCTTCTTGAAAAATAACACCTTTTGTGAGAAGCAAGTGAAGAGGAGAAAGCTCAAGCCATGCCTAATCAAGAGGATGCTTCAAGTGACTATGAAGAATAAATCACCATAAGGACTCCCTTCATGAAAGTAAGTGCAATTTAATCTTATTAAGTGAAAAGGAAGATGTTTAAAGTCATATTGTAGTTTTTCATAAAGAATTTGGTCAAGACATGAAAGAAGAGGTACTTGAGAACAAGTCTATATCTACTGAGTTAGTTCATGTCCATGAGAAGGATCAAGAACCTATACCTCCTACTGTCTAAGTAGAAGGTGAAGTTGAATATGTTGTTGAAGATGTTTGGTCCCTTGAAGTAACACATGATAACTCCCAAGGTATAACCTTTTTTGAAGTGGTAGTTAATGAACTTGTCACTGATAAGGATTTTATTTCCATTCAAAACACTCTTGAAGTTGCATTACCTCCTTGTGGTGCACCCTCTAAATAAGATCTTATGCCATTATAAATTGATGAAATTGTAGTTAGTTTTGAAGTTGATAAAATGTTCAAGGACCAAGAAGATAAAGTTGAAGAGGTGGTGGCTCTCAAAGACAAGGAGAGCAAAGATGATTGGTAGCAACAAATGAAGATTTTTAAGAGCTTGAATAACTTTGTCAAGTTGAGGGCCAAGTACATAAGAAGATAGAGCAAGAGGTTTGCATACAATATAATGATCAAGATTGGGTGGACTATACAAAGCTCCTTGATGAGCTTGAGGAACTTACAGTTGATAATCAAGCTAATCTCTCTCAAAGCACCATGGAATTCAAAGAGGTATGTTTTGTTGAATCACCATGGGAAGTTGCAGATGAGGAGTCTAATGAAAATATTGAGATGGTTGAAGTTCAAGATGATTTCACCTTCATAGGTGATCTCTTTGTATGTGCCTTGATTGCATTGAGAATCATGCCAAGGAGATTGGCAAACATCATCAAGGAGATGAATGTATCAATTCCAAGGTTAAAAATTAATATGTCTCATTCACTCCTTCATTTCATGAAGCAATAAGGGTTTCAAGCTTCCCATTTGATTCAGTTTAGTTCATGTGTAAGCTAGTTTGTTTGAATTTTTTGTGTGTATCCCCTAAGTGTTCTTGAGAACACAAGTGTGTGTGTTTGATTAGTTTCTTATCTTATGTGTTTGTTATTTTTTATTTTGTGTTGTTTCAAAGGTAATATAGTGTCCAATCAGTGCATAGGTGACTCCATATCCTAATGGATAGGAGTAGGCTATCGGCCTTTAGCATACCATCCTTAGAAATCACCAAAGATGTTGACCAGTTTGACCTCCAAGTCAAATTCAGTCAAACCCCTAAAAATCAAAACTTTGTCATAGATTCTTTCAAAGTAAATTCAATATCCAATCAGTGCATATGTGACTCCATATCCCAAGAGATAGGAGTAAGCTATCGGTCTTTGGCATAATTGGCATACCATCCCTATAAATCACCAAAGATGTTGACTAATTTGACCCCTAGGTTAAATTGAGTCAAACCCCTACAAATCAAAACTTTTTCATAGGTCCTTATGGGTTTGTTTTATCTACCATGGTCCTAGTCATGTCAAATAATGTCACTTAATATATATACACCTTGTAACATTTACCTAAATCTTTCCTAAGTCACTTTATATCACATTAATGGGTAATTTAATGACTTGTATGAATTCCCTTTGAAAAATGACTATGTAAAAAGTTATCCAATGTCTAACATGTGTCAGGAAGTGTCATATAAGTGTTTGTAACTATAAATTCTACAAGTTCAATGTTAAAAAAGGAAAATAAAGGCTTTTAAAACATCATTTTCAGGTAATTATACAGACTGCACGGTCCATTGGCCCCTATTTGTATTTCAGGAGTGTCTCTTGGAATTTCCCATGTTCATTTACATGCTCATAATGTTCTGACAGCTTCAATAATGAATAAAAAATTTCTCCTTCCCCCATCACTCTCTTGGAATACTTTATAGGGTCAATTAATTTTCTGATGATATTTACAACAAGAGAGGAGTTACTTTGAATGCACCTAGGAGGTGAATGTAGACTCTTTTTACTCTCACTCCATGATAATAGTCTTTAGATTGGTGACTCATGCTTCATGAACAAATGATAAGAACATAGGGTGATTGTAAAGAGGTTTCAAATCCCATTACCTTGCAATTTTGATAGGTTTCACTACTAAAATGGATTCTTTATTACAAATTAGATGCAGAAGTGTGATATGGGTCTGAGGTGTACTCTAGTGCTCTTACATCAATTCATCTTGCACCTCATATGTAAAAGTTCCATTATCTTTGCATATGTCATAATTCTAAATTTTGAGGTGATGGACTCCAAAATGACCAATGAAGGTTTTAAGAGCTCATGAGCAAGAAATAAGTTTCAAGGTGATGAGAAATATGCCAATGTTAGAAGGAACTCAACATGATGGTCTTAGTCATTCATGAAAGAGATAGGTTGAAGTCTTGAAAGATTAAGAAGGTGTCTAGTTGAGAGAGTTTGATATAAAGGCTTGAAGCATTGTCTATAGGGTATCCATGTTTTGGATAAGTTCATGGCTCATTGAACATCTAGAGTTTAATCTAAATACATTTGCCTTGCATGATTCAGAGCTATGATTGAAAATACTACACCTATATACCTCATGACATCCACTTGTCTAAGTATGGATAAAGATAGCTACATTCAAGCCCAATTATAGAGGTCTGAGACAAAATTTGAAAGGCCTTAGAGGGGTTTTGAACCTAATTGAGGTTTCTTATTAGTCTAAGAGTGTAGATAGATCATTGTTATGATGGAGAGTTCAATCAATTCTCAATACAGCACCCACATTCAATTTAAAACTTAAAAAATTACAATTGGGACACTTTACCTTAACTTTTTTGAATAAGGTCATGTTCATACATTGGGTCCTCCCATAGTGAAGTGTTTTCAAGTCTAGTTGGGCCCAATTGTTCCCATCATGTAGCCTAAGCCTAGAGATGGTGTCTTGACATGAAAATTCAATTGTATGGTCAAAAGGGGAAAATTTAAACAAGGTTCCAATGTAGACAAAATTTTACTATAGATATGTAGTGATATTTGAAACAAAGAGAACCTTAAAAATACAAAGTTGTAGCATGATGATAGTGTGGAGTGAAGCTATGGTTTCAATGGAATGAAGTGATTATATTTGGAATGTTTATAGTAACCTCATGAAATATCCCCTAAGGATTAAACCTATTTTTAAGAAGAATTCACCCCTATAGGTCTCATGGCCTCTAAATTGGAATCTACAATTAGTCTACAGAACAAAGTGTGTTGATAATGAGACCTAACGGGAGCATACCTACAGATAAGTGACTCCGTTTGAGTAAATGTGGCACTAATGGACCAAAGAGTGATTGGGTAAGTTGAGACATAAGGTTTTATATTAATTAACACCTATAGGGGTCCCTTTGTTCTCAAAATGGCCACCTACAACTAACTGTAGACTCACAGTATGTTGGAGTATGATAGTTTGGATATTCGCACAAGTCTGTAGGAATGAGATTTTAATTCAATAAGTTGGGAGATGATATAAATGTTTATAATAGTAACCTAAGGCATGAAAATCCATTTCAAGGGTTGAAGATACCTATAGGCATTTTGATTTCTTGAGTAAGTAACACGGTCTACTATAGTGGGCAAACTGAGCCTAGTCAAATAGAGGTGTGAGCTTTGAGGAGTTGGTATAAGTATGGGGTGTTAGACATGTTTGAGAATACCTTAAAAATTGTGATATCGACCTCATGAGATTCTCAATATATGGAAACAAGATAGAGATTGAGTTTCAAGCCTCAACTTATAGCGAGTACATAATACATGCATAATCATCAACTCTATGAGTCTACCTTGAAGATTTGGAGTGTTAATGAACTTTTAGGGGTTTACAAGATATGAAAATTTGTACATATAACCTACATGACCTAATCTCACCTCTCATGGCATTGGTTTGACTGAGACAATAGAGGAAGTGTCCTCTATTTTATCTCAGATAGGGGCGCTCCTAGACAAATTACCATATAGCTTTAGTATGAAAGTGGTAAGGTAATGTGTTGAGAAGGCTTGGAACATTGAAAGAAGGGTGTACAGAGTTTTCTTAAACATGAAAAAGCATAGGTGAGGCCTCATAGTTCTAAGAAAGCATGTAGAGAAGGTTTTATCTCATGAACACAATCATGCCTATTAGGCCTAAACTAGGCCTTAGTGTCTACATATAATCTCTACCTCACTTAGCATTAGTATTTTCATGCATATCACCTCCATATTTGAAATACTAATGTTAGAGAAATTCAATATTCTAAGACTAGTGTTGTGGGTCATATCTCCTAGTGCAAGTGTATGATAGTCATGTGGAGATATTTCTAGTGTATCGCCCCTTATAATAACTTAATTTCATGGCTACTTCTAATTATTTTCATCCAATCAATAGGTTAGTATAGGTGATAAGCACTTAAGGATCAATCTAGGGAGATAGCCCTTAAACCTAGAGGTCTACCTCTACCATAGGCAACCCAAAAGCCTAGAAGTATTCCAATATTACCCAAATATTAGAGTAGGCTTGAACAACCTCCTCTAGGGTACAATATTTGGTGATAATAGTTTTGGCATGCTCATTGAGATTAAGGTCCAAAAGATTGGAAATATTGTTGGTGTGTCTCTCCTCTAATTAGTGTTTGAAAGCAAACAAGCTAGCACCAATGGTAACTCTGAATGAAATCTTCTTGTTGTAATCAACCCAGGCATATATTGTTAAAGATTCTGAGAAATTCATTTGTTTTATGTAACTCATGAGGTTGATATGGATGGATATGATGATAATCCCTACTATGAACCTCCCTATCAATCTTATTATGAACCATGTTATACCTCTACGTAGCCCTATGAAATTTGTTATCAATCCTATGAGCCATGGCAGCCCAATGGTCTTCCATTTCCTTCTCCATATGGACATCATGTTGTTAAATAAGCCTATGAAGAAGACTATCAATAATATTATCAAGAATTACCTTCCTAACAATCATAATATGACTTCTACCAGCCTTACCATTATGCATATCAACCTCAAGAGGATTCTTATCAGTCTTGTCATGAATAATCAGATGACCCCATCAATTGCACATCAAGATATTACAAGGCAAGATATGAATTCTTACAGGATCAAATACAACAAATTAAGTATAGCCATAATCCCCACCATTACCCTCCTCCTCCTCCTACTTCCACCCCATCTCATTTAAAATCCTTATCACAACTCGTGCCAAGTCTTCTATATAGAGAAGATAATATGGTAACATGGGATAATGAGTTTGATGTGTTCCCTAACCATCTCATGAAGTGGTTAAGAGTATTTTTTTCAAAGGTGGATGGATGTGTAGGAGGTTGTTGAAGAGGAAACTCATTGGGATACCAAGGAGTTATTCCCAATGCTTAATAGATAGACTAAGGATGTGGGAAAATAAATAACTTGATATTGAGCCTACAGTTGTTGAATATCCTCAAGAAGGCTAGGACCAAGGTGAAACTCTTATTGAAGAAGGTGTCTTCCATATTTACCAACCCAACTTGTCATTTCCCCATGAGTCCATTCAATAAACCTTCATTCACAAACCCATTCACAATCCCTCCATCATATCTCATACTCCATCTCCAACCCATGAGGTTAACCATCAACCTCCCACCTCATCCCTTCTTGAAAGAGAACACTTTTTGTGGGACGAAAGTGAAGAGAAGAAATCTCAAGCCAAAGTTGATCAAGAGGATGATTCAAGTGAATATGAATAATAAATCACCATAGGAACCCCCCCTGGTGAAATTAAGTGAAATTTAATCTTCTTGAGTGAAAGGGAAGATGTTGAAATTCATATTACAGTTGTCAAAGTAGAAGGTCCATATTTGTTGAGTTACTTCATGTCCATGAGAAGGATCACAAACCTATACCTCATGTTGTCAAAGTAGAAGGTGTTGTTGAAGATGTTTGGTCCCTTAAAGTACCACATGATAACTCCCAAGGTATAAATATTTTTGAAGTGGTAGTCAATGAACTTACCATTGATAAGGAGTTTGTTTCCACTCAAAACACTCTTGAATCTACCTTACCTTTTGGTGGTGCACCCTCTAAATAAGATATTATCCATCCCAACTTGCTGAAATTTTAGTTAATTTTGAAGTTGATCAAATGCTCAAGGATCAATAAGATAAATTTGTTCTAAAAGACAAGGACAGCAAGGATGATTGGCAGTAGCAAATGAAACTTTTTCAAGAGCTTGAAGAACTTTTCCAAGTTGAGGACCAAGTATATAAGAAGATAAAGAAAAAGGTTTCCATAGAGTACAATTATCAAGATTGGGTGGACTATGCAAAGCTCCTTGATAAGCTTGTGTAACTTAGAACTGATAATCAACCTGATCTCTCTCAAAACACCATAGAATTCAAGGAGGTATGTTTTGTTGAAGCACCATGGGAAGTTTTAGTTAAGGAGTCTAATGAAAAGATTTAAATGGTTGAAATTATAGAGGAGTTCACCTTCATAGGTGATCTCTTTATATCTACCTTGATATCATTGAGAATCATGCCAAAGAAATTGGCAAACACCATGAAGGAGATGGAGTCATCAATGCCAAGGTTCAAAACACAATATGTCTCATTCATTCCTTCATTTCATAAAGCAATAAAGGTTTCAAGCTTCCCCTTTGATCCAAGAGGAAGAGATTCATTTAGGTTGGTTCATGCTTAAGGTAGTTTGTTTGAGTTTTTTGTGTGTGTCCCCTAAGTGTTCTTGAGAACACAAGTGTGTGTGTTTGCTTAACTCATTATCTTGGGTGCCTGTTGTTTATTATTTGGTGTTTTTTCAAAGGCAATTCAATATCCAATCAGTGCATAGGTGACTCCATATCCCAAGAGATAGGAGTAGGCTATCGGTCTTTGGCATATTTGGCATACCATCCCTAGAAATCACCAAAGATGTTAACTAATTTGAC
This sequence comes from Torreya grandis, assembly GCA_037957365.1. Lineage (NCBI taxonomy): Eukaryota > Viridiplantae > Streptophyta > Pinopsida > Cupressales > Taxaceae > Torreya > Torreya grandis. Next base: position 957,635 of record JARHVA010005801.1, read on the forward strand.
CCCTAGGTCAAATTGAGTCAAACCCATACAAATCAAAACCTTGTCATAGGTCCTTATGGGTTTGTTTTATCCATCATGTTCCTAGTCATGTCAAATAATGTCACTTAATATGTCTACACCTTGTAACATTTACTTAAAGCTTTCCTAAATCACTTTATATCACATTTTTGGGTAATTTAATGACTTTTATGAATTCCCTATGAAAAACAACTATGTCAAAAGTTATTCAATGTCTGATATGTGTCAAGAAGTGTCATATAAGTGTTTGTAACTAAAAATTCTAAAGGTTCAATGTTAAAAAAGGAAAATAAAGGTTTTCAAAAGGTCATTTTCAAGTAATTATATAGATTGTATAGTCTATTGGCACCTGTTTGTATTTCATGAGTGTCTCTTGGAATTCCATATGTTCATTTACATACTCATAAAGTTCTGACAGCTTCAATAATTAAGAAAACTATTCTCCTTCCCCCATCACTCTCTTGGAATACTCTATAGGGTCAATTAAATTGTGAATGATATTTACAACAGGAGAGAAGTTACTCTGAACACACCTGGGAGGTGAACGTACACTCTTTTTACTCCCACTCTATAATAATAGTCTTTATATTGGTGACTCGTGCTTCATAAACAAATGATAAGAAGATAGGGTGATTAGAAAGAGGTTTCGAATCCCATTACCTTGAAATTTTCATAGGTTTTATTACTAAAATGGATTCTTTATTACAAATTAGATGTGGGGGAAGTGTGATATGGCTCTGAGGTGTACTCTAGTGCTCTTACATCAATTCATCTTGTACCTGCATATGTAAAAGTTCCATTTTCCTTTCATATGTCACAATTTTGCCTTTTGAGGTGATGAACTCCAAAATGACCAATGAAGGTTTTAAGATCTCATGAGTAATCAATAAGTTTAAAGGTGATGAGAAAGATGACATTGTTAGAAGGAGCTCAACATGATGGTTTGAGTCATCCATGAAAGAGATAGGTTGAAGTCTTGAGAGTTTAAGAAGGTGTTTGGTTGAGAGAGTTTGATATAAAGGCTTAAAGCATTATTGGTAGGGTATCGATGTTTTTGAGAAGTTCATGGCTCATTGAACATCTAGAGTTAACTCTAGAGACATTTACCTTACATGATTTAAAGCTATGATTGAAAAGACTACACCTATATATCTCATGGCATCCAATGGTCTAAGGGACAAACATAGCTACAGTCAAGCCTAATTACAAAGGTTTGAGATAGAATTTGAAGGGCCTTGGAGGGGTTTTGTACCTAATTAAGGTTTCTTCTTGGTCCAAGAGTGTAGACAGGTCATTTTTATGATGGAGAGTTCAATAAATTCTCAAGACAACACCCCCATTTAATGCAAAATTGAAATTGTGTAAAATGGGGCACTTTACCTTAACTTTTCCAAATAAGATCTTGTTCATACATTGTATCCTCCCATAGTGAAGTGTTTTGAATTCTAGTTGGGCCTAATTGTTCTCATCATGTATCCCAAGCCTAGATATGGTGTCTTGTCATGAAAATTAGATTATGTGGTCAAAATGGGATAATTCAAACAAGGTTATAATGTAGGAAAACTTACACTATAGATATTTAGTGATATTTGAAACAAAGAGAACCTTAACAATATAAACATGTAGCATGATGATAGTGTGGAGTGAAGGTATGGTTTCAATGAAATGAAGTGAGTTTATTTGGTTAGGAATGTCTCTAGTAGCCTCAATAAATATCATAGAGTATGAAACCTAGTTTCAATAAGAAATCACCACCTATATGTCTCATGACCTCTAAATTGGAATCTATAGTTAGTTTCTATACCAAAGTGTGTTGATAATGAGACCTAATGGGAGCATACTTGTATACAAGTGACTCCATTTGAATAAATGTCACACTAGTGTCACAAAGAGAAATTGGGGAATTTAGACACAATTTTTGATATAGATTAACACCTACAGTGTTCCCTTTGTTCTCAAAATAGCCACTTAAAGTTGACTGTAGACTCACAATATGTTTGAGTATGATAGTTTGGATATTGGCACAAGTATCTAGGAATGATATTTCAATTCAAGAAGTTTGGAGATGATATCAAGGATTATAATAATTACACAAGGCATGAAACTCCATTTCAAGGATTGAAGACACCTACCGGAATTTCCCTTTCCTGAGTAACATAATTTGCTATACTGGGCAAACTAAGCCTAGTCAAATATAGGTGTAAGCTTTGAGGAGTTGGTACAAGTATGGGGTGTTAGACATGTTTGATAGTACATTCATAATGGTGATATCCACCTCATGAGATTCTCAGGATACATAAACAAGATAGAGATTGAGTTTCAAGCCTCAACATACAGCCAATACATAATACATGCACAGTCATACACTTTGTGAGTTTGTCTTAAATATTTAGAGTGTTGATGAACTTTCAGGGGTTTCAAAGCTATTAAAATTTGTAAATATCACCTAAATTACCTAATATCACCTCTCATAGCATTTTTTTATTGAGACAATGAGGTAAGTTCCCTCTATTTTAGCTTAGATAGGGGGTACTCTAAGATAGACTACCCTACAGTTTTAACATGAAAATGGCAAGGTAATGTGTTGATAAGGCTTGTAACAGTAAAATAAGAGTGTAGATAGTTTTATTGAACATGAAAAATCATAGGGGAAGCCTCACAATTTTGATAAAGCATCTAGAGAAGGTTTTAGGTCATGAAAATAGTTAGGCCTATTAGGCCTAAAGCCCTAATGGGGTCTAAATCCACTTATAATGCAATATGAACCTTCCAAAAAAAATTATGAACTTCATATTGAGGTATAATTTTGTTTTAAACCATTTTTTTTTAGGGAGATCACATAGGTTGGTCATTTTTGACCCAATTCCATCACAGGGTATGGAGAATATACTCTCAACCTCGATAGGCCATCTTTGAAAGCTCACATTTGCACGGATTCATATCATGGTGACCCAAGGAGTTAGGTAAAGTTTAAGGAGGTCTTAAAATTTCCTTCAATAGTATTTTTTCATATATTTAACATTTTGTTTTTATGAATAATCCCTAAGGACCAAGACCACATAAAACCCTTTTAAGCCCTTAGTTTTGACCCGATTGGAAAGAGATGGTTTGGAATGCATTAAAAATGGGATGGTTGAGAAGTAAAGTGTTTTTTACTTGTAGATAATTCCCTTAGGATCCAAGACACATTATTGGTTTGTACCCTACTTGTACGGATAGGCCTTAAACAGTTTTTTTTGCAAATATTTATGTGTTTTATAGGTACAAGTAGAATGAAAAGGTGAGAGTCATTTTGGAAGGTCTTTAGAGACTTATTATAAATCCATAAATCCATTTCTCACATTATACAAACACATAAACATCTCTACTAAGTCATTCATCTCAGGTAGTCTTTGGTAGATAGTGAGAAAGGAGAGTGACTACCAAGTGAGAGAATGAGAAGCTAGTTTTTGGACCTTTTTAAGGTCTAATTCATGTATTGGAAGGAAATGGGACTCTTGATAGGTGTCATATGACTCCTTCCATACATTTGGTTATAAAACTAAAGGCCATCTTGATGACAAATGTGAAGACAGACCTATAAGGCTAGTGATGGTGATGACAGATGGTGGGAACAAATGTCAAGAAGAAGGATAAGAGTTAGGGACACATATGATGATTATTGTGCATGTTTTCAACCCCTCCTTGAAATTTTATGTGTTAACTCTCCCTAGTCCTATTTAAAGTAGTCAAAATATGCTTCATGATGAAGGTAGTTTCTAAGAAGGTCAATTGAAGACCCTATGCCAGTTTTGGAGAGTTTCATCCTTTAGAGAGACATTTGTCCAAGAGGAAATTCTAGACCTATACTCTTCACTTAATCCTTATTTAACATAACTATTTTTCATTCCTTGACATGTGGCATTATAACCTTTGAGCTCCACTTGCTTTTCTCTCTTCTTGTATTCTATAAATACAAGCCATTTTATCTCTTGTATTGAAATTCCACACCTGGTATGTTGAAGCCCTACTAGTTAGATATTGTAATTTTAATTTGAAATAATATATGTAATCTAGTTTTCAGTTCACAAACTATATTTTCTAAGTGTGTGAAGTGATGTATAGTGAAAATTCAAGTGATTGATATCTATCATTGCTTTCTCTCAATCCTTCCATGTTTGATGCAAGTTGTTCCACTCTAGTAGGTCACATGAAGTGTTGTCAAGTGTATGAGTCTATTTTCATGTGTAAAAATAGCCTTAATGTCTAAAACTAATCTTTGGTTCACTTACCTTTAGTAATTTCATGCATATCACCTCCATATTTGAATATATTATGTTAGAGTAATTCAGGATTCTAAGACTAGTGTTGTGGGTCATGTCTCTTAGTGCAAGTTGTTAGATTTAGCTATAGGATCTAATGAATCTAATAGAAAGCATAAATAAGAGATAAAATAGTAATAGTAATAGACAATAACTTTATATCTGAGATAATAATAAAAATGAATAAATAACTCAAATATGATGAATTACTCTGATAATTTGATATTAATCTGATATGGAATACATAAATAGCCATTACTTATATAGAGTAAGGCATGCATGATAAAGATCAGGGAACTCACACAACACGTGTAATTCAACTGATATTTGTCTACATGAATAGTGTAGTGCAACTCCACACTAACAAGATAGGTGTCCAACTTGTGTAAATGATCAACACAAGATCACTATTAATTAAACAATCTTATCCTATCTTGCCCTGAATAGTGGAGTGGAACTCCACTGTAACAAGATAAGTGTCTAAGTTAACTACTAGCTAAGTAAGCTTATCCTATTTGGTGAAAATTATTATTAAACTAATTACAATAAGTAATTAGTGCACCAAAATAATAAATAATAAATACAAGTAAATGTAATAAAGTAAATAAATGCACAACACCCCCCGTAAGTGAAGCTTAGGTAGGGATATGCATATAAGAGTCCTGGAAATGTGTATCCATATTAGGTACTCTGTAAAAATAGATGAGGAATGGAGAAAACTCAAAGTAAAAAAAACTCCTCAAAATGAAGGTCTGGGAGACCCCCCTGAAGAACTGATGTCCCATGAAGAACTGATATCTCATACCCCCAAAAGAGATCGCAAGTGAAGATACTTCCTCTCAGTGAAAGCTTTAGTGAAAATATCTACAATCTACTCCTCTATAGAACAATATTGAAGATCAATGATCTTCACCTGAATCAACTCCCTGATAAAGTGCATATGGATCTCTATGTATTTATTTCTCTGATGATGAACTAGATTCTTTGAGATTTGGATAGTGTTTTGGTTGTCATAGTAGATGACTAATGGCTTCCAAAATGGAACACCAAGTTCAATGAGAATATTCTAAATCCAAATAGCCTCAGTAGTGGCATTAATAGCACCATGGTACTCAGCCTCTATAGATGAAAGAGCAATAGCATTTTGTTTCGTACTTTGCCAATAAATGGAGCCAGATCTGAAGTGAAAGTTGTAACTAGAAGTGGACTTACGATCATCACAACCACCATCCCAATCAGAATCTATATATCCCACCAATTCTAAACTTTTCCCTGCTATATAGTGAATCTCATATTTGATAGTGCCCTGAATGTAGCTCAAAATGTACTTGGTAGCTCTCCAATGAAGCTCATGTGGTGTCTGCATAAAGCGTGAAACCATTCCAACTACATATGAAATGTTGGGTCATGTATGAGTCAAATAGATGAGGCTACCTACAAGCTGGTGATACAATGTGGCATCAACCAAGGGATTGAAACAATGAACCGCAAGTCTAACCCTAGATAAGAAAGGAGTCGGTGCAAGCCTATAATCAGCCATGTGAAACTAAGGTAACAATTCCATGGCATACTTGGGTTGTGAAAGTGTAATCTTGAAAGAAGACTGTGCTATCTGAATCCTAAGAAAATAATGCAATAATCCCATGTCTATCATAGAAAACTTGTCATGAAGTGAAGTCTTAACACTACTAATGATGGATGTTGTGCTCCCTGTAATAATAAGATCATCAAAATAGAGCACCAAGTACAATTGTGAATCCTCCTACCATAGAATGTAGACATTTAGATCTAAGTGACATCTCGAGAACCCAATTGAGAGAAGAAATGTGTCCATCTTAGAATACCAAGCCCTAGGGGCTTATTCTAGACCATAGAGAGACTTCTTCAAGTAGCATACCAGTGAAGAATCCTGAATGAACCCCTATGGTTGCTCCATATAAATCTCTTCATGAAGATCCCCATTATGAAATGCGCTCTTCACATCCATCTGATGTACAGCCCAACCATGAGCTACACCAATAGCTAGTATCAAGCGAATAGAATTCATCTTAGCAACAAACGTAAAGGTTTATATATAGTTAATACCTTCTACTTGGGAAAAACCTTTAGCCACTAAGCATGCTTTATACTTATCAATATTTCTATCTACTACAAACTTATTCTAATATATCCACCTATATCATACTAATTTTCTTCCCTTAAGAAGAGTTACAAGATCCCAAGTGTTGTTCCTAATCAATGAGTCATACTCTTCTTCCATTGTTGAATCCCACTCAACTATCCCTGTGTCTTCTTGAAAAGACTGTGGATCAAAAGTTGTGGCAATGTAGGAATGTGAAAGATCATGATGTGACCATGTTCTCCTTCTATCTAATGGATCCCTAACAAGAGGGTCTACATCCACCAAAGTCTATCTATCCCACAATGGCATCAATGGGTGAGGAACTAGAGGAGGAGGGGGAGGAACATGTCCTGCTAAACCCTATTGGGGAGGTATTACCTCATCATCCCTGTGAGTAGATGAAGTAGGAGTATCATTATCACTATTATCTTATTCTTCTAAGGAAGAAGAATGAGAAATGTTAGAATATAAGTCTAAAGGACTCTCTTCAAAGTAAACACTTCTTGCTATAATAAGCTCATGTGAATCTGGATCAATGAGCCAATATACCTTAACACCATCAGGATATCCCACATATATGCAAGTTCGGCTTTGTTGTTCTAAAGCACGACACTTGTCTAAAGGTATGTGAGCCCATGCTGGACTGTCAAATACTCTGAAATGATGCACATCTAACTTCATATTACACCAATATTCAAAAGGTGTTATTCCCTTTAAAGCTTTATGAGGAACTCTATTATGTATATATGCAGCATAATTAATCACTTTCACCCAGTTTTCAAGTACTAATGATTTTGTATGAATCATACAACTTACCATCTCTTTTAAGAATATGTTTTTCCTCTTTGCTACACCATTTTGTTGAGGTGTGTATACAACTGAATGTTGAAGATAAATTCCTTCAAGAGCATAGAATTATTCAAACTTGTTATTCACATATTCCCTCCCATTATCTATGCAAATAATCTTGACATACTTCCCAGATTATTTCTTTACTAGAGCTTTGAAATCTAAAAATCTATCAAATACTTCACTCCTGAGTTTTAAAAAATAAACCCAAGTATATCTGGGATAGTCATCAATAAATGTGAGAACATAGTGGGTTTTACTAAAAGACAAAGTAGGTAATGGACCCGCTAAATCACTATGAACAAGTTCAAAGACTTGAGTAGCCCTCCAAGTCTTCACTTTATCAAACTTATCCTTTGGATGTTTTCCTAAGGCACAACCATGGCATACACCCCCAGAAAACTGAATCTATGGAAGTCATGTAACCATCTCTTGTTGACTAAGCTATTATAAATAGCAGTAGTTTAGATGACCAAACTGTTCATGTCATAACTTACTCACTGAATCAGTGTGTGAGAGCAAAGTTGTAGAGGAAGACTGAGGCATAAAGTGGGAGAATTAATAAGTTTGAGTATTAGTGTCAAATTTTCCCACTACAACTAAGGCATTATCCTCTAATTTTTTGATTGATACAGAATCGGGTGTGCACTCAACTTTCCTACCAATATCAAAGTGAGTGATTTGGTAGACAGAAAGAAGGTTAGTTGATAACTCTAGCACACAGAGGACAGCCTCAAATACACCACTATTAACATCAACTGTACCTTTTCCTATAACATCTACCTTAGAATCATCACCTATGACAATATGAGGCAAGGAACTTGGTGCTAATCTAGAAAATTGTTCTTGATTAGAACCCATATGGTGTGAAGCACCTGAGTCAATGGCCCATGACTTGGAAGAATTTTCCAGTGCAACTAGTGTCATAGCTTTCCCTTTCCCTGAATTTGAAGGAGTGGAAGAATCCTTTGAAGAGGATTGATTGATGTTATTCTTTTTTAGAAGACCCTTAAGTTCATCAATCTCTTTCTTCCAACAATCTTGTTCACTATGAAACCCATTTTTGCAATAAGGGCAAGGAGTGTCAGTCCTTTTTTGTGAATCCCCTTTCTTATTAGTGGATTTATAATCTCATTGTGAGGAAGATTGGTGCCCTTTATTCTTATCTTTCTATGACTTATTATGATTATTCTGTTTCTTTTTACTTGAACCTGTATTTGATGTTGATGTTGAAACTTGCTTATGTTGAGGTTGACCTGCAACTAGACCTTGAGATTTGGATGACTTGATTAGACCCATAGCTATTAACTTTTCTTCTTCAGCCATTAGAGTCTCAGAGAATACCTCAAAGGTGGGCATTTAATAACATGTGCCCAATGTGAGTTGACGAGTCTTAAATCTAGAGACAAAGGATGACCATTCAGGACCTAATTTGTGTAAGGCACTAAAAATCAATTGAATATCCTTTTTATCAATTTTACATTTAAAAAGTTGTGCTCTAAGATCTATGACTTTAATGATGTATTCTTGTATTGTAGCATATATTTTAGGATCCAAACTAATAAGTTTGTTGTCAATTTGGTAACCACGAACCTCATCTATTTTGCCAAACAATGATGTTAATTTATCCCAAGCCTCTTTTGGAGTTGTACATTTGTCAAGATGGAAATTCAAATCTAAAGACATGTAAGACCGAATGCATCCAATTATTTTAGTAGTTTCAAAGAGAAAGTGTTGTAACTCTTTTGCGTCAGTAAGTGGAGTAAGAAGAGTTGTTATGTAAGGCATATATCATAGCATCATTAATGCATTTCAAGCATTATGTTTCCATATATTATAGTTGTATGATGTTAATAGCGAGAAATTAGGATTCCCCATGATGCAATCAAAAATAAACTATCACAAAGTAGAAATCAAAGTATAGAACACACCACAAAACCCCTTAAATTACCTAATTTTATCCCACCTAGCAATTATTTTTGGCACTTTATAATTGAATGCAATTACAAGGATGGATTATAATTTTTCCAGCTTACAAAAAGCTCATTTAGGCCCTCTATAAAATATTAACTTTCAAAAAAAATGGGACCTTGATTTGAGGTCATATGTGAAAGTTATGAGCCTCTAAAGTTACAAAAATGAGGATGGGCAAGAGCTGATATATAAAAACCTAAATTCTAGAAAAATATGGAAAAATTTAGAAAAATTTGAAGGTACAGTAATGAAGAGCACAAAATTTTAAGCTATTTCATAAAAACAATCGCTCAAAAATACCTCTTAGTGTTTAAATGGTGGGCTTTCGAAGTTGCCCTTTCAAATATGCTTGACGATCCATGAGGCCTACCAAAAAAAAATTGGTCTACACAGTCCGTACGGTCTACACAGTCCATACGGTCTATACAGCCATACCTAAGAGCAACAAAAAATTGTCTTCTGGGGTGATTGTGTCCAAATTGGACAAATTTTATATGGATCTGTAGGTTTTGACATCTTTTGAACACAACTGTGAGGTCTATTTTACTCAAAAATGCTTTAATTTTTAGGTACCCACCGGATTTGGGCATGGTGCTTCTGGATCAAACCCTTGCCAATTTCACCTCCTATGCCCAATTTGGACAAAATTATAGATGATTTTGACTATTTTAGGCAATCTAAACTCAATGGTGAGCTCAAAAATTCTCCAAAAATCTCTAATGTATAGCTGTATACAAAATCAAAATATTAATTTTATATCTAGATATATTTCTCTTAAATATTTAGCAATCTATAGATTTAAGATAGCTCTGGTACCATGTTAGAATTAGCTACAAGATCTAATGAATCTAATAGAAAGCATAAATAAGAGACAAAATAGTAATAGTAATAAACAATAACTGTATATCTGAGATAATAATAGAAATGATTAAATAACTCAAATATGATGAATTACTCTGATAATTCAATATTAATCTGATATGGAATACATAAATAGCCGTTGCTTATATAGAGCAAGGTGTGTCTGATAAAGATTAGGGAACTCACACAACACATGTAGTTCAATTGATATCTGTCTACATGAATAGTGGAGTGCAACTCCACACTAACAAGATAGGTTTCCAACTTGTGTAAATGATCAACACAAGTTGACTATTAGTTAAATAATCTTATCCTATCTTACCCTGAATAGTGGAGTGGAAATCGATTATAACAAGATAAGTGTCTAAGTTAACTACTAGCTAAGCAAGCTTATCCTATATGGTGCAAATTATTAATAAACATAATAAACTAATTACAATAAGTAATTAGTGCACCAAAATAATAAATAATAAATACAAGTAAATGCAATAAAGCAAACAAATGCACCAACACAGGGGTATGATAGTCATATGGAGATATTTCTAGTGCATCACCCCATTGGAGTAACTTAATTTATCATTTACATGATAATGACCTTGTGTATACCGATAATAATCAATAATAAACATTACCAGCCAACTAATTTCACAACAAAATGATCTATAATTGTTCTATGTAATCATTATAAATTATCCACGCAACAATTAATGATAAACATCCCTAGATACATCTTAAAACCTTAATAAAATATCAATATTATTATTTAATTCATGCAAAATGAAAACATTTCCTTACAATATATTTTCTCTCTTTCTTCACTCTACAAACAAATAACATATTCCAATCAAAATGTAATGCATATTCTATAATGGAGTAGATACATTTATTTATATAGAGAATATATATTGTAAATAGTCATGCTTGGATAAGTATCTTCATGTAACCCCATGATTCAGGATGAAGATGAGCAAAAGGATGTCTAGAAGATGATTGATGACAATGTGAATGTCTTTGTAGAGAAATTAGAAAATCTCATAGAAAGGGGAGGTTCAATAGAGGTGGATGAAGTCATGGATTATATCAGAATAAACAACATGAAAACATTGTTGAACAAAGTGGACAAATATCACCCAAAGTTAGTTTGGGATAGATTCAGATGGGAATTGAAGGGAATAAGATATTTGCCGAAGGACCTGTTAGCATAGACTCAGATGAAGACTGTGAAATGGAATGCACTGCTATTTGGAGGGTGCATGATGCTCAAGACAGTTGGGCCACCTTCTAGGTGGCAGTTCTGGGATGGTTATATGTTCTATGTTTTCTTTATTATTTTTTGTTGGGTAGCCAACATGGGGCCATTTTTATATTGCACTTTCAGTTAATAATCTTTGATATGCTAGGGGGATTCCCCAATAGCTAGCTTTTTTTTTAGAACTCTATAACTATTTTTTACATCATTGATGCACATATTATGTAATCGATTTAAATATTAAAAAAAAGTATATTAATGTAGCTCGACACCTATCTCATGTAACCACCAAGTGGTAGACTTTCTTATCCTCCTCGTATGGTCAGCAAAATACTCTCTAGTTTTTATTCTTTGGTGGTATTACATTTTTTCTCTACCACTTTGGAAGTCCTCTCAATTTATCCATGTCTACGTTTATAACTCATCTTATCCATCCTCCTTTGTGCTATCACTCCATTATTTTTCCCTTATTGTATGTTGTTTTATTCCTCATCCAACACTGATGTATGTCTCAACACCATGTCCTTTATTGATCTCTTCTATAAATTGTTTATTCTTTGACCACACTCCCTTATATCTATACCACATTACTAAAGATTTTTATCTCCCAACTTAGAAGTATACTTGTGAAATTTCACTTCCAACATTCCTTTGGTGCAAAGCTCTTTTCCCATCCCTAATAAATTAGACCAATGCTTTGGGTAATTTGGTCTTTTTCTCCTCCATAAGGAACTCTTACAATTATTTTTAGACACATTCTACCTCCATAAAAATTTCTCAAGGTTTGTGATACTTTTTCTCAATCACTTTGTGTCTTTGCAAAGACCTATACACTTCACCCTCAACTTTGCAGCCTCATTAATCAATGTGTGTGTGTTTTTTATTTCCAATAATTTTTCATAATTATAATTAGGTGTACAAGGTAATTTATCTCTTAATCCATCGTAGTTTTTTTGGTCCTTAAAGATCCATTGATTTCTTCATCTATAATGAGGAATTGCAATGCTTCATCATTGGTGTTGTTATCTTCAATACTTTTCTCCTTTATTGCTCTCTCAATTGTTTTCACTTCATTCTCTTCCTTGTTAGTGTTATTTTGAGTCATTTCAATAAGATCTATGAGGTAAGCATGTGATTTATCTATAGCACTCAAGTCCTCCAATATGCTTTTTTAGGTCACTTACCATGAGCAACCTTTCATATTGTTCTTGCTTATCTAATATTTTTAGATCCTTAATGAATCTCTATACAAGGATTGGTCTTGGTCTAGATGAAATCACCATAGCCTAAACCATTGCATGAAATTTGTTATGGGGCATCAAGTTCTCAAATCCTTCTCAACCTACTAGATTTTCTTTTAAAGTTACTATTATGTGAAGGCAATCAACAATGGAAGATGTCAAAGCTTCCACTTGACTATAATTAGTTTTTTCCCTTAGATAGGGCCTCCCATTCATTGTATCTACCCATAAACATAACATGATATCTCATCATTTAGGTGTTGCACTTCCATAGACTTTTTAGATTCATCGCTACCAGTTACTCGTCACTTATTTTGGGGAGGGTGATTCCTAGCCCTCCTTGTCCATATTTTACATTCTCACCAGGTGCCAACTATTTCCTTATAATTACACTAGCGTGGATATTTATCATTTCATTATCACTATGATATCCACACCTCCAATAATTCCATCATTAATTTTTCACCTAGCATTGTTGAGCTAGTATTGGGTTCATTTATCATGAGATAGGAATTATCTTGATCATCTATTCACGAAACAAAAGGACCGTTAGACCTCCCTAGAGTGATATCTTGCATTTGATCACTCAATTCCTCAAAAATAGAGTTGTTGATAATTGATATCATGTTAAAATGAGTTTAAAATCTAAGTCCTTGTACTTCAAATTCTAGGGACATCTCTTGTTGGGCTTCTCTTACTTGTGGGTTGAGACACTTTTTTAAGTATTAATTTTCATTCTTACACTATGTTCAATCACTTTATCATTCTTCATATTCTATTATTTCATCACTATCTTCATTGAAAAGGTCATCCATGGTGGGGGTTGTGCATATATTTTCTAAAGGATCTATAATTTAGTGATATGTACACTTGTACTACAAGGATTTTTCAATAATCTACAACTATGTTTATGCAAATGTGTGAAAATACAACTATGTAAGAGAGTCATGATGACTCTTTATGATGTGTGTAGACTCATGGGGGTGAGGAATCTTATTTTCAATAAAATTTAAATAATAGTGCAAAATAATATGGAAGTATGATTGGTATATAAGTGTAATTAGTTTTCCATATTAAATGGGTTCAGTGCAATTGAGGCAATAGCAAAATAAGTTGAATCCTTAAGTCAAGAGGTTTTCTAGGATATGGGGAGGAATCATCAAACCATCACACTCTATAAGGTTACTCAACTTGGGTTTGACCCTTACTTGACGTTTACCAAGTTTATTCTAAATGTCATTCCTCGACCTCTAACTTGAAACCAAATGAAGTCATACAAAGTCTACTTCAATACACAATCAAATTGACACATAGATAATCAACCCTTCTCCATTATGATAAGGTTGTAAATTATTAGTTTAAGTTCCTTTTACCAATTTGAAATTGAAATAAATGTAAACAAGGTTATGCATGTCCTACAGGTTGTTGATGTGCCCAAAATGTACCTATAGTCTTGCACTTGAAAAACAACTTAGCAATGATCTAAACCCCTGCAAGCACCTATAATTAGGATGTGAACCAATTTATGTATGCCAAGATAATAAATCTAACATTTAATTTTATTCAAGTAAATGAAAAGGAAAAAATCCATATATGTTTGCTTTGTTTAGAATAGATATGAAAACTTTAGAGGATAGTAACTATTTCCTATATGGTTATCCTCTAACCTTGTAAATTCGTTAAACATGAGAAAATGGACCTTTGAATAAACCCAACTTTAAATGCCTTAAATTAATGTGAGAAAGTGTGCAGTTTACTCTAAAAAATTGCAATGTGGCAACAAACCCTAAGCAAAGGCTAGTATTTTAAGTGTATAAGTGTAAATTATACACAACTTAAAATATTTTAAAAAGGGAAAGTGCCTAAAGTGTGTGGTGTGAGGAGTGAAATGGAAAACAAGCCCTTACTATAAAACTTTAATAAAGAACCATGACTAAATCAAAGCATTAAATTATCTTCTAAATTTCAATATTAAACAATCTAAATGATGTTGTTGTCAAGACTAAGTGCTAAATAATTGTGAAAAATGAATCTAAAGTGACTTGAAATTGTGTTGCCTACTAAAACAAGATTAAAAATTAGAATTAAATTTTAATCACATATCAAACCCAAATGTTTAATATCAATAAGACACATTTAAATTTTGACTGACATAGAGCATTATTTCAAATGTATAAATGTGAATTATCCAAAGTACATAAATGTAAAGCAAAGCTATCAAATACTAACCCATAATCTAAAATCATATTGATAATGATTGAGATGAAGGTCTATCTTTAATCAAATCCTTCATAAAGCCCCATATCCATTGTGGATGTGATTCTTGTAAAAATAAGCTTCAAATGAATGAATAATGTTCTCAAAATAAATTGTTGTATCCCTACACTTGTACCTATAAAAAATGGATGAAGAGAGAAGAGGGAGAAGTATAACAATGGGTAGAATTATTAAAAATAAAGATGGAATAAAAGAGAGGAGGCTTCCAACAAGATGTTATAGGGGTCTTGTGAATAAATCCTACTCCTAATGACCTACAATAATAGAAATAATACCAATGCAATCAACTATATTACAAGAAAGCAATGAGAATTATATGAGAATTTAGAGGTCAAAGAGAGTGTTTGAAGATTAAGAGAGTCAAAGAGAGATCCAAGAGGCTAAAGGGAATTTTTTATTCCAAAAGGTTATTTAAAAAGAAAAATAAAGTGGTTATAGGCTGATGCAA
This sequence comes from Torreya grandis, assembly GCA_037957365.1. NCBI lineage: Eukaryota > Viridiplantae > Streptophyta > Pinopsida > Cupressales > Taxaceae > Torreya > Torreya grandis. Next base: position 972,975 of record JARHVA010005801.1, read on the forward strand.
GGAATTTGAACCATTAGAAAATTGGTTAAAAATAAATATTAAGAAAAATAGTCAAAGCACCACTCTTAGAATTAAATCATCATAGGATAATGGAAGCATTAGTGGCATTTTGACAAAGTGGCAATGGCATCCGGTTGATGTTCCAATGGCCTTTTACTGTACACATCATGTTCTAAAAGTGCCAATATTAAACTATAAGTTTGGGTGAAGACACCATTCATGGACCCTTGACCCAAAGTACTAGTTGTCCCTCATGTGCCAAAATCGATAAAACAAGGTCTCTAGAGAAATTTCCATGGGTTCTAGAAAAGAGTTCAAGAATGTAAAAATTTGTCTACAAGGTCATGAATGAGTGTATTGGAGTTATTGTATGTAGAAAAATTGTGCAGGTCTAAATACTATTGGGATACCCTGACCATAGTTAGAAATGTCATGTGTATGCCCAAACAAGCATAAAATTGTCAAAATTGATAAATACAATAAATTATATGTAGTAACTTGTAATGAATCGGGACCAAAATATAACACTAATAGCATGTACGAACCTAATAGATGGCAAGTTTCTAGAAAACTTTGATAAGTATATGACAAAAACTATAAAAAATGAATAAATAGAGAAAAATAATGACATGAAAAGTAAAGAGTTGAAAATCAAAAATTGAGAAGTCAAAGCAAATAGAAAGCAGTGTAAATAGGTGTTTTACCCTTATTTGGGTTTACAAACCTAATAGGTAGAAACTAGTAGGATAATTCAAAAAAATAAGTATGTCATTTAAGCATACATATGAATGTAAAATATTAAAATTGATTATAATGATTTGACAATTGACATATGCTAAATATAATAAATAGATGAGTACATAGTTTTCTAGTGGATTGTCTAACTATGACTATATTCTATAAGTGGGAATTAAACTCAAGCAGGCCTATGATTATCTAGTTCAAAAAAACATATCTTTATTTGCATAAGATTAGATTTGTCAATTTGGGTTTGTATCAATAATCAATACTAACCTGTGTTGGTTGGTACTAACCTATGTGGAAATGAGGGACTATTATGCAATGTTGAACCTTGATGATGCACATAAATATAGAAATTAATGTCCTTCACATTGAAACCCTAAGTGTGATTGTGAGTGATAAAACCTAAAATAACCAAGAAAGTGTAATGGTTTGATCTAACCCCAATCACCCCCATTTGATGATTGATCATTTCTTGCATATTCCATACTCCATGGAGGGAAATCAATCCACACTCAGTTCTCCCACCTAGTGTGATTGTGAAATTTTATTCCATTATATGTATGGAGTTGATAATTTGGATTTGACACTTAATAATATTTACTTTGACTTTGATTTAGTATGCTTCAGACTCGGCTTATGACTACTCACAGTGATAGAATCTCAATTTGGGAAGCATAGGGAAAGTTTTCTCAATGTGAAATTATGTATAGATGTGTATTAGATAAGTTCCATGTCCCTATTTAATGATATTGTGATGTGTTTATATATGAATACAATTGGGTAACTCATGCAACCAACATGCTAGGAAAATAGGAAGTCCCTAAAGAAAGGAATTATTTTAAAAGGAGTCATCATTGGGAGAGGGTTGTTTCTAATCAGATCACGTCAATATGGACTTGTGATACTGATGAAACTAAACTATGTATGGGCAGACTAAAGTGAAGATCTAAATATGTCTATGTAAGATATTATGCAGGTTTGAAACAAATAGTGAGGTTCCTATAGGTGTGTGATAACATAACATAAATTTCAAACTCATAATATAACATGTGAGAGAATGGAAAATTAGGACCATGTTTTTACATTCAAGTCATGTGTGGTAAATGTGTGTCAAGTTTGGCATTGTCAAGTACTTAATTTCATATTTTAGTAACTACAAATCCACCCCATTTTTTAGTTTAGTAATGGTATTGCTAGAGTAAAAGGATAAGATATACCTAAGTGTGTAAAACACATATTGTCTTTGGCATGGATATTCAATTATGCAAATTACTCAATAGCAAAACCTACAATCATGTGTAGTCTATGTCCATAGATTAACAATTTAAATCTGAAATTGATTTTTTTTAAAATCAAGAGCAAAGGTAGAAGTGCACGTACATTTCTGAAAACCATTTTGCCATTGTATCTTATTGGATATGATGTTTCTTTGTTGAAGCATATGGAAATTTAGGGTGATTGTGCCCCAAATTTGTGTAATTATGTAGGCCCTTGGGTTGGAAAGACAACATGCCTCAACCCTCATGAATGTGGAGAGAAGTATGCAATGTACCAATCTAAATAATTATGTGGATAAAGAAAGAACCACATGATGGATTCACTCAAAGAAAATTGAATCAACCACTACATATGGCTTGTAGATTCAATTGTATAGTTTTGCTCAAATTCATTCCATGTAAAACAAAATGCATGATTGAAAGGGAATGAACAATGTTCATGCCCCCATCATGAATGTATGTTTGATTGTATAGTTTCACTCAAGTTTTCTTAATGTAGAATAAATGCATGATTGAAAGAGAGTGAATAATGTTCATGCCCCCATAATGACCACAAATCTGACAAGTGTGAAGTAGAATGACAATCATTTTCCATTAAACTATAGTTGTGTTAATGTGTATATGCATGAACCAGTATCATGTTCCCTAAATTTGTACCCATCAATATATAATGTTATGCATTTATATGTTGAATTGAATAACATGTATCTCAAATGTATATGTATGTGGAAACCTATAATTCATGTTCCTGTAAATTATGTGCATATGCCCATACATATGTCCAAAAGTGTATGAATCTATACTCAAATCTCTGTAAACTGAATGCATATGTGTGGGCCCCTATAATCTGTATTGATGTGTCGATATATGTCATGTAACTAAACTAACTGATATCTGAACCATTATAAATTTATAAGATCTATTCTTTGATCTGATTTTTTTGTTCATGGAGGCTTATGTCTCAATGATAAGCTCACTATAATGCCCCCTTTTGAGATGAGAGATCATAACATGTAAGTCACTCATCTCAAAAAAAGAGTTAATTTTATTATGTCATGTATATCATGTGAACATGTGGAGAGTATGCATTTTTTTACTATTGGTAAAGTCAGGTTTTAAACAGGGATCTACCCTTTACAAAGAGCATGCAAGTTTGGCCATAAATGCTAGTTAAAATAATAAAATCTCCCTAGCACATCAAAAAACTATCCAAGAAACAAGAACAACAAAAAAATAGTAGGAAAGAAGCTTTTATCAAATAACCTCACTCCCCCCAGGAACTTCTTCCCAATTGTGCAAAATCCTCTTGACAGAGTTCTCCATCAAGGAAAGGTCTTGGTAATGAGAATCAAATTTCATATTCTTCTTCACACCTTTGACCTTATTCATATACTTGCAAAGGTTGCTCTCCTCGTGTTTCCTCTTAATTAGCAGCTTGAGGCCGTCCATACTGATCATGCAATTATGCATAGCTACTTTGATAAACTTCACAAGGATGTTGAGTTTTTCTTTGAGGGAATCTCTTTCTGTTTCTAAATTGTTGAGTCTATCTTCCAGTCTTTTCACTTGGGTCTTCACCTCTTCCATTTCCTCTCTATAATAGAGGATCCATCCTCCAAACTAATGTTTTTGATTGAGTCTATTAATCTGATGTGATCCCTCATGAAACAACGTAAGAAATCTCTATCAAATTTATCTCCTTGGTCAGCTCCTCCATTCTACTATGTTCCTTGATCTAATCTACATATTCTTTAAGGTTGTCTATGACCTTGCCCATAACCTTTTTGCCAGTTTAATTGGATACATTCCTTGACTTATTCTCTTTACCTTCCTTAAGAAGTTGTAGACAGTCCACCACTTCCTAAATATTATCATCAGGCTCACCAATTACAACAAAATGAACCTCTACTTTCTTCCCTTCACCAATCTAATCCTTAAGTTGGTTCACATGTCCCCCAACCTCCTTAGCCTTTTGTTTAGCCTTGGAAGAATTCCTAAGGACCTTGTTATGGCCCCCATAATTCTTGTTGCCCGAAGGATCCAAAGACCACGAGGGTCCACTATTAGAATTGTAGTAGTGTTTGCAAATCAAAAATATTACCGCCTGGTCTAGGGGTAATTGCTTCTTGCCTTTTTTAACATCAAGAATCAAATACTCCAAAGAATGGAGTATATGGAAGGAAAGACTAATAGGTAAATGGTGCCTAAAATAATCGAGAAAAGCAAAGTGATAGGAATGGAACACCATATACCTAGCTTCCAACATTAATAATCTCATGATCTACTTGTAAATCATGTCGTGGAGGCATGGGAAATCCTCTCTCAAAAAGCCTCCTTGGTACTCGGTATCTCCTCGTTGTCCAACAAGAGTTTTTCCTTCTCTGTGATGTAATCCTTGCTTGATTTAATGTAGTTTAAATCCTCAATCTTTAGGCTAGTAACATGAACAATCAACTCTTCAGACACCTCTATGGAGACACCCTTGAACTTCACAACCCTTTACTTCTAGCTAGTAGTAAAATTCCTAGAGACAAGTTGATTGTGGCCCTCAATCCTTTGGATAAATGTTGACAATCCTCCCTTATGGAGAATTTTCCAAACTTCATTGTCCTTCATCAGGTCCTCTGATGAACTAGGTTCAACTTTGTTTGAATTTCCTCCCATTCTTGTGTCACCATTTCTCTCCCTATAGTCAAAATTATATTGAGACTCGTTCAGACTATGGTACCAATAGCTTATGTCATTTCTATACACATTAGAACTATCATCATTACAACTCGAGTTGAGTGTGGAAAAATTTTCAATAACACAATACATGATTATATAGTGACTGAAATCATCATTATTGCATTTTTTCTTTGTGCCTTGGGCTATGGTAATAAGCCAACATATAAAAATCTTGTCGTAAATGAAGACAAAGTCCCAACCTTTTTTCAAATAAACCTTCGTAGAGCAGCTTATCTTGGATTTTCTTACCATATGATTATGCTTATGAGTAATTTTCTTCAAAAATTCCATTAGGACTTTCCCTAGAAATTTTCTTAGTTAAATCATTAGATATGTCTTCTTTCCTGCTCCACATCCTGAAGATCCGAGAGACAACTCCCATATTGGAAAAATAGTCTACAACTTGGTTTCCTTCCCTGTATATGTACTAGATGTGAACATTTTGAAGGGATTCAATGATAATCAGAGCTTCTTTTATCATTGGATTTATATTCCATTTGGCACCACTCTTTTTTGATAGACAATTAATGATATTGGGTGAATCTCCTTTAATAATTATACTCTATATTCCAATCTCTTTCCAATTGTAAACCCATAACACCGCCATACCTTCAGCCCAATGATTGGTCTGAATTTCCATGTTACCTACATAAGCAACCATGAACTCCCATTTATCATTTTGAAGGATTCCTCCTCCTCCCAAAGCCCCTCGGTTTCCTTTGGAGGCTCCGTCAAAGTTTAAGTTAACCCATCCAGGGGATTTGACTTGTCATCTAACATTTTTCCTCAGCTCAATTATGAGATTTTCTTCTTGTCTTTCAACCAAATTTATGTTCCACTTCCTAGCTATAGTTGCTTCAAAATCAGACAATTCCTTCTCTTTGTTGGGTTTTTTAATTTTGAAGTTCTCAACAATAAAGACAAAAAATTTATTAGCAAACCTTCCGCTAGAATTTTTGATTTCCCTAAAAAATTGTCATTCATCTCTTTCTAGATACCCCAAAGGAAATGAGGAAGAGCCATATGCCATAAACTCAACAAAACCTTATTCTTAAAGGGTGCAATCCATGAGAGGCATAGATCCATTAAAGAGGTGGGTTGAGACCAAACAGTTTGGAATCTTTCCAATAAGATCCCCCACACCTTGAAAGAAAACATGCAGCCTATCACAGGATGAGCAACTAACTCATTCTCCCTTTCACATAGAGGACATATATTTACCAAGGTCAAACCTCTCTTCTAAAGATTGACCAAGGTAAGAATTTTGTTTTGGACTAATAGCCAGAAAAAATAATCATTTTAGGAACCAAGTCTTTATCTCATAATTTAACCCAAGGCATGTCTACTTGAATAGGTTTGGTCAACTTATTGTACCCTGGTTTTACGTTGTTCCCATCAAAGGATTTTGTCTACAGTAGCTCATCTTCTTTAGTGATATTAGGGATATGAAACCCCCTAAGAAGAATGTTCAGATCATGAAGTATGGAATTATATTCTTCACATAGGTTCTCAACTCTAAGGTGTTTCCATGTCCTACCTTTGGAGACCATAAAATAATCAGCCACCAACACACCATAGGAATTTTGAAGATGTATACCTATAATATGCCATAGTTTCAAGTCATTCAAAGGTATATGAAATAGCCAAGGATCTTTCGAAAACCTCACCTTTGTACCATCTCCAATCTTCCATTTGCATCCACCAAGAAGAAGATATCTACTCTTGACAAGAAATTTCAAAAGATAAGAGCCCCTAACAAGTTGATCTTCAAATAAAAAGTCCCTCTCTTCAGAATTCAAATACTTTGCTCTCAAATTGGTTGTCCAATGGTTAGATTCTTTGAATAGATGTCACCCTTGTTTTGCCACCAGAGTTGTATTCATATCTTTTAATCTCCTTCGTTCCAATCCACCAAATTGATTGGGAAGACAGAACTTTTCCCAAGCAACCAAAGGGAATATTTTCTTGTCCTCTGAACCCCTTCATAAGAATTTATTTTGAATTTTTCCATATTTCTCCGCAAATATCTTTGGCATTTTAAATAAAGATATTATATACACTGGCAAACTTTATAGTACACTTTTGATGAATATAACTTTACCGACTAGGGTCAGAATTTTTCCTTTCTAGTCATCAAGTTTTTTCTGAAATTTGTCCACTAGAGGGTGCCATAGGTGATGGGACATATGACCATAGAGGAGAGGCATCCCCAAATAACTAATTGGCAAATCTTTTATTTGGTAGTCCAAAATCTGAGTTATCTTGTGTTGCCTCACTTTGGGAGTGTTGAAGAAGTAGATTGAACTTTTATCAAAGTTCACTTTCTATTTGGAAGCCTCCTCATACCCTGGGGATGACTTAAGTTCTTTCACTTCCCTAACTGAAGTTGTTGCAAGGACAATTGTATCACCCATAAATTTTTGGCATAAAGTGGGGTCAACACCATTGCAACTCTAAAACCTCTAATTCTTCCAAGTCTAGCAATAGCCAAGAGGGGTCTACTGAGATATTTAGCCATGATAATAAACAATAATGGTGAGATCAAATCCCCTTATCTGATGCCTCTCTTAGGAACCCCATTCACTCAAATAGAAAACATGTGGAGAGCATGTCAACATAATAATGTATATGTCAATCAAGGTATGTAACATATGTAATGCAGTGTGTATAAGTGTCATGTCTAGATAAATGTATCAATGAAACACACAATAATAGGATCCATGAATAAGACTATGCAGTAAAAGTGCATGATATAAATCATGGCACCATTCAATCTCAGCAAGCTCAATAAGCTCAAATGTTAGTATCACACATAAGGCCAATGTCGCATACAAAGACATAAATATGTCGTAACTAACAAGGCTAAGGACCACATACGAGTGGCATAAATATGTCGCATCAAACAAAGCCAAGGGCCACACACAAGGGATATAAATAAGTCACAACTAATGGACATAATATATGTCATATCAAACAAGGCCAAGGGCCACATGTAAGGGACATAAATATGTCATATTAAAAGCCAAAGGGCCACACACAATAGACAAGCACAAAGAAGTCTATCATGTAAGACAATAACAACATCAATGGAGCATAAAACAAGTAAAAATTAGTCTACACCATCCATATGTATCAATGCTACATTGTAATAAAATAGCATATGCATGTAACATTGTGCAAGATATAAGTAACTAGCAAGACGTGTAAGAAATATGGGTAGCCCAACATGGTAGAAGCCATAAAAAGATATAACTTGTAATAGTAAAACCTATAAAATAAGATGCCTTAATATTGGCATGGCCACTAGGTAGAAGAAAATCTAACATCTATATGTCCATGTGTAACATGTATGCCTTGCATCGCACTCGATGTGTAACATGTATGTCCTACATCGCACTTGTATACCGTGAAATGTATGTGTATGAAAAGAATTTGTCATCTACCAAACATGTGATAAATAACATTTGTAAAAAATGTACTCTAGTAATCATGTCATGCTTAAGGCTTCGTTTTTATATTTTATTATTATTTAGATTGTTTTCGTATTTTCTTCATTTATTTTTTTGTATTTTTTTAGATATATAAAGTTTGGAAAAACTAACCAATGATCGCATTAGTGGGATGATCATGGAAAGTAACTACATCAGATAGTGTAAAGAACATCCATTGTGGACAAAAGGTATCAAAGGTGGGCATGTTAGAATTTGATAAGTCACATTTTGTACGGTAACTATCATGATTACTACTCATAGAATCATTTGCATGATGGTTAACTCTAGAAGGCCTAGAACTCTATGGAGTTCATTTTATAGTAGAAGAGTGTTTCACTGCATGTATTCATTGTTGAACACATTGAACTCTTGATAGTGCTAATCGAGTACATGTTGTAGGAGATAATGGCCTCTATGAGCCTTGACTAACTCTCTAATGTGATCGGTGTTGAATATGTGGTTGTCTGGTATGTGCAAACTACTTTTTTTTTAACTAGCTATATAGAAAGATCTTGCATTGATACTCTGAGAAAAATCAAACCACACGTAGTTCTCCCACCTCGTGTGATTGTGCAATTGTGCTCTTTCGTTATATGTATGCAGTTAATTAAGAATTTTATACTTGACAATGCTTGTTTTGATTTGGAATTAGTATCTTTCAGAGTTGGCTTATGATTGCTCCTAGTGATAGATTCGTAATATGGGAAGAATAGCACAATTGTTTTCAATGTGCAATTATATATAAATATGAACTAGATAAGTGCCAAGTCTTTTTTTGAATGAGACATTGATTTGTTTATATAAGAATGCAATTGGGTAATTTCTCACGCCACCGACACGCTAGACAAATGGATCGACCATAAAAAAAGGTTTGATTTTAAAAAACAATCGTTGCTGAGAGAGTCAATATCAACCAAATCAAAGTAATATCGACTAGCAATACTATCTAAAACTGATAAAATTGCCCTATGTATAGGTAGACTAAACTATAGAGCTAGAGATATCTATGCAAGGTATTAAACAAAGTTGGAACAGAGAATGAGATCTCTATAGATGTGTGACAATGTAACGGAATGGTCAAACTCATAAGCTAGCATGTAAGTGTAAGAAAATAGTGAATTAGGACTATGTATGTGCATTCAAGTCATGTATGATAAATGTGTATCAAACTTGGCATTGTCAAGTATTTTATGCCAAATTTTAGTATCTACTACATCTAAATACATAATGTTTTGATTGTTCCACTCAAAAAATTGTTGGTTGATCATCATGAATGATGTAATTAAGTAGCAATAACTAACATTTGAAATGTTGTTTCAAGGTGCATACATCTTTCCCCACAAAATGAACGGCTAACTACTAAGATTTATGTCATAAGTATCCAAATAAGTGTAGAGTGATTTGCTAATCTATAAGGTAGAAGTGTGAGTATTTCCTTGTGTTATTGTTTACAAGGGGAGTGCATATGCTAGATCAAGATACTCATGTGTACCTAAAAATCAATTTGATATTTTACAAAAATAAAAGGGAAGAATGTGGATGTGATGATGAAAAGATGGAGCTGGCGTATTTTTGTATGAAATACAGGGTATGCCAAGAATTAGGCATGTGACGTGTGTGCAAGGTGGTGTTTGTTGGGAGTGGTTATAAGCAAACTAGAGAGAAAAGTTAAACGATGGACGTGATTTCATCTTTGGTTTAAACGATGGACGTGATAACATCTTTTGGTTATGTGAGGTGATTTCCATTTTTAACCTAAAAATCTTGACCCAATCATCTTGAAATTTTGTAGCAAGGGCAGACCAGAAGGAAACAAACAATCAAAAAATGAAATTCCAACTTGTTTCAATACTGCCTCTTCATTCTCAATTTTTTTAAAAACAAAACAAATAGATATCTTGCCTTCACCGCTCGGGAACAACCACCCTTTTCTAACAAATACATACATCTAAAAAGCAAAAGGATCAATGCATTCACCTTATTTTGGTAACCATGGAATATATACATCTAGGTGAACAATCACCTGTTTCCAACAAATATATACATCTAAAAAGCAAAAGGATCAATGCATTCACCTTGTTTTGGTAATCATGGAATATATACATCTAAAAAGCAAGCCTTTTGGACCTACAGCCTTTAAAAGCCAACAAAAACTACAAGAAGCACACTACCAAATTACATGACTCTCTCTCTGGGAAAATCAATTCAACTTCGGTTTCACATTAAAACTTATAACACATTTCATTCAAAACTACGATCTATTGTTGAATTTCTTGGCAGGCTAACACTCAAAGCTAAGGCAAAACAGCCCCGTATCATATAGAGGAGCCTGTCAATTAAAACTTTAAAAAGGACGATGTAAAAATGATGCCTTCATACTGTTCAAAAACCACCATAACCACCACTTCTCATGCCATAGCCAGCAGCTGCAACTCCACCACCATATGCTGCTTGAACCCCGGCTGTACCTGGACATTCTCTTGCCCAGTGACCAGCTTGACCACATTTATAGCATGCAGTAGAACTTGTATTTGCCCCAGAATTTCCATAACCGCTGCTCAGGCTGCCCCCAGAATAACCACCCGTGCTGTTAGGACAATCCTTTGCAAAATGACCTTCTCTTTTACATTTGTAACATGAAACAGAAGATGAATAGGTGTTAGAACTCCCATTTTGCACTCCCCCATAACCACCTGAGTTACCATAGTATCCACCTCCTGGACTTGTGCCCAGTCCATTGCCACCAAAGCTACTATTTGATATGCTTCCTGAACCATTGCCAACATAAGCAGAGTTTCCATATCCTGCATTCATCCCCAAATTTGTCATAGTAACTGGTGTCCCGCTAATAGATTCCCCTCTTGAAAGCTTGCCTATTAAATCGAGTAAAATTTTACTCTCAGAAGAATAATCCACCTTTTCTGCTTTGACAACAGTGGACTTAACTCTTTGCTCATCACTGAATGTCTCCTCTTTTACTTTCAGTTTAAACAAATACTGGTTGAAAAGGACCTTACGAATAATTTCCCCAAACTTGACATCATCTTGTTCTTCATGCTTCAACGTGTACAATTGCTTAGCTGGGACACCCATGATTTCCTCCCCTGCTTCTTGAAAAGCAGTAACCCATGTTAATCCTGTGTGATCTTGCACTTGGGCTTGAAGCAGGTATCGGTAATCACATTCAGGGAAATTACTATCACATCTTTCACAATGCCAAGTTCCGTCTCCAAAATTACTCACCTTCTTATTGCACTGCCTGTCTCCAACCATCAAAGGGCAAGCAGTGTAGCAAAAATTGTCAACCTTAATAAAAGATACAGTTGCTTTTACTGAAATCCAATCAGGCTTCTCAGATCTACCAAGTGCCTCATCTTTAATCTGAGACACCATCTTCCGCATTTCAACCCGACCACCACCAGCACCCTCTTTACTTAAGGACTGAGAGGCAATGTTTCTTCCCTCTTTCTCAAACCATTCTCTCAATCTGTGTCCCTCTTGAAAATCTGGATTTATGGAAAGCTGGCTGGTAGAGATCGTCCCGACAGATTTCCCACTAAAATCACTTATCCGGCCAGCCTTAACAGCCAGGATGGGGAAGACTCCTGAATCACACATTTCTTGAAGTTGTTGGCCCTCCTTGTTGCAGAATGTACCCCACATTGTTAACTCAACACTGCACCCCGACATGTCCTTCAGCTGAAGAGTTCTTTTCTGAGTCTCTGTTCCATTTTTTCTCATTATAGTGCTGGAAGGATTAATGGTGATAACAACACCAATAATATCCACCATTGAATTACTCTCCATGTGCTCAATTTCACTGATTGGCCTAAAGTTAAAATGCTGCTGTGGAATTGAGTTGTCCTCTTCCAAGCAAGGCTCTATAGTCGATGTGGACTCCAAGAAAATTTCCCATTCATTGTTTAAGTGATTGAAGTTCTTCTGAGCCGGTTTCAGACTTCCCTTTGATACCATGTACACTCTCCCACTCTCGATACGATCATAAAACTGGTCTGCAACTGTATTAAAGCATGTTATTCGTATTTCTCCTCCTTCAGAGTCGAGAAGATCAAAACTGAAAACTTTACCATCTCCTTTTGCATTATTAAAACGACGAAGATCTCCCTTTGCAGTGACTCTAGCTTTTATAGTCCATCGACCCTGGTAAGGATTCAAAGCAGAAATAGGAATAATTCTTGGAGGTGCTTCATTTCTTGCTATGGGTCCTCTGTTAGAATACATAGAAGGTGGCTGATAGGGAGGATTACCACCTGGACGACCATAGATGTTTGGTTGAACAGTCATTCCTCTGCCACCTGCCACACAAAGTCCAATGTTTGAAGAGTTTTGCACTGGATTTGTGAGCAGCTGACCAGGCTTGGCATACGACCCAGCAGCAGACATATGGGGTGGACCTGCTGTCCCCATGCCAGGCTCTATCTTTGGATAAACCCCGCTCATTGATTGAGATACTGGATTCTGGTTTGGCCCTGCTCTTAACCCTGCATTGTAAGAGCCGGCATATGACTGCCCAGGCTGAGCCTGTGGGGAAGTTTGAGCCTGGGGTGGCTGTTGAATTGGCATCGAAACCCTCTGCTGCTGCTGAGCATTTGCATCAATCATCTGCTTTGGTTCACCAATTATATCACAATTGAGAGCTACAACTTCCATATTCAAAACTATAATAATCCTGCAAAAATGCACAAATGCAAGAAAGTGATTGCCAGTGCCATGTGAGAAGTATAACTTATACATTAGTAGCCAAATTTTCTATACAAGCCAGAACCATATCAAATCTGTAGACTTTTCAACAGTATGCACAAAAATTAGACCATAAAGCATAACATGCAAGGAATTTTGTCAATCAATTTGCAAGCTAGTAGATGTGCAATATTATGCAGTAAACCTCATTCATTATGCTATGTTCATTGCATTAAATTGAGGTTATGTGTGCCATGTGTTGGCCGCTCCATAACATCATTGTCTTTAATTGATGTTATAAAGCAGCCAACATGTCAAACGCATAAACTCAATTAAACACAACAAAGACAATAATGTGAAGAGTTAGGGGTGACAGGGCTCAGCGAAAATCTTCAACAAAACCATGAATGCAGATTAAATCTACTAAACCTGCATAAAGGAAAGATAAAATCCCAAACTTACTTGCGATTCTGCACATTATTGCAGATGTATTCCGTCAGTTGAACAATAGACCCCTTCTGAATCCGTCCTGATTTGACATACTCATTAAGCTGTGTCGCAAGCATTGCTTGTTGCATATGTGTCCCATCCGATAGAAGCATCCTGTACCGTTCCTGCATGCTCTGTGCTGTCCCAATCTGCTTAATGTCCACAACTTGAACCACTGGCTTAAGATCCACATCTCCATTATGCAATGCAGAAATGGCATTTGCCGTCAAATTCGCCGCCATGGCTTCAAATTCAGATTTACCAGACAACTCAGTCTAATTTCAGCCTCTGTACAACAAAATCAATTCATTTTTCAAATCAGTTTTAACTATAGGTATCTAAACTAATTGCCGCATTAGTTCAAGTATATATTTTCTTTTTTAAGTCATCCACATAATGCCATCATCTGTGGAACATAACTACTTCACTATAACTCTACTACACTCCACTGTGCATTTTAATCTTCAGCTAAATTTCAACAATTGTCGGAAGGGTTATGGTGTAATAGTAAAATAGGCAGATTTGTAAAGATTGTGAACCAGTTAAAATCATTACACAGTAAGAAGGCAGCCCATAACTTGGGGGGTATGTATATTCGTGTGTAACAACACATCCAGGACTGAGGCATGTTCCTCCCAGAGCAGGTCTGGGCCCAGAGATGTTCCTGATTACCCTTCATCGAAAGAAGTAATTCAACAATCTTTTCACTAAAACCCTTAACCTGAATCTAATTCCCACCTCTATCCAAAAAAAAACCCTTCAAATCAAATGTAATTCCAACGTAATATAACTCAAGCTATATTTTTCCTAAAACCCTTTATTTTTAAACCCAATTCACTCCATTCGGTTAAATTTATTGCATGGTAGGCATTCATTAGACTTGAAAGTCACTCCTGCTTACCAGCATCTGTTAAAAAAAATCACTCTACTTCATTTTAGGCATACTAAATCTGAGTTGGCATTTAGAATTTTGCCCACCCTGCATTTTAAACATTTGACTTTATTTTCACCAAATTCTTTTAACTCTAACTCCCAGCTCCGCTCACAAAAAAACTTCAACATTGAGCTTGATTAACTCCAATATCACTCCACTTTAGGTGTAGCAAAGCTAAGTCTGCACTTAAATGTTTTGTCTTCCCTGCAATTTAAAAATTCAATAATCTTTTTACTAAATCCTTTAATTTAACTCTAACTCACACCTTGTTTTAAGCCGGATTAACTCCAATATGCTACAATTTAACCAACATTTTCACCAAAATCCTTGATTTTTGGACCTAGCTTACCCTGTCAAGTAACTAACCAGAGTGTACATTTAGAGTTTTTGCTTACACTGAAATACATATTTTGATTGTTTGCTTACACTGAAAAATATATTCAGCTATCTTTTCAACAAATCCTTTTGATTTAACTCTGATTCCCACCTTACCTAAAAAAAGGCCTTGGTTTAGAGCCTGATTAGCTCCAAAATTCTGTATTTTGACCTATATTTTCCCTAAAACTCTTGATTTGGACCTCAATCGCTCCATTGAGGAGCAAAGTCAAGCCTGCACTGAGATTGTTTTTGCCGACGGTACAATTAATAATTTTCAGCTCTCTTACCAAATCGTTAGATTAAACCATAAATCCTTCCATTGGAAAAAAACGCTTCATCTTGAACCTGATTGACTCCAATATGCTGTAATTTAACCTTTCATTTTCCTCTAACCCTTGATTTTAAGACCTGGTTTCCTTTAAGTCTGTAATTATATTTTTTGACAACTCTGCAATTAAAATTTTCAACTATGTTTTCACCAGATCCTTTTAATTTAATTCTAAATGCAGCCTAAGTTCAAAAAAGGCCTCCGTTTAGAGCCTGATTGACTCCAATATTCTGTAATTTAACCTATACTTTCCCCAAAACCCTTGATTTTTGGACCTAGTTTATTCCGTATGGTATTTTAGGTTTTTCTCTTCCGTAAAACCTAACAAACATATTACAGAGACTGCAGGAAAAACAAAAAATTGCCGCTAGGGTTTTACAAAAAATTGTTTCATTTGCTTTCTAAACATTTTAAATTAAAAAAACCGAAAAAAAAAAAATCTACAGATTTTTCCCAATAATGAACGGAATCTCAACTGTTTTGAACAAGTGTGCATCATTTACAAATTTAAAACCCTACAAATCTTTGATTCGGCAATTCCAGGCAAGACGAAAAGAAAAATTTAACAATTTGAAAGTCAAAATCACGACAGACCATAAAAATAAATTCAACAATACTTAAAGGAAATTTAAAGAAAGTTCATTTTGAAAAACTTCATCGCAGTGCAAAATATAATTATAAAGGGCAAATATGTACCGTTTAACAGTGTGATGTGATGCCTTGGAGGTCTCCAAAAGAGCAGAAGAAACTTTCAGCCAAAGAAAATGGATTGTAATGAATGTAAAGTGTATTTGCCGCTTAAAAGCAACGCACCAAATATGCAGTGAAGTTTTCCCACCATGTATTGCCGTTACATTTGACGGATAACATCTTCAACATGTCATGGCCGCCATTAATGTTATTTACCATTTCCTATTTTTTTCTTGATTTATTTCTTGGCTTGGTTAGTTTAGTTTGATTTTTCTATATTTCTCACTTTTTTTGGTCTAGCCTATATTTTGTTCCCTATAGGTTCCCTAGTTGATTTGATACACCTATAAGAATTAAAGAAGGTAGGTTCCACAATCATGATATAGGAAACTTAGTTTGTAAACCCAAGGTGATTTTAAAGAGTATAAGAGGGGTTGGAATGATTAAAAAATCATATTAAGTGCACTTAAGCTTATTAAAGACTTATAAGGACACATGGGGGATGAAATCAACATTTGTAACTTTTACAAATCCCAAAAAACCCATACAAAACATTAAGTGCACTTAAAATGAGGATATTTATATTGAGAGGGCTTTTATTTATTTATTGTACTCCTAATTCCACATGCTTATCTTTGTGACAACAATTCTCCTTCTAGATGTACCCTTTTGCCATTAAATGTTAGAAATGTGATAACATTAGAACAATGAATTTTTCTAATCTATAAATATTCACTTGTAGGGTACCAAAATCCATAGTCAATTGTGCTCTTGATGGATCTAAATATTCTTTTCACTACATTGACATGTAACTCTTTAGGAGAAACCTAAAATCTAGTAACTAGGAACACTGCTTGCATAATATCTAGTCTAGATATAGTTAAGTATAATAAGCTACCTATCATTGATCTATACATAGTCTAATTTTCACTAAGGGACTCATCCTCTTTGCTCAACTTGCATCCAGTTATCATGGAAGTATTAACTAGTTTGCTATCTTCCATTCTAAATTTTCATGAAAGGACTTGATGATAATGGTGACATCTAGGCCAAGGTAGATATTTCTATCATTGTATCAACTGAGCAAAAAAATTATGATATCACATAAGTTGCATAACATTTACTTGATCCTATCAAGATATGCTACAAATTGACCCTTCTATTGCTCTTCACAACATCATCACCCATCTTGATGTTAAACCTATCTTCCATTGAGAGGGCTTTTATTTATTTATTGTACTCCTAATTCCACATGCTTATCTTTGTGACAACAATTCTCCTTCTAGATGTACCCTTTTGCCATTAAATGTTAGAAATGTGATAACATTAGAACAATGAATTTTTCTAATCTATAAATACCATATCTCATACTATAAATATCTTTCAAAATCTCATTTTCATCTCAATCTAGATATTAATGTGATTCTAATTCAGACATCAAGATTTCAAGCTATGCTCTAGGAATTTGATTCAGAGAGGATGGTTAGTATGGTGTTAGTTCCAAAATAAAAACAAGATGAAATAAACACACTAATAACATAACAAGCCATCCTCTTCACAACACATTAAGATTTTGTATGATATTCACCCCTCTCATCATGTGTAATGGTTTTTTGGGGGCTTACTAGTACCATTCAAAAGAGTGATTTATATGAAGACACTAAGTAACTTCTTTAATTCTTATAGGTGTTAATATGATTTTTTAATCATTCCAACCCCTCTTATACTCTTTAAAATCACCTTGGGTTTACAAACTAAGTTTCCTATATCATGATTGTGGAACCTACCTTCTTTAATTCTTATAGGTGTTAGTATTAATAGTACTAACATCCACCAAAATCATTCACCTTGACTTTTCCTTTCCTATCCATACTAGCTACAAATTGGTAGACTTATTTGACCTATCAAAGGGAGCAAAGAGAGATACAAACTAGTTTTCACCATTTTTAGACCTATAAAATCTTATTAAGCATGGATATGACTTGTGGTGATATTAATTTACTTTCCTCAAGCTTTGCTTCTCTCTCACATAGAGATAAACTTTCTTCTCTCTTTGCTTTGCTCTATCCTAGAGTTGGAACTCTCCTCTCCAACTTGTCCCTCAAACTAACTTTTAAAATTTATTTATTGTACTCCTAATTCCACATGCTTATCTTTGTGACAACAATTCTCCTTCTAAATGTACCCTTTTGCCATTAAATGTTAGAAATGTGATAACATTAGAACAATGAATTTTTCTAATCTATAAATACCATATCTCATACTATAAATATCTTTCAAAATCTCATTTTCATCTCAATCTAGATTCAATGTTTTTCCTAATTCATTAAAGATAGGAAACCCCAAATCAATGGAAGTTGAGAGAGCAAGGGTGACAAATAGGAACATCAAAGATGCAAAGAGATTATATATACATACAATAAAATAAATAATAGGAAGGAACAATGAAACAAAGTATTTATATGTGGGATGTGAATAGAGCCACATACCCCAAAAATTTAACACATGCATTTTAGTACTTGTAACATGTCAACATGGATTAGTACTGTCGATTTTAAGATTAAGGGTTGTTACTGCACTCCATTTTTAAAGTAAGAGTGGTTTGTCTAGTCTATTAATATCACCACAAGTCATATCCATGCTTAATAAGATTTTATAGGTCTAAAAATGGTGAAAACTAGTTTGTATCTCTCTTTGCTCCCTTTGATAGGTCAAATAAGTCTACCAATTTGTAGCTAGTATGGATAGGAAAGGAAAAGTCAAGGTGAATGATTTTGGTGGATGTTAGTACTATTAATTAATATGAAAGGTAAATTAATATCACCACAAGTCATATCCATGCTTAATAAGATTTTATAGGTCTAAAAATGGTGAAAACTAGTTTGTATCTCTCTTTGCTCCCTTTGATAGGTCAAATAAGTCTACCAATTTGTAGCTAGTATGGATAGGAAAGGAAAAGTCAAGGTGAATGATTTTGGTGGATGTTAGTACTATTAAGAGAAGATCCAGGTTCAAAACTTTGGAGGCAAGCCATGTTGGAATAACAGGAGTAGACTAACCCGATTTCACTGAGTGTGCACCAGCTTGAAGATGGCATTTCCAATTTGAGCCACAGGGGGTCTCCCTCATTCCGGGCTGTGTTTACCAAGGCAAGGCAAGGGTTAGAGTGGCTGTAAACCCGAATCAGAAGCCTAGTGGCAAGAGCCAAGGAGGACAAAGCATGAACGTGGGGCCACCGGAGTAGAAATCCACACCTAGGTGGAGATAATGAAGGATTGTAACTGATTCCCCTGTGTATCAAAAAAAAAAAGTGATTTTAATACCATTTGTAGGGGGTGTCAAAGAGTAATTTTTAAAATAGGAGCAGGAGCATTTTCTATGGGACCCCTATCTTATACTAACAATTGTTTGAAGGAGTGGTGCGATGGAAAAATCGATAGAGCATGAGAAGTGTGTTGTTAATTGTTCAGAGGAGGAAGGAAATGAAAATACAAATAAGAATTTCTAGAAAGTTGTTTGACGTGCATATCACATTTTTTATACTGTGATTAATAAACTATAGTTGATGCCCCTGATAGTCTTCAAATACTATAAACCAACATTTCATTTTAAAATTACATGATGGTTATTGTTGGAAAGAGTAAGGAAACTAATTCCTAACAAGAGCAATTGTTTAACAAGAGTAAGAGTAACTTGAACCACTGGCTTAAGATCCACATCTCCGTTATGCAACGCAGAAATGGCATTTGCCGTCAAATTCGCCGCCATGGCTTCAAATTCAGATTTACCAGACAACTCAGTCTAATTTCAGCCTCTGTACAACAAAATCATTTCATTTTTCAGATCAGTTTTAACTATAGCTATCTAAACTAATTGCAGCATTAGTTCAAGTACAGCTAAATTTCAACAATTGTCCAAAGGGTTGTGGTGTAGTGGTAAAATAGGTGGATTTGTAACGATTGTGAACCAAGTTAAAATCATTGCACAGTAAGAAGGCAACCCATAACTTGGGGGGCATATTCATGTGTAACAACACATCAAGGGCATGTTCCTCCCAGAGCAGGCTTGGGCCCAGAGGTGTTCCCAATTACCCTTCATCAAAAGAATTAATTCAACAATCTTTTCACTGAAACCCTTAACCTGAATCTAATTCCCACCTCTATCCAAAAATAAAACCCTTCAAAACAAACGTAATTCCAAAGGGAATATATCTCCAGCTATATTTTTCCTAAACCCCTTGATTTTCAAACCCAATTCACTCTATTCGGTTAAATTTATTTCATGGTAGGTATTCATTAGACTTGAAAGTCACTCCCGGTTGCCAGCATCTGTTAAAAACAACATTCTAGTTCATTTTAGGCATACCAAATCTGAGTTGGCATTTAGACTTTTGCCTACTCTGCATTTTAAACATTCGACTTTATTTTCACCAAATTCTTTTAACTCTAACTCCCAGCTCCGCTCACAAAATATCTTCAACATTAAGCCTGAGTAACTCCAATATCACTCCACTTTAGGTGTAGAAAAGCTAAGTCTGCACTTAGATGTTTTGTCTTCCCTGCAATTTATAAATACAACAATCTTTTTACCAAATCCTTTAATTTAACCAATGTTTTCCCCAAAATCCTTGATTTTTGGACCTAGTTTACTCTGTCAAGTAGCTAACCAGAGTCTACATTTAGAGTTTTTGCTTACACTGAAATATATATTTTGATTGTTTGCTTGCACTGAAAAATATACTCAGCTATCTTTTCAACAAATCCTTTTGATTTAACTCTGCTCCTGCCTTACCTTTAAAAAGGCCTTGGTTTAGAGCCTGATTGGCTTCAAAATTATGTATTTTGACCTATATTTTCCCTAAAACTCTTGATTTTTGGACCTCAATCACTCTATCAAGGAATAAAATCGAACCTGCACTGAGATTGTTTTTGCCTACAATACAATTAATGATTTTCAGCTATCTTTTACCAAATCGTTGGATTAAACTCTAAATACTCCTATTCAAAAAAATCATTCCATCTTGAGCCTGATTGCCTCCAATATGCTGTAATTTAACCTTTCATTTTCCTCAAACCCTTGATTTTTAGACCTGGTTTCATTTAAGTTTGTAATTGTATTTTTTTAACAACTCTGCAATTAAAATTTTCAACTATATTTTCACCAGATCCTTTTAATTTAATTCTAAATGCAGCCTAAGTTCAAAAAAACCCTACGTTTAAAGCCTGATTGACTCCAATATGCTGTAATTTAACCTATACTTTCCCCAAAACCCTCAATTTTTTGACCTAGTTTATTCCGTATAATATTTTAGGTTTTTCTCTTCCGTAAAACCTAACAAACGTATTACAGAGACTACAGGAAAAACAAAAAATCGTTGCGTTTTCTTTCTAAACATTTGAAAAAAAAACCGGAAAAAAAAAATCTACAGATTTTCCCAATAATGAACGGAATCTCAACTGTTTTGAACAAGTGTGCATCGTTTACAAATTTAAACCCCCACAAAGCTTTGATTCGGCAGGTCGAGGCAAGACGAAAAGAAAACCTTAACGATTTAAAAACCAAAATCACGGCAGACCATAAAAATAAATTCAACGATACCTAAAGGATATTTAAAGAAGGAAAGTTCTGAAAAACATCATCGCAGTGCAAAATGTAATTATAAGGGGCAAATATGTACCGTTTAACAGCGAGACGTTATGTCTTGGAGGTCTCCAAAAGAGCAGGATAAACTTTCCGCCAAAGAAAATGGATTGTAAAGAAGGAAAAGGGTATTTGCCACTTAAAAGCAAAGCACCAAATATGCAGTGAAGTTTTCCCGCCATGTATTGTCGTTATATTTGACGGATAACGTCTTCGTCATGACATGGCCGCCGTTAATGTTATTTACATAAATTTGAATGTTTAAATGTTTGTGTCCTGCGGGGTAAATGACACGTCTAATTTGAATGTTTAAAATGGTGGCTTGCCTTACAAGATTGCGGACAAGGTTGGTACTCCACACGATACATAAACCAGGGAAGTGGTCCTATGGAATGGGGTTCCTAATTTTCTATGGTGAAACAAAAAGTTTATGTGGCATCTCGATAATGTTTAAATATTGAAATATATTGTTACGTTTTAAAGTACATGATAAAGATAAGGAAATAATA
Organism: Torreya grandis; assembly: GCA_037957365.1. Lineage (NCBI taxonomy): Eukaryota > Viridiplantae > Streptophyta > Pinopsida > Cupressales > Taxaceae > Torreya > Torreya grandis. The sequence continues at coordinate 994,883 of JARHVA010005801.1, forward strand.
GCAAAGAAAACATGAATTAAAATGGAATGAAATCTTAAAAGACTATAAGACAACATATACTTCATATGTGTTTTTTTTATGAAGCCTACTAACAAAAAAATATAAATAGCTAATGAGATGTAGAAGGATTGGTGAAGCGATTTGATTGTGCCCAGCCCCACCCAAGTTCGAATCGTACAGGACATTATAGGCCAGATGTAGTCATTTGAATGTGCTTTTAAAGTATTCAAGTGATAGTCGTTGATATTGGTTTAATAGTTCATGGGGACTGGGTCCCCGGTTTGTGCCCCATAACTGGTTATAGTTCCGATCAAAAACTAAAATCAATTAAAAAAAAAAGCAACACAAATGGCCTAAAATCTAAGATTGGAAACAAAAGATAGTGAGCAAAGTAGTGAAAATGGCAATGGAATGGTGAAAGATGCAGCAAAAATACAAGTATTAATGGAATAACCACAGTTAACATGGGAGTTGATGCAAGCAGTGATGCGAGGAAAGGAACATCTTCCAAGGCTTAAGATTCAGATAATTTGATCAAGGGGATTGAAGCAAAGTTTAATATCCATGTGAAGGTAAATATTTTAAAGAAACTCTCTTGGAAGCAGTTGAACCTTATTCATGCGGCAAAGAACCTTATGGAAGCAAATGATTTTGGAGGACTAGATTGGCTTCTCTTCTCAATCCCTAAATCTGATAACCCCCTTCTAAATCTCAATCAAGTCTTAGGGTTTCTCTAGATGGACTTTTGATTTGAGTTATGAATAAAATCCCGATAGTGCAAATTTGTGATAGAAGGATGAATGAAAATAATGAATTCTTTTCAGAAAGAGGCCTGATATGTAGATTTATTGGAGCTTGGTTGAGCAGGGAATCCATAAAGCACTGGATGGGTTTGAACTGAAACTTTTGCCCTGGGCAAGATCTCAAATTACTTACTCAAGGATACTTCCAAGTGACTTTCTAGTCTGTAGGTGATCAGGATAAAGTTTTTATGGGGGTCCCTAGTTCTTCTAGAATGCAGGTTTGTACTTCTGCTTTTGGCCTCCAGACTTTAATCTATCCAAAGAAATTCTACATAAAGTTTCGGTTTGGATCAGGTTGTTTGAACTTCCTATGGAGTATTGGACTAAGGATATTTTAAAGCAATGCGTGGAAAAAATTAGTTAGTTTGTGTGTCTTTTTGAATCCACCTCCCAAGGAGAACTTTATACATTTGCTCGAGGGTGTGTTCTCATTGATCTATGAAACCCTGATTTACATTTTTTAAGATTATGGAATGTAACGATAAAGAACCGAGTAATAAATTAAAAAAATAAATATTATAGTATCAATAGCCATTGATTTGTATAATAATTTATTTATCTGAATATTCTATAAATAGCAATGAATTAGAAAAGGTGTACTTAGCTAGAAAATATGACTAAGATGGGTGAGTGGTAGGCTAGGAAGTGATGCAAGAGCAGTGCAAAGTGTCATTAGTGGAGAATAGGTGTCAAAACCCTCTTCGGATAATAGTGTGACCCTCTTTGCCAATAATGTGGTGTGTTTTAATCCAAGGACAGTTCGTTATAGTCCCACTTAGATTCTTCATAAATGATTTTGGGGTTTGGGAGATAAGGTCCTATTCTAGCTATGGTCCAAATTTCAAGTCTGTGTGATCATCAAAAAATCTTGTAGCTCTATTTTCCTACAACCCCAGATAATATCGCAGTCTTAGATAATAGTGTACTACTTAACAATAATGTAGTGCACTCTTATCCTATGGAATGCTCTTGTCCTCCTTTAATATTTTTGTGAATGATTTCTAGGTTTTGTAGAACATGTCCTATTTCAACTAGGGTCCGTATGATCTATACTTTTTCCTATAGCTATGATTTCCTCCAAAAACCCTAGGTTTTCATGTTTGTAAGGGTTTGAATGAACACCATGAGAAAAAGGGGTGAGTGGGTCTAATGTGTTGGACATGTGATCCACACCCCTGTTTGGGCACACTATCTACATATCAATACTCCAAGGAGGGATCAAGCTTGATGTAGTTCTCTCATCTATGTGATATGTCTAAATGTTTGTGAATGTTATAATCCCTGAGTGTGAATGCATGAGAAGATGCCTTGGAGGCCACTTGAGATCTAGATACATACATTAGGGTTGGATTATCAAATCCATAGGTTAAATCAATATAATATTGGAAGAATTGAGAGTTTTCCCTCAATATGAAGTGGTATTTTTGTGTACTTCTTTGTGATAATGTCCACTTATAGTGTAAGAGTGTGAAAGCAGTGTTTATGTAGTGTTAAAATAAAAATGACTTGGGAGGGTGACTTATGAATAGGTCTAGGCTGACCCTAATCCTCTTAGGGAAATGTAAAATTACTTTTTGGAGGGTCCAGGGACCTAAATCACTAAGGGATTACACTATTATGGGTCTCATGTGGTGTTTTATAGGCATGGGTGTTATTTGTGACTGACATATGATTAAAAGTGGATCAAAAGGGCTCCTAAGATGGGTCAAGTGTTATACTAAGGGTAAAGTGACCTCAAGTGGACGTCCAAGACATAAATGGTTAATTTCAATGACTACATTTGAAACCCCCCCCCTCCTTTTATTTTAAAAATGGAGTAAAGTGAAGTGACTTAGATAAAGGAAAGAGAAACATACCTAGACTTACCTATGAGGCAAAGCCCATGAATTTACATTTGAGTATGTGAATTATGCTCCATTATGTGTCTTGAAAATGAAATATATGTGAATCAACATTTAATAAATATCAAAAGTAAAGACAAAATTGAGTAAAGAGATGTGAGAGAGAGGAAATGAATGGATACACCTCGTACAGTACGTAAACTAATCAAAAGCATGTTGAAAGCCTATGTGTGCATGTAAATGGTGATCAAACAATGAATATCTTGGACTAAGTTGATGACTTGCCCAATCCTCATGTGTGGGTGTCTCAAGAACTCAAGCTGGCCTTGACTCTATCATTGCCCACCCCTATTTAGTAGATCATAATTTGTTAATAACTTGGATTAAATTGGTGACTTGTCCAACCCTCTTATGTAGGTGGTTCAAAAACTCAAGTAGGTTATGACTCCATCATTGCCTACCCATGTGTAGTAGATGAATCTAAATTTGAAATTATGTGATGTCATGAAACTTTATAAGATGGCTTTGGGCCACTCAAAAACTCTGAAATATAAAATGACTCAGGGGCCACTCAAGAATGTAAAAGGGCTTTTGACCAATCAAGAATGCCAATCATTACAGATGGAATGAGGCATCAATATGGTGTAATCCTGGTACAAAACTAGTGCATATGGTGTTTGGAATATACAACATGGAGAATGACATAGATTTGTCATTCTATCTAAGAGAACTAGTGCAAACCTGAGCACATGGAAAATAATGTGCCATGCACATTGCCCCCAATTTTGATATATATGCATATGGATTATGGACTGAGTCATGGTAATTTATGTCTATGCATATATAAAACTGAAATGGGAGTGATAGTGTCATGCATGATGCCCCCAATCTGAGTAAACATGTGTAATTATGTGTAAAAACTGAGTATATACTGAGCATATATGATAATCTATGACTGAGACTATGCAAATCTGAATTGTACCTATTATACCTTTTTGATAATTATAGAAATTTTTATTTTTGAGGCTATTAGTTAATAGTGTGGTATGTGGATTATAACACATTACACTCTTGGAAATGTACTACGCTATTGTCTAAGAGTGTCATTTTGGGGAAAAACCATGACTGGTTTGTATGTGACTATATTTCACTATATTTTCTCGAGTCTTAGCTCTATAATATGTGTTTGCATCCTAAAAATTGTGTTTTGAGTGCACTAGGAAGCCCTGATCTCTATGACAAACCCCTATGAATGCCCTCTCTTTTGAGGGGAGTTGTTGAACCTTTGCAATAATTATCCTAAAAATAAAAGCTATGCATCATGCATGTTAGACTAAAAACATATGATATCTACATGACAAACGAATACAATGTGTATACTTGACATTATAATGTAAAAGAGATTGAGCATGAGTTTGAAATGTACGATGTATGTTATATCTAGCATTCACAACATTGTCAAGATAGATATAACAATGTAAGCATGTATATGAATAGTGAATCTAAATATAATTTGATAAAACTACTTGGGGGGATGGGGCATGATGTCCATCGAGGCATCTAAGAAGGAAGGGGAAATTCATGAGGTCCCTCATGGCATCACAAATCGGATGTGAAAGTAACAAGGAAGAGACAAGTGTCATGGCCATGGTGTATACATGAAAGCATATATACAAACACATGAGGCACACAAAGTAGGCCAAGGGGCCACAATACAAAGGACCTGGGCATACATCACTAAGTATGAGAAAAGGCACACATTTGATAAGGACATGTTCAAATGTCTGCATACACAAAAGAGCACATAAGTTTGGCTTAAATCCACATGGAAGGACATGTTCAAATGTCCACATACATAATCAAGAGGCATACACAAGGACAGGGGCACATGTCCAAAACATAAAAGCGATGAAAAGATAATGACATATTCAAATTCCCTCAAGTAGATGTAGAAGCAAAGAGACACAATCAAATCTAGACTAGTAAAGTTAAAAATGAAAGTATGCATAATGATGTGGTACAAATCAATATAATAGCAAAGATGTACATAAGCTAAGTCTATAATAATAGTTGACAAAAATTTAGTGTAGTATAGGATGATCACTATCAACATATAATCAATGTTAAACCTATAAAGATACAACCTGACAAATCAGAAGTTGTGTGTATGATGCCCCAAATGGGCCAATATATCAATGTTAAATCATATATTTGTATGTGCCCTCGATGGGTAGATAGTAGAAAATTTGGATTTGTGTATAGGACTGGAATCTTGTATTGATCTATGAACACTCGAAGGGAACAAATGAAACACGTATGTATGATAAAACTGACTACACTAACATAGATAACATATGCAGTACCTGTGACATAGAAGGAATGTAAACGTGGAAATGCATATAATCTAAAAATTGTATTTTTTTAGCAATATTTGAATGTTTTTGTAATTCTTAACATATTATATTGTTTTTGTATTGCACGAGTGTAAGTTATGTACAAACAACATGCAAATGAAACTATATATAAGGAGCAAGATAAAGAAGACTGTGCACAAGTAAACTGGGAATGGAGGCTATGTACAATTAAGCTAAAAATAAATGAAACTATGTACAAGGAGAGTGTTATGGATAAGAATGTGTGTGATGGTGAAGAATGGTGCTAGAATCCCAACATGTCATTGATGGGATACCTCTGTGTAACATAGGTGGCATCTTCACTTTTTGAATAGTATGTACCATAATATTTTGTTTTGTTCCAATCATCTTCTTCATCTTGATTATCATTTTTTAGTTTATTGATTGTGATATTGCCATTATATCCATTATAGGTATAACTTACTTTTGTAATTCTTGTTGGGAAGAAACTGTATCCTCTCTAGAAGTTGTAGTCATTGAAATCTCATATGAAAAAGACATGCAACCTTTGCTTTTGTCAAGTGTTACTCTAATTATTGTTAACCATGGACTTCCAAAGATAACATTATAAGCACTTGAATCTGTGATAACACGAAAAGTGAGAGAACGTTATTTTGAGGCATATGAAACTTTTAATTGAAGTGACCCCAAACATGAGATATAATCATGTGTTATATCTAGTTGTGTGGAGTCCTTTCCAAGAGAGATAAGAAATGAGAGTGAAAAAAAATTGATTGGTTGATAATCCGTAATCTTAACATCGGTGCATTGCTTTCAATCTATATCAGTTGTGATAATGAAAGGATTCTGATATGAGATAGGGATTGTAGTTTCTCCTTTTACATTTATCTTTGAATATGTAACTTTTATAGGTATTTCTTGATTTTAAGGATTTATTATTAGAAACCCTCTTTTGAGAATGGTTGTTTGCTTAACTTGAGTTTGAATGTGCAACTTGAATTCTTGATCTTTTTGTAACATTACCTTTGCATCTAGATCTTTTGCTTTGATAAATTGTATATGTGAATGATTTTCCCTAGTATGTTTCACAAATCCCAAACTTAGTTGACCAACATTATCAATTGTTATAATAAGAGCAGTGATGCCTTGAGCGTGCTTGCCCAACCTTTGATTGATAATCAAACTATTGAAGATATTTTTGACCAAACCCATATTGCTTTGAAAGTTGAGCCTCATTTTGGAGAGATGGATTTGCATCCTTAGCTTGATTTAGATGTGCTTGATGTACTATTTCTTGTTTTGATTTTACTTTGTGAACCTTTTGTTGTTCTGAGTTATGCTTTGGTAACCACTTTTGTATTATTTCTAAATTTGACCATTTTTTAATATGTTCATGTATCACCATGGATTGCTTGACTGATTTATCTTGTATAGGGTCCTCATTAACAATTATTTATCGTATATGATTTTTTAATGCCAAACATGAATCTACATGATGACCATGCATTTTATGGTATATACAATAGTATCTAGATCTGCTTACTGGATGTAGAGGATCTAGCTTAATCAGCTTATTCTTAATCATTTCCCTTAGTACATCACTTGAACTCTTATTCAACCCTTGTAATTTTTTTGAATCACTTATAATAGATGCACTGTGTTTTACTTTATGACTTGGATGTGAAATAGTGTTAGGCATAACTCTGATAGGTGTAGATGTATATACATGATGAACACTAGCATATTCTAAATAATTTGTATGTAATTTGATTTGCCAATAATGTGACATTTTCACTTAATATCTATTTTTTATTATATAATTATTAAATTAACTCGCTCATACTGATAATTTCATCCCTTAGAGTCTCATAAATGCAAACCCTAGTTGTTTCTTATTCAGACATGGTTAGAGGGAAAGTAGTTATCATCCTCTTGGAGGTGATGAGGAGGAAAATAATCATCTTTATCCATGAAATTTGGCAATGAAACTTGGAAGAGGGTTGTTAGGTAGAACATATCAGGTCTAAAAACCCCAACACAATCACTAAAAATAGGAAACAAAATGATAGAACCCCTAATAGCATCCAGGACTAGGGTTTTTGCACTATTCAAAGCAACTCGAGTTCACCGAATGTTTTATCCTTTTTAGGATTATGGAATGTAACCCTAAGATTTATAAAGAACTTAGTAATAAATCATGGAATAAAATACTAAAGTATCAAAATCCATTCATTTGTATAATAAATTGATTTATCTAAATATTCTATGAAGAATAATGAATTAGAAAAAGTGTACTTAGCTGTAAAATATGATTGAGATAGACAGGTGGAGGGTTGGGAAACGACGTAGGAGCACTACAGAATGTCATAAGTATAGAATAGGTGTCAAAACCCTCTTTAGACAATAATATGACCCTTTTTTCCAATAACACTATGCACTATAATCCCATTCAAAGTATTCACAAATAATTTATGGGTTATGTAGATCAGGGCCTACTCTAGCTATGGTCTAAATTTAAAGTCTGTGTGATCAATATTTTTTCTTGTATATTTATTTCCCTATATCCATGGATAATAATGTGGTCTTAGACAATAACATAGTGCGCTTTTTTCCTATGCGATGATCTTGTCCTCCTTTCAAATTTATGTGAATGATTTTTGGGTTTTGTAGAATAAGTCATGTTTCAGCTATGGTCTAAATTTTAGGTCTGTATGATATGTAATTTTTCTTGTAGCTTTTTTTTCTTATGAAAATCCTAAGTTTTCATGCTTGTAAGGGTTTGAATTAATACCATGAGAAAAGGGGTTAGTGGGTTTGATGTGTTGGACGTGCGATCCACATCCTTGTGTGGGCATGTTGCTTACATACCAATACTCCAAGAAGGGATCAACATTGATGTATTTATCTCACCTATGTCATATGCGTGAATGTATGTGAATGTTAAAATTATATAGTGTGAATACATGAGCGGATGCCTTGGAGGCCACTTGAGATCTATATACCTACACGAAGGTTGTATTATCAAATGTATGGGTTGAATCATTATAATATTGGAAGAATTGGGAGTTTTCCTTCAATATGAAGTGGTATTTTTTTGGTGAACTTCTTTGTGATAATGTCCAATTAGAGTGTAAGAGTGTGAAATTAGTGTTTATATAGTGTTCTAATAAAAATGACTTGGAAGGGTGACTTAAGAATAGGTCTAGGCCGACCCTAATCCTCTTAGGGGGATGAAAAAATAATATTTGGAGGTTGCAAGGACCTAAATAACTAAGGGATTGTGCCATTATGGGCCTCATGTGGTGTTTTATAGGTTTGGGTGCTATTTGTGACTGCCATGTGATTAAAAGTGGATATTAGGCCCCCAAAGATGGGTCAAGTGTTATACTAAGGGTAAAGTGACCTTAAGTGGACATCTAAGACATAAATGGTTAATTTTAATGACTAAAAACCCAATTCCTCATGCTTTAAGACTCTTTTCTTTAGGGGGATGTTGGAAGTAGGACTTAGATTATGAATGTTTACCATTTTGATGTTTTCATTGCAGGAAAATTAGTCACACTAAGAGGAACTGCCCAGACTTTAAATTTTTTAAGGACTCTTTTTTCTACTTACCCTATGAAAGAACAAGTCTTTAGAAAGGGGTTTGGAAGGCTCATCCCAAATATGAGAAAAAGCTGAGAGGTTTTTGATAAAAGAATAAAGAAACCCATAAAGAGATAAGACTAGTTTAACTAGAGGCATCGTTCTCAGTTCTTCTAACCTGGTAAAAAATTTCTTCAATCAAAACCATGGGAGGAAGATAAAAAGAAGATAGTAAGCTTGGACAAGATAAAATCCATTTTATATTCTAAATATACCTCACTCCCTCCAATGGGTAATCTCTAATAGCACAAGAATCAACTTTAAAAGATAAGATGTTAACCTATGAATAAAAGGAGAATATCCAACCATCGGTTATGCTCTAGGAAAAATTGAAGGAGTCATATTTTGGTCCCATTGAGGAGAATGATCAAGGCTTACTAAACTAGTTTTTATGGACATTTACAATCTCATATATGAGGTGATTGAAAGGCCTAAAGAATCTAGAGATGTGGCTTTTGTTAGGTTGTGCAGCTAAAAGCTTCACTGATGCAAACAGGGACGGAGGGTACTGAGTGTCACAGTCGCTGGCGTCGGTCAGGCCAACTGACGTCGGTCAGGGGTAGACAGGAAGGCAATCGACATTGGCAGTATTCGACTGATGTCAGTCATCTCCAGGCAGATAGGGACCGACATCGGTCGCTTGTGCGGTTCGAAATGCGAGTTTTACAGACAGTTCGTTAACGAACCGGGTGTTTGCATGAAGAATGTTAATTTTAGTCTTGAGTTGTGGATCTAATTATTGTAATTAGGTGTTTAATTATTGTAATTAGGTGTCTAATTATTGTTTGCATGAGATCTATATAATAGACTCATGGGTTGTATTATAATTTGTGCTAGAGAGTAAGAGAGCAAATATTAGCTCCTTCTGTGTGTGAAGAGAGCATGGTGTGTTCCTCCTAGTGCCACAATGCCAAGTGTGGGTGCTGGTTTGGAGAATCAGAAGGGTTCTTCATGTATGTATGATCTTGGTTAGTAGGTGTGCATGGCTACGTTAGGAGATCTGCATGGTAAGTAAGATCATTGATCTGCAGGTGTATGTGTGTGCATGATCTAGATTTGCAGGTGTGCAGAACCATATTGATTTGCAGAGGTGCAAGATCAGGGAGGACACCAACACAACAGGGAGCAAGATCACGAGAGATCTACTTGGAGTATGATGTGTACTCATTGGAGAGCAAAGAGGAAGGCGAGGTAGTTCCTTTCATAAGTAAGATCATTTGAGTTACAGGTTGTTACAAGTTCAGGGGAGATCTACTTGGAGTGCGTGGAGCACTTGTGGAGTGCGTGGAGCACTGGTGTACTGGCAGTAGTGGATACTGACTGGTTGGAGGTGAACACCAACTCTATGTTTGAGTTGTGTGTTGGGACCGTAAGAGAGAGAGCTTTGAGAAAAGAAGTACTGTACACTTGAGGTGTGGGAAGCCTCTGAGAGGTGTGAAGAAGAAGTGGCATATTATTTATTGTATTCTTTTCTGGATGAGTATTAATACAAGTTGTGTATTATCTCTCATATTCTATGTTGTTTCTGGTTTCTAGTTACTTGTTACTTTTGGTTTAATTTTGCATCTTAAGTTGCTTGTATGTGGTAATCAATGGTGCTTCCACGGGTTCCTAACTGTTGGTATCAGAGCTAAGGTTGCAGGGAGCAGGTTTTGTGTTTGGTTACAGGTCACTCTCAGGGGTTTCTGATTGAGTGGGAGTATAACACGAATGGTCACTTACGGTGTTATGGAAAGAAAGAGCAGGTAAAGACAGATTGTTGGTTGGTAACATATCAACATGAAGGAACTGAAGATGCAGATGTTGCAGGTGTTGTTGCACAGGATGCTCTGGTATGTTTCTTGGATAAAGTAGAATCTTGGTTTATAGATTCTGTTGCCTCTTTCCATGCAGCCCCAAAGAGAGGTGCTGGTGTGCATTGCCAAAGAATTGGCAAAGGAGAAGTGAAGCTGAAATTGCAGGTAGCCAACACATGGGTGTTTAAGGAGGTCATGCAGGTCCCAAGTTTGAAGAAGTGGCTAATTTATTTAGAAAAGTTGGGTGATGAGAGATGCACAGAAACTCTCACAGTGGATGCACTTGAATTAGCTGGTGGTAAGAAAGCAGGTACTCTTTATCTACTTGCTTATATTACTAATTCTTCTTCTGTTGCAGAGATGTGGCTTTGTAGGCTTGGTCACATGAGCAAAAAGGAGATGCATTTTCTTAACAGGAAGTCAGATGTCTTTGACAGACTTAAGAACTGGAAAGCCTTGGTGTTTATGGAGGAGATGGCAAATAGAGATCAGTGGAGAAGGCTGAGTAACTCTGAGCAGAGCAGTTTGGACAGGGATTTGATTCAAAGAAAGCTCGCGGGTAAAAAGTCATCACTCACAGGTAAACACAGGTACCAGCATCGATCAAGGGGAACCAACGTCGAACAGACAGGTGCCGATGTCGGTCATGTGCAAACCAGAGCTGGTGATGTCAGGCAGGGTAAGACTGATGTTAGTTAGGAGGACCAACATCGACGATAGTACGACCGATGTCGGTCAGGAGGATCGACGTCGGTAGCAGGTAGCCACCGACGTCAGTGGGGTCGGTAGTCAGAACAGGTGCATGGAACTGACGTCGGTCAGATGCAGACTATGTGGTGACTGAAGTCGGTCACTGTAACAGATTTTGGGTGAACAACAAGCTATAAAGGAGTCTCAAATGCCCATATGGAGGATTGAAGGGGTAAGTAAGCCTCAAATTCGTTGTTCCTCTTCTTTATACTCGTTGCTCACTGCAGAGCAGGAAGGATCCAAGAAACAGTGGGAGCATGGCATGAATATGATGCAGAACCAAACGAGAGATTTGGTAGGGTTGTCAGTCAAAAAAAAGCACTGAGAGACGAATAGATTCCTTAGTTAAAGAATAGAGAGAATGGATACGTGAGACATAAGGCCAGGTCATATGGTCTTGAGGAAGCTGCAGGATAGTGGTAGAGGATTTGATAGGTGGATGACAAAGCAGGGCTTTAATCAATGTCAGTGTAACCATTGTGTTTGTCTTGCCAGGTGGATGATGAGTCGCGACATTATCATGTTACTGTATGTGGATGGTATGCTAGCTAGCAAGTTTGTACATACAGGGTTTTTTGTTGAGCTAAGGGTAAGGTTAGTTCAGTGGCATGTCATGAAAAATTTGGAGCAGCGAAATTCTTTGGCATGAGAGACATGGAAGATCACAGGTTGATTTTGTCTCTAGTGGGAGCTGATGTGAATCAGGTGTTGGTGAGGTTCAATACGCAGGATGCAGAACTGGAGCACACCAAGGGCTGGACAGTTTAGTGTCCAAAATCACATGAGGTCTGGTATAGACCTAAGTTTACCCAAGCAGTGGGTGCTGTCAAAGAGTTAGGAGCCAATTCAAGGAAGTGGGTTTTCAGGTATCTGAGAGGGACCAGCAGCAGGGATTCATGCTATGCAGGGTTAGGACTTCACTACATGGATTTGTAGGTTTGAATGTGGCAGGTTACTTAGATGACAGGAGGTGGACCACAGGTTGTGTGGTGGGTGGTCTTTAGGATTGATCTTGAAGAGGGATACAAGCTAGAAAACAAATTAGATGGGGTATAGGTACAGTGCAACTATTTATCTCCAAGTGGGAGATTGCTAGGTTGTGGAGCTAAAAGCTTCACTGATGAAAATAGGGAAGGAGGGTGCTGAGTGTCATAGTCGCCGGCGTCGATCAGGCCAACTGACATCGGTCAGGGGTAGACAGAAAGGCAACTGACATCGGTAGTATTCAGCCAACGTCGGTCATCTCCAGGCAGACATGGACCAACATCGGTCGCTTGTGCGGTTCAAACTGCGAGTTTTATGGACAGTTCGTTAATGAACCGAGTGTTTGCATGAAGAAGGCTAATTTTAGTCTTGAACTGCAGATCTAATTATTGTAATTAGGTGTCTAATTATTGTTTTCATGAGATCTATATAATAGACTCATGGGCTGTATTGTAATTTGTGCTAGAGAGTAAGAGAGCAAATATTAGTTCCTTCTGTGTGTGAAGAGAGCATGGTGTGTTCCTCCTAGTGCCACAGTGCCAAGTGTGGGTGCTGGTTTGGAGAATCAGAAGGGTTCTTCATGTATGTATGATCTTGGTCAGCAGGTGTGCATGGCTACGTTAGGAGATCTGCATGGTAAGTAAGATCATTGATCTGCAGGTGTATGTGTGTGCATGATTCAGGTTTGTAGGTGTGCAGAATCAGATTGATTTGCAGGGGTGCAAGATCAGGGAGGATAGCAACACAACAGGGAGCAAGATCAGGAGAGATCTACTTGGAGTACGGTGTGTACTCGTTGGAGAGCAAAGATGAAGGCAAGGTAGTTCCTTCCATAAGTAAGATCATTTGAGTTGCAGATTGTTGCAAGTTTAGAGGAGATCTACTTGGAGTGCGTGGAGCACTGGTGTACTGGCAGTAGTGGATACTGACTGGTTGGAGGTGAACACCAACTCTGTGTTTGAGTTGTGTGTTGGGACCGTAAGAGAGAGAGCTTTGAGGAAAGAAGTACTATACACTTGAGGTGTGGGAAGCCTCTGAGAGGTGTGATGAAGAAGTGGCATCTTCTTTATTGTATTCTTTTTTGGATAAGTATTAATACAAGTTGTGTATTGTCTCTCATATTCTGTGTTGTTTCTGGTTTCTAGTTACTTGTTACTTCTGGTTTAATTCCGCATCTTAAGTTGCTTGTATGTGGTAATCAATGGTGTTTCCATGGGTTCCTAACAGCTTTGGAGGTTTAAAAACTCCATTTGTAGTCAGCCACTCTTAATGACTTATTATCTCAACAGCTACAAAAATCCATCCCTCAATGGGTCCTCCAAGTACTCATGGATGACAATCTAAAAAGGATAAAATTAGATTTAAAACTCAGGCTACCTTAGAGCAGGGAAGCTAAAAAATCTCATTGAAATGCAATTGGGTGATAGGGGATCTCTTGTTACCAAGCCATTATGAAAATCTTGTTAGAGTATGTATTTTTCATGTTTGCTAGTATATAACTACGTATTTCATTTTTTTTCCTAGTTTGTCCTGTGAAAGAATTTATACCACATTGGTTAGTTAGGCTAGTTATTTGTTTTGCCTTGCCTACTTATGCAAGGGTTTCCTACTGTACAAGCATCTCATTTATGAATAATCATTTGACTTGCCTTGTTTTACATCTCATTTGTTTACAACATCATGTGTGATGTTCTTGTTACTAACTCTTAAGATATTGGACTCTTGGAATATTTTTACCATTATTAACATAGTACCAAATCTTTGAAGGGTTTTAACCATCCTCTATTGCTGAATTTTTTCAAATAATTATATTTTACTTCTACTTCCCTTGTTGAAGTTGTTACTTCTTCATCTAGATCTACAACAACATTGAAGTTATGGAGAAAGTGTTTTATTTTCCATTGTCATCTGCATTTGGAAGGAAAACACTCTTTTTTGGATCAATAGGAGAAACTGTGGTGGAACATTGAGAAACTCTAAGGAGATATTCTTGTTTTCATTTCTAGGTGCGTTGGAAGGAGGATCAAAGTTTTTTTGCCAAGTTTGCATTCCATTATTTTCAAGGTCTTTGATCCATTCAAGAGGACTATGATTTAATTAAATTGGAATGTTGTACTCTTTGGACTGTGTAGTGTAATTTGGAAAGGTTTAGGTCTACGAGAACTACATTTCTTCTCCTTATCACGCCTGCCAACATATATGAGTTGGAAGTGAAGGGGCGTTGGAAGTCTTTAGTATGTAGAACATCTTTGTTATTATGTGGAGGATAAAAAGGTACCTCTTCTACAACTATCCATTTGAAGTGAAGTCATCCAGTTGGACAAAGCCATTTGAGTGATATTTTATGCAAGTTCTTTGCTAAGCAATACAAGTCAGTTGCAACCATGGACAAAGCCAACATCAGGACATTCAAGGGTTGGTTATTTTGATAGTGTGGTGGAGTATCTAGTTATAGTTATTCTACAAGAGCAATCAGACCCTTATACACTCCTTTGCACCTTCAAACAAAGATTTGTGGTAGCTTTATTCATTCTCAGTGGCTTTATTTATACATTTTTAATGTCTACTTGAAGCTACAACAAGACTACGTCTTTGTTTCATCACCTTGGCACTTCTTTGATAGTGCCTACCTAGGGTTAAGACACCTAGTAAGCAACCACCAATGATAATCCACCTTTTATCCTCTTAAAACAATTGAATGTTATAGTATTTTCCTTATTACACTGTATTTTGCCTCAAAAGAGAAGTCAGTTTTGATTGCATAAGCATAGGGGTCACCCAACTGATCTTTTTTCACTTTGGATTGGTTGAGAACATCTATGGTTCGATTTTAATTCTAACGAGTGGTTGGATGCCTACCTTCAATTGCATTTGGTCACTAAAATCTATTTTTATTATCTTTTTTAATGTTTTTGACCCATTTACGAGAATTCATAAAGCCTATAAATTTTGAACCATAACTCAAAATTGAGTTCTATTTTTTTTAAAGTGTATGGTTTTCAATTATCTATCTATTTGTGTCATTAATTTGTAAAAACACACTACTTTATAACGTGCCAAATTGGGGGGAGTCTTTAATATAATCTTTTAGGGGGTTATCTCAGTGTTATTTTGCACACCCTTTTGCATTCTTTTTACTCTTTGATGATTAACTAACATGGCTTATACTTCTAAAATTGATCATTGTGAGCCTTTAATTTCACACAATTACCATACATGGAGACCTGTAATAGAAACAATCATAAAATTCAAAGGATTATGGTATTTAATGAATGAAATTCAACCACAATTCACAAGAGAGTTTGAAAATTTTTAGCACCAATGTAAGTTTGAACAATGTATGGGTTTGATAGGGACTTATGCGAGTGATAATTTATTGTTTCATTTGGATGAGTGTGATACTTCATTCAAAATGTGGGCCAAAATAAAGGGTTTATTTGGGAAATTAGATCACATGAGATCCATGCAACTTGAAGTGGAGCTTAATTCACTCAATCTATATGACTTTGCCTCTATTATAGACTACCTCACTAAGTTTAAGCATTTCTTGACACAATTTTAGTCGAGTGGATGAGATAAGAATTATGAAAGTGTGTGTACTTAATTTTATCTAAGTTGAGTGGTCCACTGCAAATATTGGTTTCTACCTTTTTCTCTAGCATGGATGTCTTAGGTGCCGCATTCAAAATACCTAATTTAGAGTTGTTTTGTGAGAGAATTACTAATGAGGAATCCAAATTATCTCACCTTGAGTCTTCCACCTCTCAAAAAGTAGTAGTAGTATCACATCCTAAGAACAAGAAAAAAAAAGGAGTAAGAAGAAGAACACTACTCCATCTCAAAATTCACCTAAGCCCAACACCAACACATCTAAATCCAAATCATCTTCCAAATCCAAGAATAAGTCTAACCTATCATGTTCCTATTTTGGATGGATGGTTCATGAATAATCTAGGTGTTTTAAGAGAATGTAAGCCCTACAGAATGTCGTTAGGAAACACAATATTTCTATCTCCACTCATTATCTATGTCATGAGCATGGGAAAGCACTTAATGTTGTCAAGGGATCATAGTCACCCATTTCAGACAGTTGGGTTCTAGATTTTGGTGCTTCACACCACATGACTTCTTTTAAGGAGTCATTTGTATCTCTTGGTTTGAGTTCTATTTCCAACATTGAGGTTGGAGATTCTTCCTTTATTTTTATTAAGAAAAAGTATGACATACAGCTATATGGTGGCCACATCAATGATGCATTATATATTTCAGACATCACCACAAAAATTTTCCATTTTGGTCAGGGCAAGATACTGACTTTCACACCACAGTGTTGAAGTTTGAGCTTTGTTAGAGCTACACACATTTATTACACAAGGTTTTGTTGATCATAGTTATTAACTCTAATATTTTGAGGGTTTTGATGATACTCCTCGAGGGACATGTTTGATTTCTCTTATAGATTATGACAGTAGGCTTTGGCATGAGAGATTTGGGCATCTCAATTACATTTTTGTAAAGGAGTTAAGCACTCAAAGTATAGTAGAGGGTCTTCCTACAGTTTCATGTCTTGATGAAGTTTTCCCTGGTTGTGCATTAAGAAAACAACACTGAGTTTCATTTCCTAAGGGTATGTCCATGAGAGCTTATTCACCACTTGAGCTTGTGCATAGTGATTTATCGAGGCTTACTTGGGTTTATTTTCTCAAGTATAAGAGTGATATCTTTTCTCACTTCAAAGTCTTTAAGGATTTGGTCAAGAAACAATATTTTAGTTACATCAAGAAGCTTCACACAAATAACGGGGGAGTACTTTAGTTGAGAGTTCTTTGATTTTTGGGTAGCTCATCATATTGTTTACCAACATTATGTTTCTCATACTCCACAACAAAATGGATTAGCATAGAAAAACAACTAAACTTTGAAGGAGATGACAAACTACATGATGTATTCACGGGATTTATCTCCTATCTATTGGGAAAAGATAATTAATTATGCAAACTACATTTAGAACCGCACACTACATAGAGCACTTGAGCATTTGACTCTAGAGGAGGCTTAGTTTGGAACTAAGCTTGATGTCTCATTTTTTTGAGTCTTTGGGAGCCTTATTTTATCTTCTATACCAAAGAATAAAATGAAACTATTGCATAAGAAGAACAAACCTTTGATTTTTGTAGGTTATTACGAGGACATGAGAGCTTATCATTTGTTAGATCCTGATACTCATGATGTTCATTTTCAAACACTTGTACAGTCTTATGAGCACTTCACATCTCATTACTTCTCATATTCTTCCATGCCTTTTTTTCTTCTTTTGATGATTCATCACCTCCTTTTGAGGATTCATTCTTTGAGGAGCAAGTTTAGGAGATTCCTAATGAGGTTATAGAGTTTCAGGATCCTACTCACACTAATGTTAACACTGTTGGGTGAATATTTTGTCACCAGCTAACTGATGAGCAAAATAGGTCTCTTCAACCACAACATAAGGAAATTGGTCGGCCTAGTGTGTAGGTTTACCACATCAAAAGCAGACAAATCTCTTCTCTCATCAAGAGGAGGTTCCCTATAAATATATGGGGCTATATACTATATATATATATATATATGCAAAAAATAACACTCAGGGGTAGGGTAACACCATCCATCTCTCTTCTTTCAGAGATGATGTTCACAAACAAAGGAGAAATCCTTGTGAAGACACTGAAGGCACTTCTCTTCTTTCAAAAGTGGTCTTGCAGTAAACAGTTGGAGTTCTTTCTGATAGGTCACAAGTAACTGGTAATAGGGGTGCAGTAACCAGCAGAATGAGGTGTAGCACAAAGTCTCCCTCTCAACTGCCCAAGAGTGAAATACGAAAGAAAATGAGGGCACAAAGTCATCCCAAGGTCCTTTACACAAAAATAGAAAACATACAAACACACTAAAGGCAATTGTAAGCAGCACAAAATCTTCCCACAGTTGGCTTCAGGACACCTTCCTGATTATTTCCACTAGTTCTGCTTATTTCATTCAATGGACAAGAACACATTCAGGAAACAGACATAAGAACCATCCCCTAAATGACACAAGCTATAACAACACAAAGTCTGAAAGTAACCTACTTTCTCATTCAAACAAATAAATATGATTAACAATTTGAGCTCAAAGTCTCAATAATCGCCTTTCAATTTTGGTAGAGTTTTGCTTCTATATTCAAAAAGATCTCCCTTGTGAAAAGAAGAGATTTACAATATATAACAGCCCAAAAGGACTTGGCACTTTGTTCCATGGAACAACCCATGTTGCATTCAATGCCTTGAATGCATTTTTAGTTTTGTCAAGGGACCATGTTGAAACAGGGTGGCTACCTTAACTATGGCATGTAAAGTCATCTAAAATGTCTTCTCCTTGGCCTAGGTCATCTAGTCTGTCACCTGATATCTGTGCAGCTGTCCACTTTGCCTTTACTCTAAGGGAGAAAAATAGGCCATGCCTTTAATGTTTGCAAGCTCAAATATCTATTTGTTGGACTATTTCACCTACTGGACTAACTTCTACGTAGATACTTATGGTCTTTCCCTCTTTCATGTCGCAATTTGAGCTCTTATGCTATATTTTCCCTTTCTGACTGGCTCTTTCAGCTTCTTCAGCTAGTCGTTGAGTTTATTTTCAACTTTTGTCTTTTTCCAGCTTTGTCTCTTCCTGGTTTTGTCTTTTCTTGGCATTTAAGCTCTCGGGGCTAAATTCCTAGCTTTGCTGGCTCCTTGCACTCTTCTCTCAACGGTTCTTCCTTTTGGCCTTAAGGCCTTTAAATGCATTTAGGTCCGTGCTCAAGCCTTTAAAGATCAACAGCTATTTCATTATCGTAAAGTTGACGTTCGCATACCCATCACCATTTGAAAGCCAACAGCTAGTTTATTGCCCCAAATTTGACATTTGAAGGGACATCATCATATGTCTAGATCCCAACAACTAGTTTGCGATGCTTAATCTTTACATCTTTGGGCCCATCACCCTCTTTGGAAATTCCTTTAGCTTTCTTGTTTGATCCTTCTTGAAGGGGAGGAATCCCTTCAGCTTTGGCTGAGAGTCCCCCTGCAAGGTTACCTGCCCTTTGGGGTCCTTTGGGTGGTCTTCAGGAGATCTTTGGGGTCCTTCAGCTTCAATTCCTTCAGACAAAATGTCTGAAGGAATTCCTTCAGACATTTTGTCCAAAGGAAATCTTACCTTGCCTTAGCCGCTTTCTGTCGAGCTTTTCCTTTGGTCAGGCTTATTCCTTCGGACAAAAGTTTGAAGGAATTCCTTCTAAGTTTTTGTCTGAAGGAATTCACCTTGTTCACTTTTCTGAAGAAAACCTTGCCCTTTTGGCCTTTGAAATGGTCCATTTTGCTCATCGTCTGCCCTCCACAAGGGCTGTTTGATCTCTAAAATTGCTTTTTAGAAAAGTCACAAAGGTCCATTTGGCTCCTAAGTGCCCTCCGCAAGGGCACTTGTCCTTCGGGCTCTCTGGCAGGCCTTTGATCATTCCTTCGAACAAAATGTCTGAAGGATTTTACTTGTATAATTATACCATAGAAAATCCCTCTGAAAGATATCCTTTTATTCTATTTGCCCTCCGCAAGGGTACTTGCCCTTTGAGCTTTGGGATTGAACTGATAGATTGAAATTGCCTAAGTGGGGAACTTGTTTCTTTCTTGTAGAGTCCATAGAAATGAACCTGTGGAGTCTATAGAAATGAACCTGCGGAGTCCGTAGAAATGAGTCCATAGAACCATAAAACCAACCTGTAGAGTCTATAGAAATGAGTCTGTAAAACACAGCCTATAGTGTCTGTAAAAATGAGTCCGTAGAACCTAGCCTACAGAGTCTGTAGAAATGAGTTGGCCAGTGAATTTTGTTTACCTTATACTTTCTCTTGCTACATCACAGGGTTGGCCAGTGTATCAGATGGACTTTAAGAGTGCCTTCTTACATGGAAATTTGTAGGAATAAATCTATATGGAGTAGTCTGTTGGGTTTGTTCATGATTTTTCTCTTGTTTATCAACTTAAGAGGTCTCTTTACGATCTCAAACAGGCCTCTCAAACTTGGTATGAGAAGATGGATTCATTTCTTCTCTCCATTGGATTTGTTTGCTACCACTCTGATTCCATAATGTATATTCAGCATATTGGGGAGGACATTATTATACTAGTCTTGTATGTTGAGGATTTATTTCTCACAAGCAGTTCCTCATCTCAGATTTAGGCTATTCAATAGGCACTTTCAATACAGTTCAATATGATAGATCTTGGTCTTTTGTACTTTTTCCTTGGTTTATAGATTTCATTGTCAGATATAATAATTTTTTTGAGTCAACATAAATACACTTTTGATCTTCTTCAACATTTTGACATGGTTGATTGCAACCCAAGTCCTTTTCAAGTTGAAATGACTCTCATTGCCACTTGTACTACGCCACTTTATGATCCTACATTATATAGGCAGATGGTTTGGAGCCATATGTATTTGACCCATATTCACCCCAACATTTCATTTGAAGTTGGGCTTGTGTCTAGGTTTGCACATGCCCCTCATGACAGTCATTAACAGGCTACCAAGAGGATTTTATGATATCTAAGAGGCACTACTCATTTTTGATTAACTACACCAGGGGTTCTACTCAGTTGGTTAGGTATAATGATTCAGATTGGGCAAGTTCTCTTGATGACAAACGTTCCACTTCTATCTATATCTTTTATCTTGGTTCTTCACTTATTGGTTGGTTGTGTAAGAAGTAATAAGCTATTGCACTTTCATCTATAGAGGCTGAGTATAGGGCAAGAGTTATAGTGAGTCAATAGGTTATTTGGATTTGTTAGTTAGTGACAAAGTTTATCTTCACAAAGGATTCACTTACTATGCTTTGGTGTGACAACCAGAGTGTAATTCACATATCACGTAACCTAGTTGAGCACTAATGGGTAAAAAACATTTAGGTACATATGTCTTTCACTCGTCAGCACATTTAGGGTGGAGTTTTTAGTTTGGAGTATATTCTGACTCAGTAGCAAGTTAAAGACATCTTCATGAAGCCTTTTGCATCACCTTGTTTCCTTGAGTTGCATGGCAGACTTGGGGTTTCAGAAGTTTTCTTGGGGGGTGTTCATGAGGACATCTTCCTTATTTATTTCATGGATACATATTATACATGAGTACCTTATCAGGCCTAGTTGTCAGGACTCATATTATGGATATGCCACTATTTCTTTTTTGGCTATTGTTATCCCCTAGCTTCACTTGAAGGGGGGGTGGGTGTTAGAGTATGTATTTATCATATTTGTTAGTGTTTGGCTAGGTATTTCATATTTTTCCTAGTTTATCCTATGTGAGTATTTATCCCACATTAGTTAGTTAGGCTAGTTATATGTTTTGACTTGCCTACTTGTGCAAGGGCTTCCTATTAAACTAGCATCTCATTTTTTAATAATGATTTGACTTGCCTTATGTTGCATCTCATTTATTTGCATCTTCATATGTGATGTTCTTATTTATAGCTCTTCAAATCTTGGATTCTTGGAATGTTTTAACCATTTCTAACAAATCTTAAGTTGGAATGTCAGAGGTCTTCATGCCTCTGACAAAATTTCTTTAGTTAAGTGGTTGATTTAGGAATAGAAACCAAATATTATCATGTTGTAACAAACTAAAATAGGATTTGATCAAATGCCCGTTTTGGCTAAGTCATGCTATAAAGTTTTTGAATGGGTTATAGAAGATGTATCAAATTTGGTGGGAGGCCTAACTTTCCTATGGAACCCAAAAAAATGTAATTGTAATCTAATATTCTCTAATAGCTAGGTTATAAACATGATGGTTAAGGAATTAGCTATTAAAAACCATTATTTACTATCTGATATTTATGCACTAGTGGAGATTGAATCTAAAACATATTAGTGGGACAAACTAGTTTTCTTGAATGGAGGGACTGATGCAATGGATCGGATCCTTTGAGGCAATTTTAATACAATCCTTAGGGTTTCTGAAAAAAGGGAGGATCTAGCCATATTTCTCAATCTATGAGTGAATTCAATTCCTTATGTGTGTATGCTCCTAGTTTCACTTGAAACAATAGAAGATAGGGGGATCGGTTGATTTTGGAAAAAATAGATAGATTATGGTAAACTCCAAAATGCTAGCAAAAAAGTACAATTTCATATATGAAATTATTCTCTTTGTAGGCTCCAATCACTGGCATGCCATGATAAAAGTATAGAATGATACCAAACCTATAGGTATCCCCTTTAAATTTGAATTCATTTGGTTACAAGATCCTTCCCTTCAACATTTGGTGTAAAAATGTTGGAATAAAAAGATAAATGGGTCAAAATGCTTTGTAATATCGTAAAAAATTAAATAAGTCAAAGTTATTATCATAATTTGGAATAAAATAAACTTGGAGATATTTTTGAAAGGAAATTCAAAGTTGAGGAGTTAAGAGAGTTGCATAAAGGCTTAGAAATAGGAGAGTAGATAATTGAGTTAGTTGATTTAGAGAAATGTTTATTAGTGGAGCAACATAATATTCTTTGCCAAGAAGACTTTTTTTGGAAACATAAATCTAGTTTGTCATGGTTGAAAGAAGGGAGATAAACACTAATTTTTTCCATCTTTTTATTATCACCCACAGGTATAGAAACAAGATTGAGAAAACTATTTCTATCTAAGGCTAAGAGCTTGAATCCATCAATGATATCAAGAAAGAAGTTGTAAATTATTATAAGAGGTTGATTTCAAAAGAAGATGGAAATAAAGGTGAGGCACAACACAGGTTCCATCAATGTATTCATCTATAATTTTAGATGTATGAATCAGGCATCAATGGCACCAATTACTCTTGAAGAAGTTAGGAGTGTTGTCTTTAGTTTAGGCACTGATAAAGAATTTGGGCCAAATGGAATTCAAACTAGAATTTTCAACATTTTTGGGATATTGTGGGTTCTGATGTTTGGGAAGATGTGGAGGAATGTATGCACAAAAAAAACATATTTAAAATATGGAATAATATCTTTATGGCTACCAAAAAAGAAGATTGTCCATATTTTGATGCCTTTTATGCCATTTCCCTTTGTATTTCTCTCTACAAATTTGCTACCAAAGTAATGGCCAACATGTTAAAAAATTATTTGGAGGATATTATTCTGGAGGAATAAGGAGGGTTTGTGTTGGGTAGTCAAATTTTGGATGGAATTGTCATTGCTCATGAAATTTTTGATTCACTTTAGCAATCTAAGCGACCGAGAATGTGTATCAAACTAGATATGGTGAAGGCTTATGATAGAGTAAATTGGTAATTTATATATCAAACATTAAAGAGATATAGATTTTCATAATACTGGAGATTATGGATTAATAATTGTATCTCTTCAACCTCATTTTTGGGTTTTGGTCAATAATGAAACAGCTAGCTATTTCAAATTTTCTATACGTATGCACCAAGTTGACCTCTTTTCACCCTATCTTTTTATTATTTTGGCTGAAGCATTGGGTAGAGCATTGAAGGGAACAATCAGGGAGGGTAAACTCAAGGGTATTGTTACAAGTGAAAAGTTTGACAATGTCTCTCTCCTCTAATTTGTTGATGACACCTTCCTCTTAGGAGATATGATGGAAAGGGAGCCAAGGGAATTGAAATAGATTTTGATGTTATATGAAAATGTTATTGACCAAAAGGTAAACTCTAAAAAATCTCAATTTATTTTCATGAGTGTGAATAACGGATTGAAGGAAATAATAAAATACATTTTTGGGTTTGAAGAAAGCGAGCTTTTGGTTAAAGGAATGCCTTTATTTGTTGGAAGATGTGCTTCAAGTTACTACTAGTCAATGATTGAGAGAATTAAAAAAAACTTGCCTCTTGGAAACGTAAATGGCTATCGCATGTTGGGAGGATTCAACTCATCCAATCTACTTTGCAATCCATGCTCATTTATTTGATGTAGGTGTCCAAGATGCCTAAGAAAATTTTGGATGGAATCATTAGATTCAAAAAAATTCCTGTGGAATGGCACATACGAGGGGGAAAAAATTAGTTTGGTCTTATAGAATCAAATATGTTCTCTGAAAGCTTGGGGGAGGGAAGGGGAGGGGAATCTATTTGCTCTAAGTTTTTGTGGATAATCTATACATGTAAATAAAAACTTTGGAGTAAAGTTATGTCAAATAAATACTTTGATTTCAAAAAATTCTCATGGTCTTTACACAACAATAACCCTTGCATGTTTCAACCATTTGGAATATGGTTAGGTCTTATAGAAAATACATTCTTCCTTGGACCAAATGGAAAATTGGCAATGGAGCTAGCATCTCATTCTAAAGATATGGATGGTTGAGACCTCAATCCCTCTCATATTTTAATAATATTTTTCCTTTAATGACCTTTGTTGAAGATAATTAAGGAAATCTAGTGGCCGATTATTTGGAAGATTCTCAAACATACAGGGTGTGGAAGAGTTTGGTGTGTCCAGATGAAATCTCTCAAATCGAAGATAAAAATATGATGGAAGAATTGAAAAATTGTTTAATTCTAAGGAAACTCTTTGAATACTTGATAATTTTGGATGGTCATCCTTCTAAGGAGGTGTTTGTTGATTCATCTTACAAAATTATCCTCAAAATAGAAGGGATAATTCAATTAAAAAATCCATCTAAAAGTGTAAGGAATCCTTAAGGTCTACCCAAATACAACTTCTTCCTATGGACATATGCTCAAAACCATATTCTAGCCTTAAATCAACTAAGAAAGAGAGGTTGCATTTGGACCATCTATATGCCCTCTCTATCAAAATGTTGAATAATCTTGTGAACACATTCTCTTAGGAAAATTTTGGGGTTGTTCCTCAATTCGTTTGGGATTCAATGTGTTTTTCCAAAGTCAATAAAGGAAATGTTTTTTTAATAGAATTTAAAGATCTCTTCCCCGTGCCTAAAGCTAATCTTGGAGATAGGATCATCTTTCATCCTTTAAAACATCTAGATTGAGCATAATAGGATAATTTTTTAAAATATTATGCATCAAGATTTTTGGCTCCGTGTAAAGATTAAAAAATATTTGGTGGAGATGGCCTTGGCATGGGGATTTTATGGCATGTCTAGATCTAGTCTAGAAGATGAGATAATTATGAACTATTTTAAGTCTTATTCACCTAATAAGGGTTTTGATAAGTTGTATCCTCAAATAAAAGTTCAATATTTCATTGTAAGATTCCAAAGCTAGGGAAAATTAAATTTAACTTCGATGGTGCTTCAAAAGGGTAATCTAGATTAGGTTGGTTGTGGAGGTGTGTTTAGAGATCATACATGTCAATTGATCTTGATATTCTCCCAAAATATTGGTTGAGATACTAACAATTCGGTAGAGGCCAAATTATTCTAGAAAGGTTTATAGATTGCACTCTCACAAGCTTAGAAAGATTTAGTAGTTGAAGGTGATTCTTAAATTATAATCAATGCGATGTCAAATGGTGTAACCAAAGCATGAAAAAATTTGTTCATTATAAAGGAGATATCCCAATTGAATTTTTTTTATCAAATTATGTATTTTTATACCCAAAGGGAAAAAATGTAGTGGTAGACTGGGTAGTTAATAAAGGGGTCAATTCTTAGAGAAATTAAGAATTATAATCTATGGTTTTGGAAGCCCCCTCTACCCAATGACGTGCATAAGCTAATTGTAGGTGATGCCTACTTAGGAGGAATGAGCTTGTAATTTTCTCCTTCCTCTCTATTTGATCTCATAAAGAGGGGAAAATCATTAGTTTGCTAGCCCATGGTATTTGGCAAGCTTCCACAAGATGATTGATCGCCAAGTTATTTTATTTCCCCTCTGACTTGATGATTTCATTGTTTGATGTGAAAGTAGTTGTGGATTGGTGGATGAATTTGGTAAGATATTTGTGGTGAAGACCTTAAAGTTGGGTTTTTATTAGTGATGGACAAGGGAAAATATGTCAAATTAGAGGGGCCTTCTCTACTAAGGAACCAAACTAGGAAAATCATAGCTCCTTCGCATTGGCTAACAAGGGAGGTGATTGTTAATATTTTTTATTCATGCATTGATAATGAGATTAATAATCCTTTGATACTAATTTGGATGAAGAAATTATGGATGCAACCACCAAAATGGATGAGTTATAGAGCAAGGACATTACTAATTTTTTAAAGATTCTCATGTTTGACCAGAAACAATTGGTGGGGTGGAGGAATGTCTTTGATAAATATCAAGTAATCAGTGGAGATTATATCCTCTAAAATGTGGATGGGACATACTCCCTCCATAAGGATCACATGGATTTTGAAACTTTGATGTATTCTATAGGATTGGAGACAATAGATCGTAACCACCTAATATTGGATGGGTTAAAGCAAATCAATAGAAGCCAAGCCTTTATAGATACAAAGTTGGCCAACAAATTACCCAAGGAGTATCTGGTCAATCCTCCTACCTATTGCATCGAGGAGGACATCAAACCTAGTGTCCAGAAAGGTGATAATGATTCTAGAGTTGTTGGTGCATATGTGACTATAATGGATGTTGTGGAGGAGGTTATTGTGGTCAAGTAGACCAGTGATGGGTATATGGTTTTCATTTTATTTTTGGTATAATTGTATATATTTATATTAAAGAGACTACATAATTTGCCATTTCAGTATCCATTATCTTTTCTGCTCTAAACTACCACTAACTTTGTAAAAAACTATACTCTTTCAGTTTGTGTGTGTGTGTGTGTGTGTGTGTGTGTGTGTGTGTGTGTGTGTGTGTGTGTGTTTGCGTGTGTGTGTGTGATCTAGCTTTTACTCTTAAATCCTTAGCTATTTGACTTGTGGGCTTGTGATTGGTGCTTCTCCTTTGATAGTAGAGGTTTTTTCTAAGCTTTTTTAATAAATTTTTGGTCCTTTAATTCCCCATTAATAATTTAACATGTTGCTAACTATTTTGATGGGTCTGAATCTTCTTTCACTTTTTAGCTCTTTTATCACATTGTGGAGGTTTCCCCATGCTATTTTTCATCTCTTATCTGCTCTTGGATAGGTTCCTGATTACCCCAAAAATGTGTGTGTGTGTGTGTGTGTACACACACACACACATTAAATATTCATGCCAATATTAAATATTTTAACGAAGCATATAAAAATATGTAAAACTTGCCTTAATTGCATGGTAAGTTGGTCAGTTATGTCAACAACATTAATTGAATAAATATCATATATCATCAAAAAATCTAATACATGAACAAATGTTATAACTTTTATTCAATAATTTTGTTAATATTAAAAAAATTAAGCAAAAAAACAACAACAAAAAGTAAATCGAGTGTTATATTATGTTTTGATGTTTATGGAATACGATTACAACAACGATGCATAAAAATAAATATAAAGTTGTTTTACATGTATATCCTATATAATCATATAAGTATATAATCAAATATGCCATGGCATCAAAATATCTTTCTAATTTTTTTTTTGATATTGTCACAAATATGGTAACTCATGTTCTTGAATTGTATCAAATTATTATTAAACTTATAAAAATGATATCCATGTGTAAAAAATAGAAAAATCTAATAACTATAAATATTTTATTTTCATAGTACTATAAATGCCCATCATACGTCAGTCAAAATGTGAAAAAGTAAAATTAATATCCTTCAGTTGGTGGCATCATGTGGCATTATTAATGTATGACTAGATACACAACTATTCTATGTGCACCTACTAGATTGAGCCTTACATTTCATACCTGACTGACAATACACATTACATGCTAGATGGTGAATATGATCACATTTCCTTATTTTTGGTGCATAACATGCATTGGTGTGACTACTTCGTAAGCCCTGTTGTTCCCAAAATCTGTCACTCCTTTTTGAGAAAACACATGAACTATTTTGGTCTTACAGGCCAAAATTCTCTCTTCCCTTCTCAAAAATTATTTTGGGCATTCAAATTCTCCATTTTTCAAGCTTTTTCAGTTAACAGACTCTACAGGCTCATTTCTACGGACTCTATAGGTTCATTTCTACAGACTCTTTCAAAGCCCGAGAGACTTAGAGAAAAATACAGACTATGCAGGCTGGGTTCTACGAACTCATTTCTATGGACTCTACAGGTTGGTTACTCATTTATACAGACTCCGCAAGCTGAATTCTATGGACTCTTTCAAGGCTCGAGAGACTTAGAGAAAACTAAAGACTCTGCAGGTTGTTTACTCATTTTTACAGACTCTGCAAGCTGGGTTCTACGGACTCATTTCTACAGACTCTACAGATATGTTTCTATGAACTCCACAGGTTCATTTCTACGGACTAGTTCTACGAAATCTGTAGGTTGGTTTCTTGGTTCTACGTACTCGACAGGTTCATTTCTATGGACTCTACAAGAAAGAAACAAGTTCTCAACACTCAGGCAATTTCAATCGAACGTTTCAAAGGCCCACTAGAAACCCTGAAGGACAAGTGCCCTTGTGGAGGGCACTTAGGAGCCAAAAGGACCTTTGTAACTTTTCTGAAAGGCAACTTTGGAGATCAAACAACCCTTGCGGTGGGTAGGCGATGAGTAAAATGGACCGTTGTAAAAGGCCGAAAAGGTAAAGTTTCCTTAAAAAAAGTGGACAAAGCGAGTTCCTTTGGACTTTTGGCCGAAGGAATTCGCTCAAAAGGAAGAAGTCCGAGGGAATAAGCGACTAAGGCAAGGGAAGATTTCCTTTGGACAAAATGTCTAAAGGAATTCCTTTAGACATTCTATTTGAAAGAATTGAGGCCGAAGGAATTGGAGCCCGAAGAAGCCCGATGAAGCCCTGAAGACCACCTGAAGGACCCTGAAGGGTAGGTACCCTTGCGGGGGGCTCTCGCCGACCAAAAAAGTTGAAAGAATTGCCAATGAGGGTGACGGGCTCGATGACGTCAAGATTAAGCATCGTGAACTAGCCATTGGGATCCAGACATCCAGTGACGTCCCTACAGTCATCAAATTTAGGGTAATAAACTAGTCATTGGCTTTCAAATAGTGACGTCCTCGATGCTGTCAAATTCATGGCAATGAAATAGCTATTGATCTTTAAAGGCTTGAGCATAGACTCGAATACATTAAAAGGCTTGAAGGCCAAAAGGAAGAACCACTGATAGAAGAGCGCAAGGAGCTAGCAAAGCTGAGAATATAGCCCTAAGAGCTCAAATTCTAGGAAAAGACAAAACTAGGAAGAGACAAAGTTGGAAAAAGACAAAAGTTAAAACAAACTCAACGACTAGCTGAAGAGGGAGCCGAAAGAGCTAGCAAAAAGGGAAAAGATAGCCTGAGAGTTCAAATTACAACAAGAAAGAGGGAAAGACCAAAAACATCTGTGTAAAAGTTATTCTAGTAGGTGGAACAGTCCACCAAGTAGATGTTTGAGCTCACAAGCATTAAAAGGTGTGACATGTTTGTCTCCCTTGGAGTAAAGATGAAGTGGACAGTTGCATAGATATCAAGTGACAAACCAGATGACCCAAACCCAAGAGAAGACATTTGAGATGAATTGACACACCACAGTTAAGGCAGCCATGTTGTTCCAGCATGGTCCCTTGACAAAACTAAAAACACATTCAAGGCATTAAATGTAACATGGGCTGCTCCATAGAACAAAGTGCCAAGCCTTTCTTGGCTGCTATATAATGTAAACTCATATTTTATGCAAGAGAGATCTTTTTGGTTATAGAAGCAAAATTTTGCCAAAATTAAAAGGTGATTACTGAGACTTTGAGCTTAGATTGTTGATCATATTTCTTTTTTTGAATGAGAAAGCAAGTTACTTTCAGACTTTATGCTGTTATAGCTTGTGTCATTTTAGGAGATTGTTCTTATGTCTGTATTATGAATGCGTTCTTGTCCAATTAATGAAATAAGCATAACTTGTGGAAGTAATTAGGAAGGTGTTCTGAAGCCAACTATGGAGAGACTTTATGCTGCCATAAGTGTCTTTAGTGTGTTTATTTGTTTTCTATTTCTATGTAAAGGACCTTGGGATGACTTTGTGCCCTCATTGTCCTTCGTATTTCACTCTTGGGCAGTTGAGGTGGAGACTTTGTGCTACACTTCATTCTGTTGGTTACTGCACTCCTATTACCAGTTACTTGTCACTACTTGAAAGAACTCCTACTATTTCCTTTAAGACCACTTCTGAAAGAAGAGAAGTGCCTTCAGTGTTTTCACCTAGATTTCTCCTTTGTTTGTGAACATCATCTCTGAAAAAAGAGAGATGGATGGTGTTGTCCTACCCCTGAGTGTTATTTTTTGCATATATATAATATATAGCCCCTTATATTTATAGGGAACCTCCCCTTGATGAGAGAAGAGATTTGTCTCCTTTTGATGTGGTAAACCTGCACACTAGGCTGACCAATTTCCTCACGCTGTGGTTGAAAAGACCTATTTTGCTTATCAATTAGCTGGTGATAAAATATTCACCCAACAGTTTTTTGATGACTCCGCTGGGGAACACAATAATTTTGCACAATTTGAAGCCTCAAGCTTTAGATTGAAGCATCACCTGTGTCTTATCCATTATCATTATAGCCTTATCCATTTCTGTTATATAACCTGGTCTATGAACCAGAGCCACTAGGGATCAAACGTTACACTTCTATTTTTCACTTTCCTCCAGCTCCACTCCAATAATTTTTTGGTGACTCTACTGGGGATATGATGAGTAGTTCTAGTCCTTTTCCAGTCCATTCAAATTGAAGGATTTCATATCACTGGGGAACAACGTGAAGTAGGAAAGAACACTGCTAGCTTCATGCCAATAGTTTTTTGGCAACTCCGCTGGGGAAGAACAAGTAGTTTGAAGCCTCAAGCTTCAAGCTAAAGTAAGACCAATTCTTTTCCATTTTTATTCTACAATCTGACAACTCCACACTATACAAGAAGCTAGAGAACCCAAGGTGTTGTTGACCCTGTCTTTGAGTTGGTGTAGCAGGGCAATTTTGATTTGTTCCCTCCACAACTTTAAGTTCAACGATCCAGGAGTGTTCCTCCTACCAATACCAGGTCACCACTACAAGGCAGAGCTTCTTTTTTTGCTGTCACCAGAGCTTTACCTATACATACTCCACCTAGATTTGTTATCTCCACTTTTCATAATCAAATCATGGCAGTTCAAGGCCCCTGGGGTAACTCGTTTGACCCACTTAATTTAACTCCACCCCTACATGAGCTTCCATGCAGTTCAAGGAATAATTTTTTCAAATTCTTTAGTGATGGAAGAGTTCATCCTGATGAATACATTACAGCCTTCAGCATAGCTTGCGGTGTGATAGGTGTGGAATATGAGGATGTAGCAGTTAGGCTATTTGTCAAAACATTGCAAGGTATTACTACAGACTGGTTCTATCATCTGTAGGCCCAGACTGTCACTGATTGGAACACCCTCAAAGCTAAGTTTGAAGTAAGGTTCAAGTATGCAAAAGATGTGCATGCCCTACTAGCCCAGCTCACATAAATGAAGAAATAACCTCATGAACCTCTGAGGGACTTCATTGCTAAGTTTGACAAGCTGAGGAATCAGATTCATACCATTGCTCAGCCAACAATTGAGAACCTTAAATGCTTCTTCATCAACTCACAGCTGCCTAAAGTGAGTTTTCTACTGAGACGTGCTGGTCACATAGACCTTACTGCTACTCAAGATTTGGCTACTGAGGTGGAAGATGACCTTACCTTGACAAGAAAGATAAGGAGAGATCCTAACAGAGGTAAATCTTTTTCATCTTTTGAATATCCATCTACAGGCACCACTAATCCAATGGTGCAGAAGTTGGCAAATGAGTTGCTTGCTCTCAGAAAGCAAATGGCGCAAGGGATGTCATCTACTCCTTCTTACAAAGATATACCAAGGAGGACATTCCCTAATTAGTCATACCAAGGCAATGCTACTAAAAATAAAGGGTAGCCAAATCGTCTTCCTCCCACTTAGGGAAAATTGGCCATTGAAGCACCTCTAACCAATTCAGCAGTTGGATATCTTGAAGTAGAATCAGATTTCTCCTTTCAACCTGAGTTGAACCCTGAAGATGATGCTAATCTCTTCACAGAAGGAGAAGAAGAATTAGCTGGAGACTCCAATATTAGTTTTCTAAATTACCAAGATGAACCTAGAAGTGAAGGTAAAGCAGTTGAGGGATCATATGCTATTTTCACCCAGTTTAAGAACCAGCCAGCCCAATAAGTTGATAAATAAAAACTAGAGGAATGACCTCAACCTACAATTTTGATTGCCAAACAAGGAACCACTCTACCTTTTCAAGCAAAGGACTCGGTGATCGCTAAAAAAGTAAGTACTTCAAGCATGCATTCACCTTTAACTTCAATTTTGCAAATCAATCCTTCCCCTCCTAAAAACTAGAAGGACAAAATCCCTTCCCCTATTCATAATTCATTTTAGACATTTGACATAGTTGACCATGTCAATAAAACTAAGATCTAAATATCTGAATTTAAATTTCTGCAATCCAACCCTGAGCAGTTGGATAAGTTAGTGGAATGTGTGAAGAATAGAATTGTCCCTACAGGACCAGCTATTCCAAAGGTGATTACCACATCCACCTAGAATAACCTTGTCATTACTCATCCTGCTACTCCCGAAAGGACTGAATCATTTTACGTCTCCCTGTTGATAAATGAACATTAGCTAAACAATTGCATCATAGACTCAGGTGCATCAGATAATGTCATGCTTACAAAAGTAGTTGAATCCCTTGGTCTCACACTAACTAAGACATTTGGGAGATGTTTCTCTATGGAGAACAAACAAGTGCCACTGTTGGGACAAAGCAAGGATGCCCAATTTGCATTTGCAGCATTTTTAGAAAAGAGGATCAAGATGACAGTCTTGGTAGATGATGTCCCAGCCTCATACGACATTCTTATCGGGCCAAATGTAGAAGAATATTCCTCCCCAAGCAAAGAAAAATCTAAGGTAGGGTCAGCTTTTGATGATGTAGGATACTAGAATTTGATGGCAGTTTTTTCTCTACTGATTCAGGAGCCGAGATTGTGTTGATATCTCCTCAAGGAGATATTTTTCCTTCTTCATACAAGTTGTAGTTCAGTAACACCAACAACACTGCTAAGTATGAATCTTTGTTGCTTGGATTAAAGGTCACTCAAGATAAGGGCATCAAGCTCCTTCATCCTAAAGGAGATGTTGAGCTAATGGTTTGTCAGGTGAGGAAATTGTGTCAAATCAAGAACAAAAGATTGCGCCACTACCGTAATCTGGTATGGGACTATATTGAAAGTTTTGATGCTTTAATATTTATGTAATGCCCAGAGAGCCTCATAATCATGCAAATTCATTAGCTATCCCTGCAAATTTCATGGTTCCTCACCCTGATTTCAAAGATAATAGGCACACTATCAAATTGGTCTTTCGACCAAGTGTGCCTGATAAAGCTAACCATTGGCAGGAATTTAACGCTGACAATCAAATCATGTGTTTCACTGGATCAGAAGAGCAACTCCTTTTTGGGAAAACACATGAACTATTTTGGTCCCACAGGCCAAAATTCTCTCTTCCCTTCTCAAAAATTATTTTGGACATTCAAATTCTCTATTTTTAAGCTTTTTTAGTTAACAAACTCTACAGGCTCATTTCTACGAACTCTGCAAGTTCACTTCTATGGACTCTTTCAAAGCCCGAGAGACTTAGAGAAAACTATGGACTCTGTAGGCTGGGTTCTACAGACTCATTTCTATGGACTCCCCAGGTTGGTTACTCATTTCTACGAACTCTGCAAGCTGAATTATATGGACTCTTTTAAGGCTCGAGAGACTTAGATAAAACTATGAACTCTGTAGGTTGGTTACTCATTTCTATGGAGTCTGCAAGGTGGGTTCTATGAACTTGTTTCTATGGACTCTACAGATATGTTTCTACAGACTCTGCAGATTTATTTCTATGGACTAGTTTCTACGGACTCTACAAGTTGGTTTCTTGGTTCTACGAACTCATTTCTATGGACTCGGTAGGTTCATTTCTATAGACTCTACAAAAAAGAAACAAGTTCTCAACACTTAGGCAATTTCAATTGTGTTGTTCCCAAAATTTATCACTCATTTTTGGGACAACATATGAACTATTTGGTCCTGCATGCCAAAATCCTCTCTTTCCTTCTCAAAAAATTGTTCTAAGCATTCAAATTCTTCATTATTCAAGCTTTTTTAGTTAAGGGATTAGCAGGTTCAACAGGTTCAACGGCTTTAGCACGTGAACTCTCTCAATGGAACAAGTTTCCAACACTTAGGCAATTTCAACAGGTTCAACACCTTGATTCAATGAAAAAAGTTCATCAGCAAGCTTCAAACAAATAATTGAACCATTGAACCACTGAACCCCGCTTCCAAAAGGTTTACAATTTCAATAGGTTCAAAGGTTCAACAACGTCGGCAAGCTTAAAGAGTTAAGCGTTTCAGCAAAAGTTCAAAGTTCAATCGCTTCAACAAGTTCAATGGCTTCAAAAGACTTAGCGAAAAGAAAGGCTTGAACTGTTAAACCTTGAACCAAAATGGTTCAAAAGTTCAACGAGTTTAACGGTTTAAAGGTTCAATGAGCAGTTGGTTCAAGTGGTCAAGTAAATGAGCAGAACACAAGATTGAACTGTTGAACCACAGTTGGTTCAATTAGTCGGTTCAATTGGCTGGTTCAAAGGAGTGCCCCAAAGTGAAAAGACCAAGTGCCCTTGCGGATGGCAGTGAACCAAAGGTGAGCACCCTTGCAAAGGGCAGTGAACAAAATCAGGATGAAAAGATATTTTTTTGAGGGATTTATTGCGGTGGATTTTACAAGTAAAATCCTTCAGACATTTTTTCTGAAGGAATGATCAAATGCCCATCAGAGAGCTCGAAGGACAGTTGCCCTTGCGGAGGGCACTTAGGTGCCAAAAGGACCTTTGCGACTTTTCTAAAAGGCAATTTTAGAGGCCAAACAATGCTTGCGGAGGGTAGGAAAGCACTTGGAAAGAAGGCCAAAAGGGTGAGTTTTCCTTCAAAAAAGTGAACAAAGCAAAAAAGTTGGAATTCCTTTGAATGAATTCTTTCAAACAAAAATTCAAAAGGAATTCCTTTGAACTTTTGTCCAAAGGAATTCACCTGGAAGAATAAAGCCCAAGGGAATAAGCGGCTAAGGCAAGGGAAGAATTCATTTAGCCATTTTGTCTGAAGGAATTTAAGCTAAAGGACCCCGAAGACCAAGGAGCCCGAAGGACCTCGAAGGGCAGGTACCCTTGTGGGGGGCTCTTAGCGACCAAGAAATGGACCTTCTCAAGGCCCGAAGGGACACCTTCCCTTTGGGAGGTTCCAAATACATTAATCTAAAGGCCTATTTCTATGAACTCTGAAGGAAAGTTTCTACGGACTCTATAGACATGTTTCTATGGACTCGTTTCTTTGGACTCTACAGACCAGTTTCTACGAACTCATTTCTATGGACTTCAAAGGCCTATTTCTATGGACTCTGAAGGCTTATTTCTAAAGACTCTGAAGGAATATTTCTACAGACTCTACAGACATGTTTTTACAGACTCTATAGATTGTTTCTATGTACTCTTTCAAAGATCGAGAGACTTAGAGAAAACTATGGACTCTGCAGGCTGGTTTATACAGACTAGTTTCTACAGACTCTGTAGGTTGGTTTCTACGAACATTGTAGGCTTAGTTCTATAGAATAGTTTATAAAGACTCTGTAGACATGTTTCTACAAACTCTTTCAAAGATCGAGAGTCTTGGAGAAAGTAGGGCTTCTAAGGAAGAAGATGAACCATTGGACCTTAAACCAACATGGTTTAAAGGTTCAACGAGTTCAATGGTTCAAAGAAAGCTCTAAGAAAAGGGAAGAGGTAGAAGATTCCAGAGACCAATTCAAGGAGATGGTTCAACCAACAAGCAAAGAAGCAAATTAACTAAAGAAGTGATGGAACCAAAGAACCAAGAAGGCCACCCAAATTGCTGAAATAGTAGACTAATGATGTCCCCATAGAAATCAAATTTAGGGTAATGAAATGTCTGTTGATTTTTGAAAGTGGCGTGAAACTTGAAAAAAAAATCAGCGACCAGCTGAAGAGGGAGCTGAAAGGCCAATAGAAATGAGAAAAGATAGCTTGAGAGCTCAAATTACAATAGGAAAGAGGAAAAAACTAGAAATATCTACATAGTAGTTATTCTAGTAGGTGAAACAGTCCATCAAGTAGATATTTTGGCTTACAAACATTAAAAGCGTAGCCTGTTTGTCTCCCTTAGAGTAAAGGTGAAGTGGACAGTTGTGCAGATACCAGATGACCCAAGCCCAAGAGGAGACATTTGAGATTACTTGACATGCTACAATTAAGGCAGTCACCATGTTCCAGCATGGCCCTTTGACACAATTGAAGACACATTCAAAGCATTGAATGCAACATGGGTCACTCCATGGAACAAAGTGCCAAGCCTTTCTTGGCTATTATATATTGTAAACTCCTATTTTATATAGAGGAGATCTTTCTGAATGTAGAAGTAAAACTTTGCCCAAATTGAGAGGCTATTATTGAGACTTTGAGCTCAGGTTGTTAATCATATTTCTTTATTTTGAATGAGAAAGCAAGTTACTTTCAGAATTTGTGTTGTCATGGCTTGTGTCATTTAGAGAATGGTTCTTATGTCTGTTTCCTGAATGTGTTCTTGTCCATTGAATGAAATAAGCAATATTAGTGGAAATAATCAGGAAGGTGTTTTGAAGCCAACTGTGGGAAGACTTTGTGCTGTCTACAATTGCCTTTAGTGTGTTTGTCTATTTTTTGTTTTTGTGTAAAAGACCTTGGGATGACTTTGTGCCCTCATTGTCTTTCGTATTTCACTATTGGGCAGTCGAGGTGGAGACTTTATGTTACATCTCAGTCTACTAGTTACTCTGCACCATTGTTACCAGTTATTTGTCACTACTTGAAAGAACTCCTGCTATTTTCTATAAGACCACTTATGAAAGAAGAGAAGTGCTTTCAGTGTTTTCACCTAGATTTCTTCTTTATCTGTGAACATTATCTCTGAAAAAAGAGAGATGGATGGTGTTTCCCTACCCTGAGTGTTATTTTCTGCATATATATATAGTATATAGCCCCTTATATTTATAGGGAACCTCCCCTTGATGAGAGGAGATATTTGTCCCATTTTGATGTGGTAAATCTACACACTAGCCCAACCAATTTCTTTATGCTGTGGTTAAAGAGACCTATTTTTCTCATCAGTTAGCTGGTGATAAAATATTCACCCAACAATTTTTGGTGACTCTGCTGGAGAAGAACAAGTAGTTTGAAGCCTCAAGCTTCAAGCTGAAGCAGGGCCAATTCTTTTCTATTTTTATTTTACAATCTGGCAACTCCATGCTATACAAGAAGCTAGAGAACCCAAGGTGTTGTTGACCCAATTTTTGAGTTGGTGCAACAAGAAAATTTCTATTTGTTTCCTCCACAACTTCAAGTTCAATGATCCAAGAGTGTTCCTCCTACCCATACCAGGTCACCAATATAAGGCAGAGCTTCTTTTTCTACTGTCACCAGAGTTTTGGCTATACATACTCCACTCAAATTTGTTATCCCCACTTTTCATAATCAAATCATGGCAGTTCAAGGCCTCTTGAGTAACTCTTTTGGCCCACTTAATTTAAATCCACCCTTACATGAGCTTCCACGCAGTTCAAGGAAGAATTTTTCCAAAATTTTTGGCGATGGGAAAGTTCATCTTGATGAACACATTGCAACCTTTAGCATAGCCTGTGGTGTGATAGGTGTGGAGTATGAAGACGTAATAGTTAGATTTTTTGTGAAAAAATTGCAAGGTGTTGCTATAGACTAGTTTTACCACCTGCAAGCCTAGACTGTCACTAACTGGAACACCCTCAAAGCTAAGTTTAAAGCAAGGTTCAAGATTCTAGAAGATGTGCATGCCTTGCTGGCCTATCTCACACAAATGAAGAAAGAACCTCATGAACCCATGAGAGACTTTACTGCTAAATTTGATAAGCTGAGAAATTAGATTCCTATCATTGCTCAGCCTACACCTGAGAACCTTAAATATTTCTTCATCAACTCATAACTACCTGAAGTGAGTTTTCTACTGAGACGTACTGGCCACATAGACCTTGATGCTGCTCAAGATTTGGCTACTGAGGTGGAAGATGACCTTATCTTGAAAGAAAAGTTAAGGAGAGATCTTAACAAAGATAAATCTTCTTCATCTTCTTAATACTCTCCTATAGGCACCACTGATCCAATGGTACAGAAGTTGGCAAATGAGTTGCTTGCTCTTAGAAATCAAATGGTGCAAGGGATGTCATCTACCCCTTCATACAGAGATATACCAAGGAGGACATTCCCTAATCAGGCATACCAAGGTAATGTTACCAAGAATCAAGGGCAGCCAAATCATCTTCCTCCCACTCATGGAAAATTGGCCATTAAAGCACCTCCAACCAATTTAGCAGTTGGATATCTTGAATTAGAATCAGATTTCTCCTTCCAACCTGAATTAAATCAAGAAAATGATGCTAATCTCTTCACAAAAAGAGAAAAAAATTAGCTAGCAACTCCAACATTAGTTTCTTGAATTACCAAGATGAACCCAGAAGTGAAGGTAAAGCAGTTGAAAGATTATACATTGTTTTCACCCAGTCCAAGAACCAGTCAGCCCAACAAGCTGATAAGGAAAGAACAAAGGAATGAACTCATCATGCAATTTCAATTGCTAAGTGGGGAACCACTCTGTCCTTCCAACCAAAGGACCTAGTGACTATTAAAAAGGTGAATACCTCAAATACGCCTTCACCTCTACCTTCAAATTCATAGACAAGTCTTTCCC
The DNA here is from genome assembly GCA_037957365.1 of Torreya grandis. Classification (NCBI taxonomy): domain Eukaryota; kingdom Viridiplantae; phylum Streptophyta; class Pinopsida; order Cupressales; family Taxaceae; genus Torreya; species Torreya grandis. The sequence continues at coordinate 1,033,957 of JARHVA010005801.1, forward strand.
CTTCCAAAAATCAAAAGGATAAACTCCCATCCTTTATTCCTAGTTCATTTCAAACATTTGACATAATCGACCATATAAAGAAAACTAAGATTTAAATGTCTAAATTCAAATTCGTATAATCCAACTTTGAGCAATTAGATAAGTTAGTGGAATGTGTGAGAAATAAAACCATCCCTGCAAGACTAGTTGTTCCCAAGATGACTCGCACATCCACTCAGAATAGCCTTGTCATTGCTCCTCTTGCTGCTCTCAAAAGAATTGAACCATTTTATATCTCCCTACTAATAAATGGACATTAGCTAAACAATTGCATCATAGACTCAGGTGCATCTGACAATGTCATGCCTACCAAAGTAGTTGAATCCCTTGGTCTCACACTGACTAAGACATTTGGGAGATATTTCTCTTTGGAGAACAAATAAGTGCCACTGCTGGGACAAATCAATGATGCCCAATTTGCATTTGCAACATTTTTGAAAAAAAAGATCAAGATGACAGTCCTGATGGCTAACGTCCCAGCCTCATACGACATCCTTTTCGAGAAAATTTTATGCAAGGATGTTGGTGGTGAGTTGAGCATGGACCTATCTGAAGCAAGGATCCCAGTCAAAGGCATTATGCAGAGATTACTCTCTAAGAAGGAAGCAAAATATGTGGTCACTAAAATATCAGCGCCTGAAGCTCAAATTCTGTTTGAGTCTTCAGGCATTGGTAATTACTTCTTGACGACATAAGATGCTCTGGTCTTAGTTGATGAAGCTCATAAAGGTGACAATCTAAAAATTGGTTCATACAGACTAGCAGAAGACAAGATAGAGCACAGTGTAAGCGCGGAAGAATCCTCTCCTCCACACAAAGAAAAATCTAAGGTAAGGTCAGTCTTTGATGATGTATGGATACTGGAATTTGATGGCAGTTATTCCTCTACTAGTTCAGGAGCTGGGATTGTGTTGATATCTCTCTAAAGAGATATTTTTTCTTCTTCATACAAGTTACAGTTCAGCAATACTAACAATATTGCTGAATACTAATCTCTACTGCTCGAATTGAAGGCCGCTCAAGACAATGGCGTCAAGCTCCTTCATGCCAAAGGAGATGCTGAGCTGGTAGTTTGTCAGGTGAGAATCCTATACCAAACCAAAAATTAAAGATTGCATCATTACCACAATCTAGTTTGAGAACAAATTTAAAGCTTTGATGCTTTCAGTATCTCTGTAGTTCCCAGAGAATTCAATGACAGAGTTGATGCATTGGCTATTTCAACAACTCTTTTGGTCCCTCACATTGATTTTAAAAGAGATAGGTACATAATTGAACTAGTATTTTGACCAAGTGTGCCTGCTAATGCCAATCATTGGCAAGTATTCAATGGCGACCACCAAATCATTGCCTTCTTAGAACAAAAAATAGCTTTAAACAGCTACATTTTGAAGGCAGTGAGCCTCAAAAACTTGAACCAACCTCTAAATCGAGTTCAAACACAAGTGATGAATTCCTACAACTGAAAGGGAATAAAATTTTCAAAAGCCTGGTTTCCCTTGAGAAGCTGTTTGACAAGCATGACAGGTTCATCAAAGAACAATAGATGGATTCAAGCTCCTCTCAGGAGTTTGATCAGATAAATTTGGGTACTAAAAAAAATTTCAAGATGGTAAACATTGGGAAGTGCTACCCTCCGAAAGTGAAGTTCAAATTTACTGCTTTGCTCCGCTAGTACATGGATGTCCTAGCATACTCTTATGATGATCTGAAGTCGCTCAGGCTTGATGAAATTTGCCATAATTTTTTTTTCAAAGATGATTTGGTGCCTTACAATGATTTGGACAACAATTTAGGTGACAATTCGAATGATAGTTAATTCCTCAAATTCTGTATTATTTCAAATCCTCACCCGTTATGTCCTCGAGCTCCGTATCGTTTTAAATCTTGGAAGTCGATTATCGGGTGACAGTTATTTCCTCAAATACTGTATTGTCTTAAATCTTCACCCGTTAATTCCTCAAGCCACTCAATCTCCTGTGATTTCAAAATATGTATAAACAAAGAGGTAACCTGAAATGGAAAAAAGGACATCTCTTCCCAGAGATGAGCATATATTTGTATTGCGATCTTGAGTAATACTACGTCTCTTCTCAGAGAATTCATTACTACTATGTTATTTCTATGCTATTGAAATATTTATCAACCAAAACTTTTGAGTTTTGGATCAGTGGTAGCAGAGCGATTTGTCTTGAGAGTGTATGATCCTGAGGACGAGGTCAAGATACAGGAAACTTGGGTGGGAAGCAACAGAGCTTCTAAACTTTCCACCTGTTCACTCCAAATGACTTCAAATGGTGGATGACACTGAGACATCCGATCCTTTCAAGGAAATGGTGAATGAAGCCCTCCAATGGCAATAAGCGCATATGCTGCAACAATTTGCTCAAATTCTTCAAACACTTCTAATAGAAAATTTTGGCTCTGCGACTACACGTCCTAGCTCCACATCTAGGTAACTTCCTTTTAGTGCCCCAACACCCTTCAAGGTTCAGGTAAATTTTGATATTCCCACATTTGAAGGCAAAATCAATGTTGATGCAGTATAAAATTGGTTGGATCAACTGTCTTCTTACTTCTCTATAAATGAGTTCACCGATGGAGAAAATATCACTTTTGCTCTTTTGAAATCATCATTGCCCATGAAAAACTGGTGGGAAGTATACAAAAAGAGGTTCAGTACAGATATCATTGGCCTTGGGGTGGAACCTACTTGGGATGATTTTATGGAAGTAGTAAAAGAAGAATACTATCCCATCAGAGCATATGATGATCTGTACATATAGTGGCAACAACTTCGCCAAGGCAAAGACCAATCTATTCAAAATTACACAGACACTTTTCATTCTTTGTCTGCAAGATTGGGCATTCAAGAAAGTAAGAAACATAAGACTCTCAAATATCGTGGTGGACTACAATGGTACATACGAGGGGAAATGGAACTCTTCAATTTGAAAACCCTCAGTGAGGCATATAAATTTGCAGTGAAGATTGAACAGAAGCATGGCAGAAAGAGTACGAAGAGTCAACCCTCAAAATGGAAAAGTGACAAGGAAGGTCAAACACGAGGCCAAAATTGGAAGCATAAGGAGTTTCAGGATAAGAAATCCCAGAAGGGGAAGGCTGGAAAATGATGTGATTACCACAAAATTAGAACTCACTCCAAAGAAGAATGTCAAGCCATCAAGTCACTACTCTCTGAGTCAAAATACTCGACATCTACTACTCTGCCTCATACACAACCCACAGTCGAAGAGGATGAAGAAGAGATTGTAAATGCTGAGCCTGACACCATCATCACTTCATCACAGACCCGTGAGGAAAGACCAGTACTTTATTATTTGTGTCCACACAAATGTTAATGCACATAATATATTAAAAATTTTATATGAAATTTCACACTCTTTAGATAAATGAAAATCAAAAAAAAAATTTCCTTAAAAAAATATTACATTTTTTGTTTTTAAATATAGAATGTGGAAATATTTTATTTTGTGTAATTTTGTTTAAAGTGGTTGTGTTTTTATTTTAAATAAAAGGGAAGTGAAGGTAAAAACTAATTTATTTTAAAGTTTAAGATCTTGTAATTGATATTTTATGTTTGGTATATTGAAATAGAAAGAAAGTCACAATTTGAATTAATTTAAAATAAGAAATTTCAAACTTATTTTTAAAAAAAATTATGGGTAAAAGGTAAGCCTCTGCATTTCATTCTTGATAGTGGGAGTCAAAAGAATTTAATCTCTGCTAAAATTGTGAAAAGTCTAAATCTATCCATGAAGCCTCATCCAAAGCCTTACAGTATTGGATGGTTGAGCCTAGGGAGAGACCTTCATGTCACCCATCAGTGTCTTCTTTCATATGCTATAAAACCATTCCAAGATGAAGTCTTGTGTGATGTGGTCAATCTAGATGTTTGTGATGTACTCCTTGGTTAGTCGTTCATGTATGAGTGACATGGCATCTATGAATCACCTGAAGGATCACCCTCACTCTTGGAATGTGGCACTGTAGTGTACCAAAGGTACCACCTCCCACATCTTTCTCCCTAATCAGTGGTAAGCAATGCAAGAGATTGGTGGAGAAGACAAAGCAATTTGTTCTCATGGTGGTCAAACCACAGAAACCCAAGGAGGCCGATGTTGCAGTCTTGACTACACAATCGATACAACAACAAAAGCATATAGGACAAATCATAGGAGAATATGATGACTTATTCAAGTCACCCACAGGAGTCCCACTGCATTTTAAGGTAAAACATTCTATCGATTTGATCCCAAGATCACCTTTGCCTAACAGTCCTGTGTATCACAGATTAGTTTTTAAGAATGATGAGATAAAAAGATAGATTCAAGAATTGATCAAAAAGGGTCACATCAGGCCAAACTCTTCACCTTGTGGTAGCCCAATTATCTTGGCACTGAAAAAAAATGGAACACGGAGGCTTTGCATTGACTACCGAGCCCTGAATAAAATCTCTGTGAGGAATCGCTACCCTCTCCCCAAGATCGATGACCTGCTAGATCAGCTCTGTGGTGTGAAGTTCTTCACCAAAATTGATCTCAAATTTGGTTATCACCAAATTCCCATTGATCCCACTGATGTCTGGAAGACTGCATTCAAATCTAAGAAAGGGCTCTTTGAATGGTTGGTTATGCCTTTTGGCTTAACTAACGCACCTGCAACCTTCATGAGGATGATGGATGACATCCTACGACCCTTCACCAACTCATTCGTGGTTGTCTACTTAGATGACATACTCATCTATAGCAAAACATGGGAAGAACATTTGTAACATGTTCGTAAGGTGCTTCAAACTCTTTGAGAGCACAAGTTGTATTCAAATCTTGACAAATGCACATTCGAGATGACAACAATTCAGTACCTCGAGTACATTGTGAATGAGGAAGGGGTCCATGTTGATCCAAAAAAGATTCAGGTTATTCGAGAATGGCCCACACCAAGGACCCTCACATAGCTTCGCAGCTTTTTGGGTCTTGCAAATTTCTATCTCAGGTTTGTTATTGGGTTTTCACATGTTGCTTGGTCACTAACCCAAGTGACTAAAGGAGGAACTAAAGCTACATTTAAGTGGGGTGAAATACAACAAAGGGCATTTGAGAAATTGAAGAACAGGCTCTGCTCAACCCTTATTCTTGCCTTGCCAAATTTGCATCAACTGTTTGAGTTGATGACAAATGCATCTGAATATGCCATGGGATCTGTCATCATGCAACATGGCCATCCTGTTGCATACCATAGTGAAACTTTCATGGATATAGTTAGGAAATATCCAATATATGATAAGGAGCTCTATGCCATTGTGCAAGCCTGCAAATAATGGAAACACTAAATCTTGGGGAAAGAGACGGTAATCCACACTAACCACAGATCATTGGAATTCATCCAGATGCAAAATAAACTATGAAATGAGAGGCACCAAAAGTGGACCACATATCTTCAGCAATTCCACCTAATAATCAAACACAAAAAGGGGAGCTCAAATACAACTACAGATTGTCTGAGCCGCCCACCAATTACTGCACTCACAACAGTTCTTAACCTGTGCAGACATGAGACTGCCACTTGGGGTGCTCTGTATGAAGTAGATCCTACCTTTGTTGATACATATCAAGTTCTCCAAAAAGGTGAACATGTTCCTGACTTCTATTTGCAAGATAATGTCTTTTGTTGTATGGGGCACATCTGTGTTCTTGTTGTAGAGAAACAAAAGATGATATGGGAAGCACACTTCAGTAGGACAGCTGGACACTTTGGTATCAAAAAGACATTGGCAGTTCTTCAGAAACACTTCTACTGGTCCCATATGCAAAAAGATGTGGAAAGATATCTCAAATATTGCACTCCATGTGCAATAGCCAAGCCAACAAATAAGAAACAAGGATTGTACACGCCATTTCCAGAACCAACCAGGCCTTAGGAATTCATCTTAATGGATTTTCTCTCAGGGTTGCCCACTTTCAAACATGGCAAGGACTATATTTTTGTGGTAGTTGATTATTTTTCAAAAATGGCTATCATGCTTGCTTGTAAGAAAAATATATCTGCTGAGAAAACTGTTCAACTATATTTTAGTCATGTACGGCTCCATTTTAGTCTCCCCAAGTCCATTGTCTCAGATCGAGATAGTAGGTTCCTGAGCATCTTCTGGTCCACTCTATGGAAGATGATGGATACTAAGTTGATGAAGTCCACAGCCTTCCATCCACAGACTGATGGTCAGATAGAGGTGGTAAACCGCTTGATTGTTCACATGATTCAAATGTATCACTCTAAACATCCATGCACATGGGATAAGGGACTTCCTTTCATACAACATGGATACAATCGAGCGCTACACAGCTCGACCAAGCACAATCCATTCCAAGTATGTTTTGGGTTCCAACCCATGACACCAATTGATATAGTTGTTCCATTTTCCACCATGGAATACACACCTCATGGAAGATCTGAGGCAACAAAAGCAATAAAGTTTATTGAACAAATGCAACACATCCAACAACAAGTTCATGACACTTCAATTGTAACAAAATAACTAGACATTGATGAGCTTGATCCACAGAGTTTTTCTCTAGTAGAAGAGGATCATATTGTAGATACTTGGATGAAGACAACAAGAGGACTCTCTATTCTACTTTATCGAGTGGTCAAAAGAGGCCAGCTTAGCCACCAAGGTGAGTGGCTCACAGAGAATCAAATCAAGACACAACTACCACACCTGACGGGGAATATTGATGTAATGGGGACCATTGCTTTTCAAGGAGGGAGGAATAATTTGGGCAACAATTTAGGTGACAATTTGGGTGATAGTTAAATCCTTGAATTATGTATTGTTTCAAATCCTCACTCATTATGTCCTCGAGCTCCGTATCATTTTACATCTTGAAAGTCAATTGTCGGGTGATAGTTATTTCCTTGAATACTGTATTGTCTTAAATCTTCACCCGTTAATTCCTCAAGCCACTCAATCTCTTGCAATTTCAAAATATGTATAAATGAAGAGGTAACCTGAAATGGAAAAAGGGACATCTCTTCCCAGAGATGAACATATATTTGTATTGCAATCTTGAGTAATACTACGTCTCTTCTTAGAGAATTCATTGTTACTGTGTTATTTTTATGCTATTGAAATATTTATCAACCAAAATTTTTGAGTTTTAGATCATACAAGCAAAAATCTAGGCAGTACAATCTAAAGATATCAGGTACTATTCTTTCAAAAATATATAAAATGTTGAATGCTAAGATAATTTTCCCAATCTATCATTCTACATGGATTGCCAACATAGTACCTATAAGAAAAAAGAATGGTGAAATTTGCCTCTGTGTAGACTTTAGAAATCTGAATCAGTCATCCTTAAAGGATAACTATCCTCTGCCCATCATGGACCAAGTGCTTCAGACAGTGACCAGTTCAGAGATGTTATTAATGTTAGACGGCTTCTCAGGATACAATCAATTTGAAGTGGGTGAAGCAGACCAGCATAAGACTACTTTCACCACACTTTGGGGCACCTTTGTCTATCAAAGAATGCCATTTGGCCTGATAAATGATGGTGCCACTTTTTAGAGGGCAATAGACTTTACTTTCAAAGATGAAATGGATAAGTTCATTGTGGTATACCTTGATGACTTGACCATCTTTTCCAAGCATCGCCCTGACCATGTGCACCATTTGCAGTAAGTGTTAGAACGTTGCCGCCAGAATGACATTTCTCTTAATTCCAAGAAGTCTATCTTTAGAGTGACAGAAGGAAAGCTTCTTAGACACATTATATCCTGAGAAGGCATAAATATTGTGTTAGATTGTGGAGCTAAAAGCTTCACTGATGCAAATGGAGGAGGTTGCTGAGTGTCAGAGCAACCGACATCAGTCTGATCAATCGACGTTGGTCATCTTCAGTATTCGTAGTAACTGATGTCGATTATGGGTCGGCCGACATCGGTCAGACAAGAACTGATGTCGACAGCCTATGTGTGCATGCATTTGCATGCGTCTCTGTAACTGGTCTATTTTTGGACAGACAGTTAGTTTGCATATAAAAGACTAATTTAAGTCTTGAGTATGCATTTCTAATTATTATAATTAGAAGTATAATTATTATTTGTATGAGATCTATTTAAGATACCCATAGGCTGTATTGTAATTAGAGGGATTAAAGAAGGGATCCTCTCGATTGTAAGATCTAGGTCTATAAGTGTGCAAGACCAGGTTGATCTGCAGGTGTGCAAGATCAGGTTAGATCTACATGGTGTGTAAGATCAGTTGATCTATAGGTGTGCAAGATCAGGTTAGATCTACATGGTGTGTAAGATCAATTGATCTGCAGGTGTGCAAGATCATGTAAGATCTACATGTGTAAGTAAGGTCAGTTGATCTGTAGGTGTGTGTGTGTGTGTGCAAGGTCAAAGGAGATTTGCGTGGCAGTAAGGTCAAAGGAGATTTGCAACACAACAAGGTGCAAGATCATGTGAGATCTACTTGGAGTACGTTGAATACTTGGTACTAGCAGTATTGTTACTGACTGGTTGAGTGAACAACAACTCTGTGTTTGAGTTGTTTGTTGTGACTGTAATTTAGAGAGTGAACTCTTGAGAGAGAATTATTGGTACACCCTAGAGGTGTGGGAGCCTTAGAGGTGTGAGAAGAAGAGTGTGGCACTTTTTCATTGTATTTCCTTTTGGATGAGTATTAATACAAGATTGTATTATCTCTCATATTTTGTGCTATTTTTGAATTCTAGTTACTTGTTAATTCTAATTTAATTTTGTGTTTAGTTGCTTATACAAAGGTAATCATGTGTGCTCTTATGGAGCGTGAATCCTGACAAGTGGTATCAGACCCAGGTTGCAGGTTCACCAAGTATTAGAGCTTGGGTCAGTAACACCTTGGGTTCAGAGTGTGTAAAGTGTTTGTTGATTACAAGTCACTCTCAGGGGTTTCTGATTAAGTGGGAGTATCGCAATGGCAAAAAAAAGTAAGCTAAGAATGGAGGAATTCAATGGCAAGAATAATCAATTATTGAATTATGGAAAGAAAGAGCAGGTAAAGAAAGATTGTTGGTTGGTAGGAGATCAGCATGAAGGAAATAAAGGAGCAAATGATGCAAGTATTATTTCACGAGTTGCTCTTATATGTTCTTTGGATAAAGTAGAATCTTATATTTTAGATTTTGTTGCCTCTTTCCATGCAACCCCAAATAGAGTATTTTTTCCATGATTATGTCTTTGGAGACATTGGAAAGATTTATTTAAGGGTTGGTGAGCCTTGTCAAATTGTTGGCAAAGGAGAAGTGCAGCTGAAATTGCAGACGGGCAACACATGGGTGTTGAAGGATGTCATGCATGTCCCAATCTTGAAGAGGAGGCTAATCTCTGTAAGAAAGTTGGGTGATGAGGGTTGCACAGTTACTCTCACAACAGATTCTTAGAAAGTTTCCAAGGGTGCACTTGAATTAGCATGTGGTAAGAAAATAGGTACTCTTTATCTATCTACTTGTAATACTGATTCTCCTTCTAGTTTATCTACTTCAGATGTAGATGAGAAGATGTGGCTCTGTAGGCTTGGTCACATGAATAAGAAGGGGATGCATATTCTTAAGAGGAAGTCTGATGTCTTTGACAAACTTAAGAACTAGAAAGCCTTGGTTTTCATGGAGAAAATGATGGACAAAGATCAGCTCAAGGGGATGGATAATTTTGAGCAAAGCAAGGTTGATTTGGACAATGTTTTGATCCAAAGTGTACTCACGGGTAAAGGTCATCACTAACAGGAAAACACAGTTACCGATGTCGGTCAGGTGAGAACCGACATCGATCAAACATGAATTGACATCGGTCATGTGCAGACCAGAGTCGGTGGTGTCAGGCAGGTGGATACCGACATCGATCAGGGAACTGACGTCGGTAGTCAGGTCAGTCGCATGGAACCAACGTCGGTCAGGTGCAGACTGAGGGGTGACTGAGGTTGGTCACTGTCAAAACAGATTTTAGGTGGACAGTAAGCTATTAAGGAGTCTCAAATGCCTATGTGGAGGACTAAAAGGGTAAGTAAGCCTCAAATTTGTTATTCTCTTTCTTTATACTACTTGTTGCTCACTGATGGTCAAAAATTAGGAAGTTTTGAAGAGGCAATGCAGGTAGAATCTAGGAAATAGTGGGAGCATGGCATGAATGAGAAATTTGATTCCTTATAGAAGAACTAAACAAGAGATTTGGTAGAGTTGCCAGTTGAAATGAAAGCACTGAAAGACGAATGGATTCTTAGGTTAAAGAAAGGAGTGAATGGATAGGTGAGATGGAAGGCCAGGTTATATGGTCTTGAGCAAGCTCCAGGATAGTGGTACAGGTTTGATAGATGTATGACAAAGCATGGCTTTAGTCAATGTCAATGTAACCATTGTGTTTACTTTACCAAGTTGGATAATGATTACAACATTATCTTGTTACTATATGTGGATGATATGCTTGTTGCAGGTGTACACATGCAGGGTTTTTCAGAGCTAAAGGTAAAGGTAGCTCAGAGGTGTGTCAGGAAGGATTCAAGAGCAGAAATCCTTGGCATGAGTTTTTCTAGAGACAGGGAAGATCATAGGTTGATTTTATCTCCAGATGATTGTGTGAATAAGGTAGTGGCGAGGTTCAAGATGCAAGATGCAGAACCGGTTAGCACATCTATGGATGGATAGTTCACATAACAGTGTCCCCAATCACATGATGAGGTTAAGTACATCTGTACTAGACTTGATGTTGCCCAAGCAATGGGAGTTGTCAGCAAGTTTGTAGCCAATCCAAGAAAAGAGCACTGGAAAGCAGTTCAGTGGATTCTCAGGGGTTTGAGAGGGACCAGCAATAGGTTAACATGCTATGCAGGGTCAAGCACTTCTCTACATGGGTATGTAAAATCGGATATGGAAGGTTACTTAGATGACAGGAGTAGCACCACAGGTTATGTGGTGGTTGGTCTTTAAGATTGAACTTGAAGAGGGATACAAGCCAGGAACCAAAATTAGAAGATGTACAGGTATAGGTACAGATGTAGCTATTTATCTCCAAGTGGGAGATTATTAGGTTGTGGAGCTAAAATCTTCACTGATGTAAATGGAGGAGGTTGTAGAGTGTCAGAGCAACTGACGTCGGTTTGATCAACTGATGTCGATCATCTTCAGTGCTTGCAGTAATCAACGTCGATTATGGGTTAGTCGACATCGGTCAGACAGGAACTGACATCGGTAGCCTGTGTATGCATGCATTTGCATGCGTCTCTGGAACTGATCTATTTTTGGACGGACAGTTAGTTTGCATGTAAAAGACTAATTTAAGTCTTCAATCTGCGTTTCTAATTATTGTAATTAGAAGTCTAATTATTGTTTGTATGGGATCTATTTAAGAGACCCATGGGCTGTATTGTAATTAGAGGGATCAAAGAAGGGATCTTCCTGATTGTGCAAGTGTGCAAGACCAGGTTAATCTACAGATGTGCAAGATCAGGTTAGATCTACATGGTGTGTAAGATCAGTTGATCTGTAGGTGTGCAAGATCAGGTAAGATCTACATGGTGTGTAAGATCAGTTGATCTGCAGGTGTGTGTGTGTGTGCAATCAAAGGAGATCTGGAAGTAAGGTCAAAAGAGATCTGTAACACAACAAGGTGCAAGATCAGGTGAGATCTACTTGGAGTACGTTGAGTACTTGGTACTGGCAGTATTGTTACTGATTGGTTGAGTGAACAACAACTCTATGTTTGAGTTGTTTGTTGTGACTTTAGTTGAGAGAGTGAACTCTTGAGGGAAAATTACTGGTATGCCCTAGAGGTGTGGGAGCCTTAGAGGTGTGGGAAGAAGAGTGTGGTACTTCTTCATTATATTTCCTTCTAGATGACTATTAATATAAGATTGTATTGTCTCTCATATTATGTGTTATTTTTGAATTCTAGTTACTTGTTAATTCTGGTTTAATTCCATGTTTAGTTGCTTATACAAAGGTAATCATGTGTGCTCTTATGGAGCGTGGATCCTGACAGATTGACTCGAAAAGAGTCAAGTCCATCCAGGAGCTTACTCTGCCCACGAGTAAGACTGTAGTTCACTATTTCTTTAGAAAAGTGAATTTTTTATGAAGGTTCATCCCTGAGTTTGTTGAGAAGACTCACCACATCGTAAACATGATGAAGGGAAAGGCCACTTTCAGCTAGATTGAAGAAGGCAAATTGGCATTATGGGATATCAAGATAGCTATTGCCCATGCCCCAATTCTGGTTTGTCTAAATTATACCAAGGATTTCACAATGTATAGTTATGCTTTTGAACACACACTTTCAGCAATTCTAGTTTAGTAGAATGAAGAAGATGTGGAATCTCCCATATCCTTCATGAGTTGTCCTCTCAAAGCTTATGAGTTGAAGTATTCAAACATGGAGAAGCATGCTTGTGTGGTGGTCAAGGCAATAAAGCATTTTTGATTTTATATTCTGAATTTCCACGTTACTGTCCTGGTTCTTGATACCACAGTCAAATCCATACTAACTTAGTAGGAGTTTGGAACCAAAAGGGGCAATTGGATTGTTAAATTCTAGGAGTTTGATATAGTTATCAAACCGACAAAGCTTGTGAGGGGAAAGGGACTGTATCAATTGATTGCTGACAATAGACTTGAAGAAGCAGGACATGAAGAAAAAGAAGTGGGAGACACACCAACAGTCTTCTTTGTCTCCACCATGAATGAGTGGTATTCAAGTATTGCTCACTTTCTTACTTATGGTGAATGTCCAGCTCACTTGTCTCATTAAAAAAGGAGGATTGTTAAATTTAAAGATGCCAATTTTGTCCTCTGGAACAACGGTCTGTATAAGAGGAGCCTTGATGGAGTGTTCCTCGCTGCATGGATAGAGAACAACAGCACTAATTTTTTAAGTCTTTCCATGATATGGCCTGCGGAGGACTTTTTTTACTCTTGTAACTGCCCATAAGATTTTGCGAGCCAGGTATTACTGGCCTACTTTATTTCAAGATGCATACAAATGGGTACGAAGGTGTGAACTATGCCAACAGTTCATTGGAAGACCCAAGTTAGCTGCTTTGCCTCTCAAGCCAGTAGTAATAGAAGAACCATTTCAACAATGGGGAATCAATTTCATTGGTGCTGTAAACCCATCTTCAAGTGTTGGGCATGATTATGTTCTCATAGCCACAAATTACTTCACCAAATGGGTGGAAGCAATTCCAACCAAGCATGCTACTTTAGAAGTAGTATACGATTTCTTCAAAGAAAATATCATTTCCATGTTTGGGGTCTCAACTAAAATTGTGACAGACAATGCAGCCTGTTTCACTTCTCATGAAGTCACTCATTTCTATTTTTACTATGGGATTACCCTCTCCCACTCTTTTGATTATTTTCCACAAGGAAATGGCCAAGCAAAATCGAGCAACAAAAACCGGGTGACCATCATCAAGAAGCTGGTGGATGACAACCAACGAACCTGGCATAAAGCATTGGTTGATGCTTTATGGGTAGACAAAATTACACCCAAAAGGGCGATAGGTATGTCACCAATCCAACTTTTGTATGGTCTCGATGCAGAGATACCAATCACCCTAGAATTACTAGCATTAAAATTGGCTAAAGCAGTCAAAGATCAGACGTATGAAAGCTCCATTGACAAGAGGATCATGTGCTTGACTGAGCTTAATGAATAGCAAACTATGATGGTGGACCAAATTGCACAACATCAAAGTCTGGTGAAGAAGCTCATCAACCAGAAAGCAAAAAATCATAATTTTTAGATTAGAGATTAAGTCCTGTTATGGGAGAAGAGAAGAGAACCAAAGGGAATGCATGGAAAAATTGATTCCCTTTGGAGAGGCCCATTTACTATCCATCAGCTCAATGGTGAAAATAGTTTCCTATTGAAGTATCAATATGTCATCCCTTCTCTCTACCTCATGATGGGCAACATTTGAAGTGCTTCAATTCTTGCAGCATAAGATAAGATCATCTGTACATATGTATATTTGAATAGTCTTTAGTCCTATTTTGTTCTTTTCATTTTTATTTTTGTCACCTTTCTTTTTAGATAGCATGACTCCGTAGCCCAATGGCATACTTGAAGGCACTGAAGATTCTAGTTTCTACTCCCCTCAGCTGTTCCAAAATTTCAACTGAAAGAAGTTCCCCAACTGGAGCCAACTTTTGTTCCCAAAATCTGTCACTCATTTTTGGGACAACATATGAACTATTTTGGTCCTGCAGGCCAAAATCCTCTCTTTTCTTCTCAAAAAATTATTCTGAGCATTCAAATTCTTCATTATTCAAGCTTTTTTAGTTAAGGGATTAGTAGGTTCAATAGCTTCAATAGCTTCAACAGGTGAACTCTCTCAATGGAACAAGTTTCCAACACTTAGGCAATTTCAACAAGTTCAACACCTCAATTCAACTAAATAGGTTCATCGACAAGCTTCAAAGAAAGGATTGAACCATTGAACCACTAAACCCCACTTCCAAAAAGTTCATAGGTTCAACAAGTTTAAAGGTTCAATGACGTCAACAAGATTAAAGAGTTAAGCGCTTTAGTAAAAGTTCAAAGTTCAATTGCTTCAGCAAGTTCAATGGCTTCAAAAGACTTAGCAAAAAAAAAAGGCTTGAACCGTTGAACCATTGAACCTTGAACCAAAATGGTTCAACGGTTCAAAGGTTCAATGAGCGGTTGGTTCAAGCGATCAAGTAAATGAGCGGAACACAAGATTGAACCATTAAACCACAGTTGGTTCAATCGATCAGTTCAAAGGAGTGCCCCAAAGCAAAAAGACCAAGTGCCCTTGCGGAGGGTAGTGAACAAAAGCGGGACGAAAAGATATCTTTTGGAGGGATTTTTTGTGACATTTTACAAGTAAAATCCTTCAAACATTTTGTTCGAAGGAATGATCAAAGGCCCGCCAGAGAGCCCAAAGGACAGGTGCCCTTACGGAGGGCACTTAGGTGCCAAAAGGACCTTTGAAACTTTTTTGAAAGGCAATTTTAGAGGCCAAACAACCCTTGCAGAGGGCAGGAAATCACTTGGAAAGAAGGCCGAAAGGGTGAATTTTATTTCAGAAAAATGAACAAGGTAGAAAAGTTGGAATTCCTTCGGATGAATTCTTTCAGACAAAAAGTCAGAAGGAATTCCTTCGAACTTTTGTTCAAAGGAATTCACCCGAAAGAATAAAGCTCGAAGGAATAAGCGGCTAAGGCAAGGGAAGAATTCCTTCAAACATTTTGTCTGAAGGGATTTGAGTTGAAGGACCCCGATGACCGCTCGAAGACCAAGGAGCCCGAAGGACCCCAAAGGGTAGGTACCCTTGCAGGGGGCTCTCAGTGACTAGGAAATAGACCTTCTCAAGGCCTGAAGGGACACCTTCCCTTTGAGAGGTTACAAAGATATTAATCCAAAGGCCTATTTCTATGGACTCTGAAGGAAAGCTTCTGCATACTCATTTCTATAGACTCTGCAAACCCGTTTCTACAAACTCCAAAGGCTTATTTCTATGGACTTAGAAGGTCTATTTCTACAGACTCTGAAGGAATATTTCTATGGACTCTGCAGACATGTTTTTATGGACTCCGTAGGCTATTTTTACAGTCTTTCAAAGCTCAAGAGACTTAGAGAAAACTACATACTCTACAGACTGGTTTCTATGGACTAGTTTCTATAGACTCTGCAAGTTGGTTTCTACAGACTTTATAGGCTTGGTTCTACAGACTAGTTTTTATGAACTCTGCAGACATGTTTCTACAGTCTCTTTCAAAGCTCGAGAGACTTGGAGAAAGCAGGGCTTCTAATGAAGAAGATGAACCGTTGGACCTTGAACCAACAAGGTTCAACGAGTTCTGTTTCTAACTCATTTTTGCTTGTTTACATTCAGAAAAAATAAGAAACTAAAGTTAAATGGTCAGGGGTTGGATGATACCCAAATTAAGTTGCGCACCATATCCAAATGATTGAAGGAGCTCCTCTTTGGCTGTGGAGGATGACACCTATAGATAAAAATAAGACTTAAAGAGAAAAATGTTAGATAGATATATGGTGGACTGCCAAGCACATGCTTGGTCCCGAAAGCGTAAAAGCTACCTTAGGGGATGACAGTCCACTAGTTGATAAAAAGAATGTCATAATAGAAAGAAATAATAAAAAATTTAAAGAAAGAGAAATAGATAATGCGTACTTGATCCTTGTTGTCGGTCTTCCACAATCACCGATGTTGGTAGTTCTGCCGGCGTCAGTTGGTAAAGTTGCCGACGTCGGTTAGGCTACCAACATCAATAGGGGAAATAGGCCTTGATATCGATGTCGGTAGGGGCAATGGGCCTTGGACAGGTTTCAGGGTATGTCTGTGGTCAACAGAATGGTTTGGGAGATTCAAAAGGGTTGTGTAGGGATGTAGGATAGTGGACAGAGTCTTAAGAAGGACAAAGGCAGGGGACAGGTTGTCAAAAATGGGTCAGGATAAAAGGAAGGCTTTTCAACCTCTCTAGGAAGAAAGCCAGATTTGGTCTCAACAGTACTCAGAAATAGCCAATGGACTAATTACCAATGCATTCTAAAAAAATTGAAATATAAACTAGAATAATACTTAGCTCTTGGTGGAGAACCAGAAGTGTAGAAGACTTGTTCCCGTTATGGCTGATGTAGGAGACTTCGTGCAACCTTCTAATCCAATGTCTATAGTGAATTTTGCAGATTTTATTAGCCTGGAGAGTGATAATAGAATACTGATGCCTCGTCCCAAAGCCTGCCTTTGATATGAAAAGAGTCTAGGAGCAAGAGAAAATCGATTCGAGAGCCAGAGAATTAGCATTTGGGGGTCCAACCGAGGTTAGAATTTAGTTTTAAATAACTGACATCGGTGATACCACCGGCATCAGTCGACTGTTGACCGACGTCGGTGACTAGAGAATGGGTAAAAATGCTATTTTTAGCCTTTTGCCCGTTCTTCCATCTACCAAGTTTAGTTGTCATTATTGAATGGTCCAAAGATGGATTTAATAGGTGTGAGAGTTAGTGGCAGAGTTGAAACAGGTCTTAGGTAATTATGATTAGTCATAGGGTGATAAATGGTCTAAAGGCGAGGTATCTGAGGTGAGGTGTCTAGGGTGATGTCATTAATTTAAAATAAGTAATTTATTTTAAATTAATAAAGTGTGTAAGGGACCAAGGGGAGTCGACACAATTTTGGTGTCTACATTAGCCCCTTTTTGTCTTGTTGGTTGTTCTGATGAACTGCAAGACAAAAATAGGAGTAAGTTGCCCCAGGTATGGGATGAAGTATAGGTTGCTCCGGGTAAGGGATGAGGTATTCCCCCTCAAAGCGAGAGTTGAGGGAAGGTAACCTGAAATCGAGTGCCAATTTGATAGGCAGTGGATGGGTATGGTGAAGTTGGAGTGTAAACACTGCAATAGTTGAGATTGCGCGTATACCACTTCAAGCGATGGTTAGGTCAAATTGTCACAGGCAAGGTCGAGGAGTGCTAGAATCGAAATAATTAGTCCCCAACATTTAGTCATAGCTGATTGGGTTATTCGATCAAAGCTGTAGCTCCAATGGTTGAAGCAGACTAAAATCAAAATAACCGATCCCCAGCTTTTTAGTCGTAGTTGATTGGATTATTCAATCAAAGCTGTAGCTCCAATGGTCGTCATGTCCCAAGTATCTTGGGCTAGTAAGTGCTCCTGAAAAATATGAAAAAGTCACAAGTAGTGGGGATCAACTTGGGCGCGATCCAATACTTGTGAGGGTCGTAATGCGGTGTGCATACAATTTTGCTAACTATTCATGAGGTAGCATATATGCAATCAAAACAATCAAGGCATAATTGTCTCAAAAGTGGTCGTGGTTTGAGGAGCTAGTCATGATCACCAAGGTCATTGGTCGAGTTAGGCTGAGATATAAGTCATCTCAAGTGTAGTTTGTTGTGGATGGGGAGATGTATGCGATCTCCAATGTGCCCCATGAGAAGTCTAGGTAACTCATTCAGTATCAGGGCTGATTATTTGGTCATGATTTTGGGTTGGTATAGATAGTTGGTCTATTAGATGGACGGACAAAGGAATGGCCGAGCTAACCTCAGAAGACCCCATGTCAACTGAGTGTTGCCTACATAACCCCTGTTTGAAGGGCCTCAGGCCAATGTAGTTCTCCCCAAAAGGGAAGATAGAGTCAAAGAGGTCGATAATTGGTTTGGTCATGTTAATGGTTTAGCACTTCCCATATGCCTGATGGTACATGCTTGAAATGATGAGTGTATGACAATGTTACAGCCTTTTCCATATTATGTGATGGTGTATTTTGTAACATAGGTTATGTGGTTTTTTATCCCTAGCAAGTTTCCATATTGGTGATGGATGTATGCTAAAAATGAAATGAGTTTATTTATGCTTCAGCATTGTTTGTATTGGTGATGATATATGCTTGACATAAATTATGTTTGGTTGTTAGTTTCCATGTGTATTGTTTTCCATAGAAACTAATATGAATGGGCTATGATAAATAACACAAATTGATATTTACATTAAATAAATCATGAGGTTATGTTAATGGTTACAAAATGTTTTGGTTTGGTTCAGAAAATGATTTAGTTGTATGTGACAAATGTATGTAAGAAGTGAAAGGCGTATGGCTCTTTCATTGACAAGGACCATAATGATAACATAGATAGGGTTGTTGTAAATAAAAGCCCCGTTTAGGCATGATGTCATTGACCATTGTTTGTGTTAAAGAAGTATTCAAATCACTTGATGTTAAGTAAGCTCAAAATCCCTTGGGTATGTTGGGGTAATAGGTTTGATTATGTGAGATGTGAAGATAGTGTAACCCTTTTTAGCAAGGATAACTTTGCCCCTTTGATAGGTGAACCTGAGAATGACTATAGGCAAGTCCATGACTTAATAGTTTGTCAGTCAATTTGCTTTTTTTTTGGTAGACAGATCAATGCGGGAAGTCAATGTGGGGATGTTGTTTTGGTTTGTGGTCATATGTGAAGTTGATCGATGCGATAAGCTTCTGACAGAGTGCTATTTGTAACAAAATTTGGGCATAGCCATCCTTTGAGGGAGTGGTCTATATTTTGCTTTGTTTTGAGGGCTTTGAATAGCTGTCCTTCAAAGGAGCAGTCTATTAACTACATTAATTGATGCAGCTATCCTTCGAGGGAGCAATCTACATTAAGTTTTATGACCTTTAAATAGGTATCCCAGTTTTATATGTTTTATGGACTGAAGTTTTAGTCATGGACTAGCCTATAGAGGTTTAAGGGTTTCCCTTTTAGTAGGACAAAGAATTAATGCAAAAAGGATTAACTAATGTTTGTAGGAAAAAAGGGTTGAAAGGAATAGGAATGAAGATGACAGGGATTACTCAAGAGACGAGCTCAAGTTAAATATCAAGTGAATGAGTACTTGATTAACAGTAGAATGGTCGCAGATGTAAGGCATTAAGGGGCTCAGGTTCTGGCTAGCCTTCAAGAGAAGATAGGCGATAAGTCCCTGATCCATACTTGTGCATTATGATATAAGGTTTGAGCCAATTAGGAGCAAACTTGCCTCGTTTACTTCTTACCATATTGGTCATGTGTTGGTTTTCTTTAAGGACAAGATCCCCAAGTTTGAAATCTCGCTCTTTTAGATTTTTGTTATAGGCACGTTTGATGTGATTTTGGTAGATATGAAGATGATTAAGGGCGGCAAGACGACGTTCGTCAAGTAACTCGAGTTGAGCTAATCAATCTTGATGAAAGTCATCGTTAGAAAATATGTCGTGCAAAGAGATGCATAGAGATGGTATTTGTACTTCAAGAGGCAAGACGGCTTCAGTTCCATATACTAAAGAGAAAGGTGTAGCACCTGTAGGGGTTCGGATGCTAGTGCGATAGGCCCACAAAGCGAAGAAAATGTGAATGTGCCAATCCCTTCCAGTGTCGTTGACCACCTTCATTAGGATTTTGGTTAAAATTTTGTTAGAAGCCTCTGCCTATCCATTGGCTTGTGGGTAATAAGGCGAGGAGACGCTAAGTTTGATGCCAAAAGAGTCACAAAATTTTTGGATGGTTTTGTTTTTAAAAGATTTGCCATTATCGGTGATGATTTTGTGAGGTACACCGAAACGACAGATGATGTGGTGGTTGATGAAGTCGACAATTTTATCAGCTTTAGTGGAGATGAGGGGAATAGCTTCCACCCATTTAGTGAAGTATTCAATCACGGTGATAATAGATTGATGTCAGAGAGATGAATGAGGGTTAATCTCGCTGATTAGATCTAAGCCCCATTGTGAAAAGGGCCAAAAATCCTTAGCAACTAGTAAAGCGTGGCTAGAGACATGAAGTAAGTTAGCGTGTTGCTGGCATTTGATACAATGCCGAACATAGTCGCTGTAGTCTTGGTGATGAGTGGGCCAATAATAACCCAGGTGAAGGATGCATTTTGCAATCGAGTTATCACTGAAGTGTCCTCCACAAATCCCATCATAAACTTGTTTAATGGCATGAGATGTTTCAGTGGAGGTTAGACAT
This sequence comes from Torreya grandis, assembly GCA_037957365.1. NCBI lineage: Eukaryota > Viridiplantae > Streptophyta > Pinopsida > Cupressales > Taxaceae > Torreya > Torreya grandis. Next base: position 1,054,557 of record JARHVA010005801.1, read on the forward strand.
CGAAGAAGGAGGCCATCAAAACTTCTTTTGTAGAGAAGACCCCCTAGCATGGTATATCGAGCAGTACTCTTGATAAAAGCTCGCTATGCATTGCTAAAGAGATCAGGAGGAATGATAGAAAAAGTTAAGTAGTCAACAAGTTGTTTATACCAAACATCGTGTGGACTAGAGTCGATATTGCCGACAAAGTTGATGTTAGTGGAAATATATGAAGGCAATGCCAAATGATGTATCGTGACATAAATTTTTGAAGAAAAAGATGAAAATGGTATGCGTGAGGTGAGAGAGGCCATAGTGTCGGCAAACTTATTTGTAGAGCGAGGAACATTTTGCAAGAGATAATGGTCAAAAGACTCTAGTAATGTGTTAACACGGTGTTTATACCATTGCAAAACTTCGTTTTTGCAAAGATATGAACCGTTAATCTGATTAATGACTAGTTGTGAGTTGCCAAAAATGTTGATTGTCTTGATGCCTAAGGAAATAGTAGTTTGACATCCCAAAATTAAGGCTTCATATTCAGCCATATTATTGGTACATTCAAAGTCAAGTTTAAAAGAGAGAGGCATGGGCTCACCCTTGTGAGGAATGAGAATGACCCCCGCACCTCCACCGAGTTGACATTTGGATCCGTCAAAGGACATTGTCATTTGATAGAATATGTCATCAGTGGAAAGTGTGGCGATAGATTCGTCAGGGAATTCGCAATGAGAGGGTTGGTTGTCAGGTAGAGGGGCACCCGCTAGTTGGTCAGCGATTGTTTGCCCCTTTATAGATTTTTGTTGGATGAATTCTAAATCAAACTCAGCAAGAAGCATGAGCCAACGAGTCATACGTTGGTTTTGGTATGGCTTGGAATGCATGTATTTGAGAGGGTCGGTATGAGTGATGACGTAAGTTTTGTGATTGAGGAGATAATGACAAATTTTAGAGGCGGTAAAGACTAATGTCAAGCAAAGTTTTTTGGTATGAGTATACCAAATTTCATAGTCAATGAGCGTTTGGATTATATAATAAACCGCTTGCTCACGATATTGTTCATCTCGATGCGCGATCATGGCACCTAAAAAATGATTTGTTGCTGAGATGCAAAGATAGAAAGGTTGGTCGTCTTTAGGTGGAATAAGGACTGGTGGAGAGACAAGATAACGTTTAAGAGCCTCAAAAGCCTCTTGGCAATTCTTATCCCAATTAAAGGAGACGTCTTTCTTGAGGAGGTGATGAAAGGGTTGACATCGATTGAAAAGCTGTGAGATGAAGCGACGAATATATTGAAGCTTCCCTTGCAGACTGCGAAGTTGTTTTAGATTGGTAGGTGGCGGCATCTTGAGTATAGCTCGAATCTTAGCAGGATCAATCTCAATGCCACGAAGAGAAATGATGAAACCCAAAAGCTTCCCTGAGAGAACCCCAAAGACGCATTTCTTGAGGTTGAGTCGAACATTATATTGTAGGAGGCGAGTGAAAATTGTTTTGAGAATGTCTAGGTGGTCATGGCGAAGCTTGAATTTTCCCAGCAGGTCATCCACATAGTCCTACATAATTTTGTGGAGGAGATCGTGAAAGATGTAAGTCATGGCGTGTTGATATGTGGCACCTGCATTTTTTAGGCCAAAAGGCATGACCCTATAGCAAAAATTCCCCCATGGGGTGATGAAGGTAGTTTTGTGTTGATCTTCTAGCGCAATCAGGATTTGATTATATCCTGAAAACCCATCCATGAGTGATAGCATCTCATGACCGACCGTAAGATCAACAAGTTGGTCGATGTTGGGTAGAGGAAAATCGTCCTTTGAGCAAGCCAAGTTAAGGTCACGATAGTCGGTACAAATTCAGATCCCCCCAGTTGCTTTGGTGATAGGGACAATATTTGACACCCATTACAGATAATCAATGGGTTGGATAAAGGAGATGGAGAGAAGACGCTGAAGCTCCTCTTTGATAAGGAGTGTAACTCGAGGATGCATCTTGCGAAGCTTTTGCTTGACAGTCTTAGCCTCTGGGTTTGTGATAATGTTATGAATGACAATGTTAGGGTCGATGCCGGGCATATCGCTATAGGTCCAAGCAAAGGCTTTGCTATGATCTGAAAGAAATTTGGTATAGTCAATTTGTTCTTGGGCATCCAAAGATTGACCAATCTTTAAAACATGAGGAACATCGAAAAATGGAAGGTTAATGTCAATGGTCGATTCATTTAACATAACCTACATTTTTAAAGGAAGGGATCGTTGAATGAAGGAGTCATCCGCACCCATGTAGGTGAGAATGGCGTCATCATCTACGCATTGGATAGTGTTGATGGTAGCAGATTCATCATCTATCATGTTTAGATAAATGAGAGGGAGAGACCTGGATACCCCACCTAGTTGATAGGTTAGGGGTTCTAAGCGAATGGCGTTTATGCAAAAAAAAACTAGGAGGGATAGAAACCACTAACTCCGTAGGTGAAGTTGGGGGAATAGGCGAGTTTGGAGGTAATTATTCTATGATAGGTTTGAGGCGAGGGTTTTTAAAAGTTTCAGTAGGTTGTTCAAAACTCAGGCCATGTCGCTTCTTGGTATTCTTTATGGCCTCGTCATTTGGTGGTTCGACGGGCTGGTGGGAGCCTTGTTCGTAGTGCCCAAAGCCAAAGCCCTTCCATCCACACCTATAAAGATAGGTATGGGCAAAGTTTGGGTTGCCAATAAAAGAGAAGTCAGACGTAAATAGTTGGGGTGATGAAAGAGGATTCCCATCAGTGGGAGCTCGATCTAACCCTCTATAGATGAGATTTGTTTGAAGATTGGGAGGACCATAAGGGACGACCATTTTGATACGATGGTCATAGCTAGGATTGTGATGAAGTTGTCCATACTCTTGAGGACTTTGGAACATGTCTAAAGTGAGTAAACGATACTCCCCAAGTGAAAGACATTGGAAGGTATCTTCCATGGGGTCTTTTGTTGTCACTTGAGGAGGTGGTATAGGTGTAACCGCCGTTTGCATACTTGTTGAAGCTTCCACGGATGGAGGTGGTGTTTGGGTCGACATTTTTAAAGGAATGAGAACATCGTTGGGTTGATAAGTTGTGTTGCATGTTTTGAAAGGGGAGGGGTCTGCGGGAATGACATGGACTTGACCGTCATGTTCAAATTTGACACAACGGTGTAATGTAGAAGGGACACAGGCCATGGCACGGATCCAAGGTCATCCTAATAACATGTATTGGAACTCCCCTTCGATGATGTAGAAGAGTTCTGGGATTATTCGTGGGCCAACATGAATATATAAGACGACGGTGCCAATGGTAGTGGCGGTGGAGTCATTGAAAGATCAAAAAATTGCGTCAGTCTTTGACATACAATTCTTTGGGAGGATTAATTGGTCAATGGGATGGGTGGAAATGATATTGATGCTGGCACCCCCATCAATCATAACTCGCTTAACGCAAGTTTGATCAATGTAGGCTGTGATGAAAAGGGCAGCATCCTGATCTTCCAAGTTGGAGGTAAGAATTTTAGAATCACTAAAGGTAATAGAGGCGACAGTGGGTAATGATTGGACTAAGGCAGCTAGTGGTTGGGGGTCCTCAGGTTGGACCTCCACTGCCTGTAAAGCTTTGATTAAAGCTTGGTGATGTTGTGGAGAGATTTGAATGAGGTCATATAAAGTCATTTTCACGAGAGTTTGGTGAAGTTGTTTCACCATAGAATCATGGATTACTTCTGAAGAAGTTGGTTGGGATGTACCCAAGATAGAAATCTTGGGTTTGGATGGTTAAGCAGGTTTAACAAATGGGTAGGTCCAAAGAATAACAACTTTCTCTTTTGTTTTATCCTTTAAAGTTTGTGACCTAGTGGCCACATTGATGGTGTTAATCTCAAATAAAGGGGGCGAAGGGGGTAAAGCGACCATAGTCTGATGATGGAATCCCGATGAAGGTGGAGATGTTGGAGAGACATTAGACGAAGTTGGAGATATGTTGATAGTATCCTCAACAAGAAGGGTGTCTTTTTCCATGTATTGGTGAATGACAACCTTTAGGGCACAACAATTTTTAGTGTCATGTCCAGGTGCGCGATGATATAGGCAAATTTGGGTGTCATTGAACCATAATGGTTTTGATCCGAGAGGTTGAAATAGTTTAATAGGCAAGAGAGTGATGCTATAAGTTTGCAAAAGTCGGCGTAGTATCAAAGCATATGAACCCATAATGGGTTCGTGCTTGTTGATGCACTAGGTGTTGATGACTTTTGTTTTGGAGTTGTTTAGGGAGATTTTCGTACCATCTTTTTGTTTGGCAGTGTGGATATTTGTGTAGACGACACTTTTTTTCGGAGGGGTGCCAAATTTTTTAGAGGAGGTATGTTTTTGGTAGGTAAAGGGAGTAATGGAGGCAATTTGTTTTTGCTAAGTGTTGGAGTAGGGAGTAATCCTATTAAGGTAGAAGGGTGTGGGCCCAAAATAGAGGGCAATGGTGATGGTGGAGGAGGAGTTCTCCGACGTGATTTAGTAGCCTTCTTTGATACGGTGTGAGGACTACTACTGTGGAGGGCGAGGTTCAAATCTACCTTCACTTGTGGGTGAGTGAGGTTCGATATGGGGTGAACACCAAGAGATTTAACCTGTTTTGGTATAGTGGAAGTTTGTGAGGGTTTAGGATCAGATGTGGATGGTTGAGCTTCTAAAGATTTGGAAGTAGAAGATCGATCTTGTGACTCTTGGAGAATTTGTCACAGAAGGGTCGATAGTACGAGATGAAACGGGATGTGTAAAATAAGGAGCTTTGAGTCGCTCTCATAATGCCTCATGTTCTAAGTTCATCGAATGGAGAAATCCTAAGTTCTCAGCCAATCGAGAGAATGGTTTTGAAGATGTTTGATGAGGCTTTGGTTTTTTAGAAGATGTGGGTGGTTGTGAGACCAAAAATGTGTTAGATGCAGGGATCTCGGGCCAAAGGCGTGAGAGAGCCATTACTGGATCGTCTTCGGTCAAAGTAGGTGAAGAGAAAAGTTCTTCCCCTGGTGGAGAAGGAATTAGAGAATGTGACTCCTCAAGAGGATAAAGGGCAGGGATGATCATACCTTCTACTTATGGTCATCCATTGGTAGTAGGAAGGATGAAGGTGGGGCTAATGGCATTACTATGGTTAAAGTGTCCTCTAATATAAGAGGGGTAAATGGAGGACTATTAGGAGAAGAAGGCTCTTCTTCCTGTGGTGGAGGGATAGGTCGACTAACCTCTTTGGTTTGTGGAAGAGGTTGGTTAAGGATGAAAGGTGAAACCATATCGATCGTGTGTATATTACGCTCTTGGGGGTCTTCGGCTGTGGTCTGAATATTATTTTGACTAGGGGGATGGTTAGGGAAGGGTTGTCTAAAAATATTTATGTTTTGGTTAGGTGGCGCGTTTGGGTTATCCAAGACAATATCACCTTTATCTAACATGTCCTAAATGACATTCTTGGGGTTTTACAATTGTCTGTGTCATGGCCTTTGACACGGTGATAATTACAGAAGTCATTCTCCCTATACCATGCAGAGATGGCACGCAAGGGATCAAATTGAAGTGGTGGTCGAATTTGGGGGAGGTTGAGGGCTCCCTATTTGACTAGTTTATCCAACACAGATGCGTATGATTCTCCTATTGGATTATATTGACGTTGTACATATCATTGTTGGAATTGTCGTGTAATGCTTTGAGATGTGGAAGATTCAGATTGGTTAGTTGTGGTCGATGACGATGATCTAAGTACCACAGCATTTGCCGATCCCTTGGATTTAAAATTGGAAAAAGAGGATTTGGATGGAGGGTCATTTGATTTTGCATTAGTATTTTTACTACATAGTTTGACTTTGTTTTCTTCTACAGCATGGAGTTCAAGCTTCCTAGCCATCGTGAAAACTTCGTCAAATGTATGAAATGTTTGGACCCGCAAAGTAGATGAGATGTGTTTGGCACATGCTTGTGAAAAGAGCTCAATGAGCTCAAGTTGAGGTAAAGAAAAGGAGAGTTGGTTGATTAAACTTCTCCATCGAGCAAGGAAATCAACTATTGATTCATCGTCAAATTGTCTAATAGAATATAGGTCCGTGATGGAGACCTTTTTAGTTATGTTAATTGAAAAGTGGTCAAAAAATAGTTGAGCTAGTTGAGTGAAGGTAAATAGAGAGTGACTGGTAATAGAACTATACCAATCGAGGGCAGCACCAGAAAGTGACATGAGAAATATGCATAGTAATAACGCATCATCATGTGCTATAAGGTAACAAGCGTGTCTAAACGCTCGTAGATGTTGCTGTGGGTCCTCTTTACTCTGAAAGCGAGTAAACTTGGGAAGTTCTCACTGACTAGGATATGGTCAGATTTGGACCGAATGATGAATAGGTTCATTATAGATTTATTCATATGAGAAAACATTTCTTGAACCCGAAACGGATGTCTCAAGAGTAGACATCTTATCCATCAACATCTTGATTAGATCAGTTGATGGATTTGCAGGTGGGGCACCCCCTATATTGTAAGGCATTTGGAAGGTGTTAGGTGGAGCATATGACATAGTTGGTTACGCTTGTATAGGCGCAACATATTGGTAACTAGTCATAGAGACTGATGTTGAAGTCAAGGGTGGTTGTGTCATAAAGATAGAAAGCACAACTTGACTTGATGTCGCCAAAGGTGGTTGGATGGTGGCAACACTAGCCAAAGGATAAGTAGTCACTCTTATATTTATGGGTACAAGAGTAGGTGGGATGGAGACAATTAAGTCCTGGAATGGTGTAGAACTTTGTTGAATGGTTTGTGGTTGAGGGGGTACAGAAACCCCAATGGAGGTAGGTCCAAAAATAGAAGGAGAGGCCACACTTTGAAAATTGGTCATGGTCGGGTTGTTAGTTGAGGCAATGGCCTGGGTGACCATGGGTTGGGTTACGAAGGCTGTTGATATGATTGTCGTTTCAACTAAGGAAGTTGGCATCCCATAAACTGGGTTGCCTGAAGGATCTCGCATTTGAATTCTCGCGAGATAGTGCTGAAGAGCCTTGACATTGAGGTCAAGGAACCTTTCAAAGTCTTGGTCCCCTTCGAGAACAATAGGGGGTTGAGTTGGGGTTGGTTGGATAGGAGTACGTTCAGTTTTTGAATTATACTCCATTTGGGGACTTGATAAAGAAGGTGAAGGCGGGAGTGGTTATTGCCTTGCATGGTCAACAAGAGTTTTGGTTTGACTACGTGTTTAAACCATCCAAGGCAAAATAGATTCAGGTTCTAAAAACTGTATGTTTCAGCCTCAAAAAACCAGAATTTGTTTTTGACAGCAAAAGAGGTCAGGTGTTTAGCTTGTTGTTTGAGAATAATTTTTTTTGACAGTGATCAACGTCGGTAGAAAAATTGATGTTGGTGAAGTAAGTTGTCGACGTCGATCAAATAATCGATGTCGGTGAAGATCAGTTGCCGACGTCGATGGAAAAATTGATGTCGATTACTATGTATTTCCAGAAACTCAAAAAACTAAAAGTTTTTGGAAGAAAGAAGAAAGTTTTGAGTTGTTTTTGGAGCTCAGAATAATGCGTCCTTACCAGCTCAAAAAACTAGATAAAAATAGAAAAGTAGATGAAGGCAAGCAACCTCTAAACGTCAAATTCCTAAGAATAAATTTTAGAGTCGTGTTGGCTTATGCCTTAGAAGAATAAGTTTGGGAATTGGGCTCTTAAAACGGGTCCTTAAAGAGGCAGTCTAAGGTTGGTTTCAGGTTAAGTTTTAGTGCTCAAAATCTGTATTAAGTTCCGTACGTGGCCTGGTGCTAGGAGCTTTCTCCCCTCACTTCATGAGCCCAGAGCCATGCTAGGTCGCTTAGCCAATATATAATTCCCCTAGAGTTTATACTCTGCCAGAGAACAGAGTGGGTTCTCTCTTTGGTAGTGAAGTCCAAGTAGGATCGCCAGGAAGGGTAAGGTATCCACTAGGTGATGAAATCCTAGTCAGGCTTTGTCTCAGGTATGTTTAGATGTTTAGTTTGATGTGCTTGTGGTCTGGATGTGTAACATATGTGCACTATGATTTATTCATAATGCGTTTTTAATTATTAGATGAGCTAAAAATGCATTCAAGTAGGAATGAGATGCAATATAATTTTAATCCAAATTGAAATGTTTTGTTCAGATGCAAACAAGTGAGGAAGAGGTTAAGAGCATGAATTTCACTACTCTAAGATGCAGGAAAAAGGTGACAAGAAGAAAAAGAAAGAGGTTCTTTTTATGATTTCTTTTCAAAATAAAGAGATAGAAGGAGGATGTGAAAAGAGAATCTAATGCACTTATATGAAAGTCTGCCTTTTAAAAGAAATGAACCCAAGGAAAACTCCAGGGTCTCATCGGGCGTGCCAGAATGTTTCTAACTCATTTTTGCTTGTTTACATTTAGAAGAAATAAGAAACTAAAGATAATGGTCAGGAGTTAGATGATACCCGGATTAAGTTGCACACTGTATCCAGACGATTGAAGGAGATTTTCTTTGGCTGTCGAGGATGACACCTGTAGATAAGAATAAGACTTAAACAAAAAAATGTTAGATATATGGTGGACTGCCAAGCACATGCTTGGTCCCGAAAGCATAAAAGCTACTTTAAGGGATGACAATCTACTAGTTGATAAAAATAATGTTGTAATAGAAATAAATAATGAAAGACTTAAAGAAAGAGAAATAGATAATGTGTACCTGATTCTTATTGTCAGTCTTCCATAGTCACCGACATCGGTAGTTCTACCGGCATTGGTTGGTAAAGTTGTCGACGTCGGTTAGGCTGTCGATGTCAGTAGGGGCAATGGGCCTTGATGCCGATGTCGATAGGGGCAATGGGCTTTAGATAGGTTTTAGGGTATGTCTATGGTAAGGAGAATGGTCTGGGAGATTCAAAAGGGTTGTGCAGGGATGCAGGATAGTGGACAGAGTCTTATGAATGACAAAGGTAGGGGACATGTTGTCAAAAATGGGTCAGGATAAAAGGAAGGCTTTTCAGCCACTCCAAGAAGAAAGCCGGATTTGGTGTCAACAGTACTCAGAAATAGCCATTGGAGTAATTACCAATGCATTCTAAAAATACTGAAATATAAACCAGAAGAATACTTAGCTCTTGGTGGAGAACCAGAAGTGTAGAAGACTTGTTCCTGTTATGGCTGATGTAGGAGACTTTGTGCAACCTTCTAATCCAATGTCTAGAGTGAATTCTGCAAAGTTTCTTAGCCTAGAGAGTGATGATAGAATGCTGATGCCTTGTCCCAAAGCCTGCCTTTGATATGCGAAGAATCGAGGAGCAAGAGAAAATTGATCCGAGAGCTAGGGAATTAGCATTCGGGGGTCCAATCGAGGTTAGAATTTAGTTTTAAATAACCGACGTCGGTGATACCATCGGCGTCGGTCAACTATTGACCGATGTCAGCGGCTAGAGAATGGGTAAAAAGGCTATTTTTAGCCTTTTGCCCGTTCTTCCATCTGCCACGTTCAGTTGTCGTTGTTGAACGGTCCAAAGATGGATTTAATAGGCGCGAGAGTTAGTGGGAGAGTTGAAATAGGTCTTAGGTAATTATGATTAGTCATAGGGTGATAAATGGTCTAAGGGTGAGGTATCTGAGGTGAGGTGTCTAGGGTGATGTCATTAATTTAAAATAAGTAATTTATTTTAAATTAATAAAGTGTGCAAGGGACCAAGGGGAGTCGACACAATTTTGGTGTCTACAAGTTCAATGGTTCAAAGAAAGCTCTGAGTAAAAGGAAGAGGTGAAAGATTTTAGAGACGAGTTCAAGGAGATGGTTCAACCAACAAGCAAAGAAGCGAATGAACCAAGGAAGTGATGGAACCAAGAAGCCAAAAAGGCCACCTGAACTGTTGAAATAGTAGACCAATGACGTCCCCGCAGACGTCAAATTCAGGGTAATGAAATGTTCATTGATTTTCAAAAGTGGCACAAAACTTGAAAACAAACTCAGTGACTAGTTGAAGAGGGAGTCGAAAGGCCAGTAGAAAGGAGAAAAGATAGCTTGAAAGCTCAAATTACAATAGAAAAGAGGAAAAAACTAGAAATATCTACATATTAGTTATTCCAGTAGGTGAAAAAGTCCACCAGGCAGATATTTTGGCTTGTAAACATTGAAGATGCAGCTTGTTTGTCTCCCTTGGAGTAAAGTTGAAGTGGACAACTGCGTAGATACCAGATGACCCAGGCTCAAAAGGAGACATTTGAGATGACTTGACATGCCACAGTTAAGGTAACTGCCTTGTTCTATCATGGCCCTTTGACAAAATTGAAGACGCATTCAAAGCATTGAATACAATATAGGTCGCTCCATGGAACAAAGCACCAAGCCTTTCTTGGCTACTATATATTGTAAACTCTTATTTTATGTAGAGGATATCTTTATGAATATAGAAGCAAAACTCTACCCAAATTGAAAGGCTATCACTAAGACTTTGAGCTCAGGTTAATCATATTTCTTTATTTTGAATGAGAAAGCAAGTCACTTTCAGACTTTGTGCTATCATGGCTTGTGTCATTTAGGGAATAGTTCTTATGTCTATTTCCTGAATGTGTTCTTGTCCATTGAATGAAATAAGCAAAATTAGTAGAAATAATCAAGAAGGTGTTCTGAAGCCAACTGTGGAAAGACTTTATGCTATCTATAATTGCCTTTAGTGTGTTTGTCTATTTTTTATTTCTGTGTAAAAGAGGCGACTTTGTGCCCTCATTGTCTTTCGTATTACACTCTTGGACAGTCGACGTGGAGACTTTATGCTACATCTCAGTCTGTTGGTTACTCTGCACCATTGTTAATAGTTATTTGTCACTACCTGAAAGAACTCCTGTTATTTCTTGTAAGACCACTTCTGAAAGAAGATAAGTGCCTTCAATGTTTTCACCTGGATTTATTCTTTGTCTATGAACATCATCTCTGAAAAAAGAGAGATGGATGGTGTTACCCTACCCTGAGTGTTATTTTTTGCATATATATATATATATATATATATATATATAACCCCTTATATTTATAAGGAACCTCTCCTTGATGAGAGGAGAGATTTGTCCCCTTTTGATGTGGTAAACCTACACACTAGAACGACCAATTTCCTTAGGATGTGGTTAAAGAGACCTATTTTGCTCATTAGCTAGCTGGTGACAAAATATTCACCCAACAAACTGAACGTTTCAAAGGCCCACCAAAAACCTGAAGGACAAGTGCTCTTACAGAGGGCACTTAGGAGCCAAAAAGACCTTTGTAATTTTTTCGAAAGGCAACTTGGAGATCAAATAGCCCTAAAGGCCAAAAAGAAGAACCACTGAGAAAAGAGTGCAAAGAGCTAACAAAGCTGAGAATACAGCCCTGAGAGCTCAAATTCTAGGAAAAGACAAAAATAGGAAGAGACAAAGCTAGAAAAAGACAAAAGTTAAAATAAACTCAGTGACCAGCTGAAGAGGGAGTTGAAAGAGCCAGTAGAAAGGGAAAAGATAGCCCAGGAGCTCAAATTACAACAAGAAAGAGGGAAAGACCATAAATATCTGTGCAAAAGTTATTCCAATAGGTGGAACAGTCCATCAAGTAAATGTCTGAGCTCACAAGCATTAAAAGGTGCAGCCTATTGGTTGAATATTTTGTCGATCAACGTACTGATAAACAAAATAGGTCTGATCAGCCAAAAGAAGAAGATTAGTCATCCAAATGTGTGGGTTTACCACATCAAAAGGGGACTAATCTCTCCTATCATCAAGGGGAGGTTCCATATATATATATATATATATATATATATATATATATATATATATATATATATATATATATAAACAAAAAATAATACTCAAGGGTAGGACAAACCATCCATCTCTCTTTCTTTAGAGATGATGTGTGCAAATCAAAGGAAAAACTCAAGGGAAATGACAGACAACACTCCTATTCTTTCAGAAGTACTATTCAGCAAATCACAATAGTACTCCTAGTAGTAAATGCAAAATGTAGCAAAGGACGTAGTAACTGTTGACGTAAGAAATTGCACCCTTTGGCAGGAAGTCGAGCTCCTGCCTTCTCCTTGCAACATGGAAACTCCTCTCTCACTTGTGGGACTAGCGAAGCTGGAGGGGAGAGTCTCTAGATAAGGGCTAGTTCTCTTTGATGCATCGTGTTTGTTCCAGCAAGTGCAAATACATATATATATATATATATATATATATATATATATATATATATATATATATATATATATATATATATATATATAAGGGGGGGTGAAAAGAGAGAAAGATACAAAAAAACAAACTACTCTAAAGAGGTGATGCACCAAAATAAAGTCAACCTTCTCACATCCACTCTTGAATTCAGACAAATGCATACATACACTTCACACTTGGCAGAAGGACCAGGCTGCTAGAAACTGGCAGGGAGGCCTTAATGGAAAATACAAAAAATAGAGATCACCAAAGGTGTTGTGAGACACACACTTATGTAGTAATTTCCTCTATTTCGCACTTCCAAATACTGCTCTTCTCTAGTCAGCTGCAGAGATGGCACGTTGTAGACAACAGGTATGCTGGTGTTGACACTGTGAAAGCATCAAGAAATAATGACTGAACACAAAACAAACACTCAAGACATACTCGGATATGTCTATCCAAAATGGAGGTAAAAACTACTTTTATTGATTAAGGTGAAATTTTTGCCAGGGCTACGCCTTGTTAAAATGAGGAAGATCTCCTTTATAAATGACAAGTTCACAATATATAGGAGAAGCAAGGAGGCCCATTTGGTACTCCTTGCTTACAAGTGGCCTATCGCGTCCCTTCATTGGGAAGAGGAAAACACTGTTGTCGATGTCATCTTTCTAGAAGAGGCCTGCTGGAACCATGTTGTATAATCACCAAATTTGACTTTGACATTCAAGCATTAATGTGGAAACACAGGCTGCCTCTCTTTTTCTACAACAGATTGAGATTTGTCCCCTTTTAAATGCATGGGCCATGTCATTTATTGTTTGTGCCATTTGGAGATTATCAGGTAATAAATCACCTTCCCCTTGCCACTTGGACTGCTTCGTCTCTTTCCTATCTTGTCACTTTGTCCTTTTCTCTTTCTTGTCTTTTCTGGCTCCTTCAGCCCTTAGGCTATCTTCTTGTGGGTCGCTGCATTGCTGAGCCTTTTCCATGGTTAGCGCTCCTTTGGTTCGAAAGCAAACGGCTAATTCTCTTCCTTAAAGTTGACGGTGTTCGAGACATTAACGCTTTGGCAATTTCCTTCTGGGTTTTTCATTTTTTTGTTCCTTCTGTGGGTCTCTCCTTTGTTGTCATCCCTTTTCTTGTTCTTCACTTCCCCTTTATCTTTGGGGTGCCTCATTGAATCGACCTATTAAACCGAAATTGGTTCAACGGTTCAATGGTTCAACGCTGCGCGCCGAGCCAATTAAACTGAACATTGAACCACTTATTTTGAATCAAGCTCGTTGAACCAAGCCATTGAGTCGAAAATGGTTCAACGGTTTAATGGTTCAAAGCTGTTGAATTGAGGTGTTTGAACTGAGCGATGAACTCTTTGTCAAACTAAAGGCCGCTGAACCGTTTTGAACTTTGCCGATTGAAGTCTACATTGAACTTAGCTGATTGAACCAAAGCCAAAGAACTTGAAGCTCGAACCAAGCATCTGCAAAGCTTGTAGAAACTTCTGGACTTGTGCAAAATAAAAAATGAATTGGCCTTAAACGGCAGGGAGAGAAGTTGATCAAAATTTTGCTTGTGGGCCAAATTGGCGATTCACATGAGAAGCATGCCTGTTATACTTAGAAGCCAATTGCCTTGCAGTCCATTGGACGCGAAGTCAGATGCAGCTATGAAAGAGTTAGCAACAACCCCAAAGATCTGAGAATCAAACATGAATCTTTTTACCCCACATGCAAAGGGAAATACACAAGGCTAAAAATGCTATTTGTGCAATTGTACTTAGGCAAAGTATTAAAAAAACTAAAAACAAACTACTATATACAGCTAACTAGGTATTCTAACCTCCCTCTTAGATCGAAGGGAAAATTTCTTAAGTCCCCTTCCTGGCAAGAAGACTTATGGTGCCAGGCAAGTAGCTGAATGAAAAAGAGATTTGGTGACTTGTTCCTCTTGCCTGTCACCTGGTTTGGCTGGAATCTGAGTGGATCAGAATCGAACATGCTCCTGACATATATGTACTATGTTTGTCCTAGGAAGCTTGTTAAATGATGGTCCCTCATATTGGTGCTCTTCACGAAGAAATCAATGGCTACTGACTCATCACCAAAAGCCCTTTGATCTGCACATTCCTTCTGTAATGTATCATGGTCTGATTTGTCTGCTTCTGCCTTGTTGAAGACTTTGTCACACTCGTCCTCTGCTTCCTCTTGGCCTTCTTGAAGAAGGGTGACTGTTGTGATGTCTGAAATGGAATCACAAACTGATTGTTCATCCCACAGAACATCGCCTCTTTCTTCAAAACTCTCTTCTTCAAGGCATTCCTCCAGGAAGATAGACCTCTCCTTTCTTTCCTCCAACTCAGACTCCTCAGCGTAGTCATCTGCATCATCAAAATAGTAAGGAAGTTCATCAAACAAAGGGGAAGAGAGTTCACCATGCATTTATTCCCCCTCGTATTACTAGAACATCTGCATATATGCAAGACCTGCATCTTCTCCATTGATAATGGTGTCTTCACAAAAAGCATCAATGATGATTTCTTCTTCGTTGTCGCTCATGACAGCCTCTTGGAGAACTGCAAATTGGATCTTCTGCTCCTCACCTGCCTCTTGCAAAACAAGTTCCTCCTTGAGAAGGGATGAAGTGGGAAAAACACTTGGAAGAGGAGGCAGTCTTTGAGCTAGAATCGAATGATTCTCCTCCTTCCACTTGGTCAGCACTTCATCAATATCAGGTGTGGCCTGATATTTATCTTGGAAGTGTGTAGATGGGGTGTGTTCAGACATGGAATGTGTTGTTTGGTCTGAACCATCCATCACATATTGGCTGAGGAATCTCTCTCTGGATTCCAACTCTGTAATTCTCCTGGCTAGATCCTCTTGGAAGAGCTTTTCCTAGAGGTCGTCAGCATTATCATGAGTAGGAGCAGCCTCAACTTCTTCAAGGTTTTGAGAAAAACCTTGCTTCTCCTCCTTCCTGCCCCTTGCTTCTCCTCCTTCCTGCCCCATGATTCTACTAAAAGCAATTATGGGGGCACAAAGTCTCTCCACAATTGACTCTTCACGACACCTTCCTGACTGCTATCACTAATTTTGCTTGTTGAAGTAAAGGAACAAAAGATATATTAAGGAAAAAGACATAAGAATAGTTTCCTCAACAACAAAGATATCATGGCACAAAGTCTGAAAAATCACTTGCTTTCTTATTCCAATAACAAAATATGATCAACAAACTGAGCTCAAAGTCTCAGAAGTGCCTTTTAATTTGGGCAGAGTTTCATTCTGATTGTCAAAAAGAGATCCATTTACAATAGAAGAGAGTCCCTTATATAGCCTCTTCAAGAAGGACTCGAGAATAGTAACACATCATGTTGCATTGAAATCTATTAAGAAGACAAGCTGGAACTTAGGGGCGTTTACCCATTTTATTTTATCAATGAAGAGAAACAAGTCACACTATTGAAAGTTTGCAACTTTCAATGTCCATCTAGCGATTTGATCCTATCTTCTTCGCTCCTCCTTTTTTGGTTAATTAAATCAAGTCTTGGATTCAATTTGTTGTTCTATTCCTTCTTCAGTTTCTGTTGGTCTTGGCCTTAAAGCCTGTGAATGCATTCGAGTCTATAGATTCAAATGATCAACAACTATTTTATGAGCTTTAAAATTGACATTCACGCACCCGTCACTATGTTTTCAACAGCTGATTCACTGTCTTGAATTTGACGTCTTCGGGCACGTCACCCCTTGGTCCTTCTTCAACTTTTCTATCTTTCTCAAAAAGAACCTACCCTTTCAAGCCTTAATAAATTATTTGATTTGGGTCGAGAAGAGCCCCCCGCAAAGGTATATGCCCTTCGAGCGGTCTTCAGATGGCCTTCAGGGTTCTTTATTCTGGCGGGTCGCTAAATTCTTCCTTCAAATTTCTCATTTTATATCTTCCTGAAGGGAAGGTGACCCTTCGGCTTTAGGGAAATGTCCTTCAATTTGGCAGCCGAGAGTCCCTTGCAAGGGCACCTGCCCTTCGGGGTCCTTCGACAGCCTTTTTCTTAGCAAACTATTTCTCGGGCTTTCTTGCAGACAATTTTCGCAGGTATTTTCCCCAGGCTTTCTCCGCAGGTGAATTCCCGCAAACAAAAAATTTGGGGACAAATTCCTGCAGACAAATAGTCCATGGAAATTTCCTGATCACTTTGCCTTTGTAAAACCCTTCGTGTTTTTCTGCCCGCGGCTTGTCTGAATTCTTTCAAAAAAATTGTCCGAAGGAATTCCTTCGGACAAAAAGTTTGAATGAATTATTTCTTGCCTTAGTCTTTTTTGAATTCCAAAATAATTACCTATGTGGCCTTCTTTGAAAATGACCCTTCTAAAAGGTGCTTTCGTTGACCAAGTGCCCTCCACAAGGGCACTTGTCCTTCGGGAGGCTTCTTTGAACTTTTGCATTTGAAACACTCCTTTGAACCGTATGAGTGAACCGCTTGGTTGAACCAAGCCATTGAATCATTTCATTGAACCAAACATTGAACGACTCCATTGAACCAAGTCGATGAACCGCTCTGTTGAACCACTTTGTTGAACCAAGTTTTGGTTCAATGGTTCAAACAAAGCCTTGAACCGACTGACGAACCATTTGTTTTAACCAAAGGATGAACCAAAGTGTTGAAACAAAGCGAATGAACCACCTGAGTGAAATAAAGCATTAAACTACTTGGTTGAACGAAGCCATTAAACCATTTATTTGATTGAACTCACCTTTGAACCAAAAGACGTTGAACCAACTGTTGAACTAAGCTTTGGTTCAATGGTTCAAATGAAGCCTTAAACCAAAGCACTGAACCATTTGATTAAACCAAAGGATGAACCAAAGCGTTAAACCTTTTAAACTTTGAATTCATTGGACCTTTGAACCAAAGTGGTTCAATGGTTCAACGGTTTTAGCTTTCTTTGCTTAGATGCTTGCTGATGAAGATTTTTGATTGAATCAAGGTACTGAAACAATCCCAAAAATGACCAAGTGTTAGAAACTAATTCTTTTGGTTGAACCTGCCTACAGAGTTCATAGAAAGCAAGTTCGTAGTTGTATCTAACCTTGAAAGAGTCTGTAGAAATCAATCTATGAAGCCCGTTGAACTTGGCCTGTAGAGTCTGTAGATTTCTCTTCCTACTAAGTATGTAGATTCAAGCCTGTAAAGTCCATATAATCAAGCCTGTAGAGTCCGTAGATTTCTAAAAAGCTTGAAAAATGAGGAATTTAAATGCTCAGGACAAATTTCAAAAAGGGAAGAGACAATTTTGGTCTATAGGACCAAAATAGTTTAAATGTTGTCCCAAAAATGAGTGATATTTTTGGGAGACAATAGCTGGCTCCAATTGGAGAACTTCTATCAATTGCAAAAAAAATGAAGGGAGTAGAATCTAGAATCTCAAGTGTCTTCATGTGTACCATTAGGTTACGGAGTCATGCTACCCATAAATGAAAGGCATTAAAAAAAAAAGAATTAAAAACTTTACAAATATACATATATACAGATGCAATGATCTGATACTTCAAGAGTTGAAGTGTTTTAGATGCTACCCATTTTGAGGCAGAGAAAAGAGTGTGCCATCTTGATATTTCAGCAGAAAGTTATTTTCACCAATGTGCTGATGAATTATAAACGGGCCTCTCCAAAGGGAGTCAAACTTTTCATGCATCCCCTTTGGTTCTCTCCTTTTGTTCCACAGCAGGACTTGATCTCCAATCTAAAAATCACAATTTTTATCCTTCTCGTCAAAGAGTTTTTTTACTAGACTTTGATGAGTAGTAATTCTATCTACCACCATACTTTTCTGTTCCTCTAGCTCATTCAGACACATGATTATTTTATCAAGAGAGCTTTCATATGTCTGATCTTCAATTGCCTTTGCCAATTTCAAGGCTGGCAATTCCAAGGTGATTGATATCTCAGCATTGATACCATAAAGAAGTTGAAAAGGAGACATACCAATTGCCCTCTTTGGTGTGATTCTGTTTGCCCATAGAGCATCAATCAATGCTTTATGCCATGTTCTTTGATTGTCATCTGCTAGCTTCTTGATGATAGTTACCAGGTTCTTATTACTTGATTCAGCTTGTCCATTCCCTTGTGAAAAATAATCAGAGGAATGAGAGAGTATAATTCCATAATGGAAATAAAAATGTGTAATCTCCTAGGAGGTGAAACAAGCTGCATTATCAATAATAATTTTGATCGAAATTTCAAACCTAGAAATGATATTCTCTTTGAGTACAACTTCTGAAGTAGCATACTTAGTTGAGATTGCTTCTACCAACTTGGTGAAATAGTTAGTTGTTGTAAGGACACAATCATGTCCAACACTTGAAGATGGGTTTATAGTCCCAATAAAATCAATCTCCCATTACTGGAAAGGTTCTTCTATGATCACTGGCTTGAAAGGCATAGCAACTAACTTGGGTTTTCCAACAAATTGTTGATAGAGTTCACATTTTTTCACCCACTTATGTGCATCTTGGAAAAGAGTTGGCCAGTAATACTTAGCTCACAGAATCTTGTGAGCAGTCACAAGAGCAAAAAAATGTCCTTCACAGGCTAGATTGTGAAAAGATTTCAAAAGTTGGCTTTGTTGCTCTTTATCTACACAGCGAAAGAATACTCCATCTATGCTCCTTTTGTACAAGACGTCCCAAAGGACAAAATTGGTAGCTTTCAACTTGATAGTCCTCCTTTCTTTGTAAGACAAATGAGCAAGACATTCACCATAAATAAGGAAATGAGCGATACCTGAATACCACTCACTGATAGTGGAGACAAAAAAAATTGTTAGTGTCTTTTCCACTTTAGTTTTTTCACGTTGTGTGTCTTCTGGCTTATTGTCAGCAATTAATTGGCATAGGCCTTTACCCCTAACCAGATTTTTCAGCTTGATGTCCAGATCAAACTCTTGGATCTTTGCAATCTAATTACCTCTTTTTGTGCCAAACTCCTGCTGAGTTAATATAGACTTGACTGTAGTGTCAGGAACTAAGGCAGTAGTGTGTGAATTTAGAATATAAAAGTAGAAATGTTTGACTGCTTTCACCAATGCATAAACATGTCTCTCTATATTTTAATACTTCATCTCATGGGTTTTGAGAGGGCAACTTAAGAAAGAGATAGGAGATTCCATACCTTCCTTGCCTTGTTGAACAAGAATTACTGAAAGAGTGTGTTCAGACGCATAGCTGTATATGATGAAATTTTTGTTGTAATCTGGACAAACCAAGGTAGGGGCGTGAGCAATGGCAGTCTTGATATCTTGAAATGCTGACTTGCCTTTTTTAGTCCAACTGAAGATGGTCTTCCCTTTCATCATTTTCACAATGTGTCTAGTCTTTTCAGCAAATATCTTTGTAAAAAATTCACTTTTTCAAAGAAAGAATGAACATCATTTTTACTTATAGGCAAATTAAGCTCTTGAATAGACTTGACTCTGTCTAAGTCAATTTTTATGCCTTCTTTGGACACAATGTGTCTAAAGAGTTTCCCTTCTGTTACTCCAAAAAAAGACTTTTTAAGATTCAAGAAAATACCATTCTGACGACAGCGCTCCAACACTTGTTGTAAGTGGCATACATGATTAGATCGATGCTTTGAAAAAATAGTCAAGTCATCAAGGTATACCACTATGAATTTACCAATCTCATCTTTGAAAGCCAGATCCATTGCTCTCTGAAAGGTAGCACCAACATTTATTAAATCAAAAGGCATTCTTCTATATGCAAATGTACCCCAAAGTGTGGTGAATGCAGTCTTGTGTTGGTCTGCTTTACCAACTTCAACTTGATTATATCTTGAGAAGCCATCCAACATTGATAACATTTTTGAACATGTCACTGTTTGAAGCACTTGATCCATAATTGGTAAAGAATAATTATCTTTCAAAGATGCTTGATTCATATTTTTAAAATCTACACAAATGCAAATTTTGCCATTCTTCTTCTTTACAGACACTGTGTTTGCAATCCACGTGGAATGATGGATCGAGAAGATGATTCTAGCATTTAATATTTTTTATATCTCAGACAAAATAGTACCTGATAATTTTAAATTGTACTGCCTAGATTTTTGCTTATAGGGCATTGAATCAACCTTGAGAGGAATGTCATGATGGATTTCATTGGGTCTGAGAGACTTCAGGTCTTCATAAGAATATGCTAAGACATCCATGTATTGATGGAGCAAAGTGGTGAACTTGAATCTTTCTTCAAGGGTGCAACACTTACCAATGCTAACCATCTTGAGATTTTCTTTAGTGGTCAGATTTACTTGATCGAATCTCTGAGAAAAACTTGAGTCTGTTTGATGTTGTTTGATGAATCTATCATGCTTGTCAAACAGCTTCTCAAAAGAAACCAGGCCTTTATGATTTTTATTTTTTTTAGCTGTAAGAATTTTTCATTTATATCTGAACTAGATTCAAAGGCTGATTCATTCTTATTAGATTCACTGCCTTCAAAATGTAGTTATTCAAAATTGTCTTTTCATTCTAAAAAAGCAATGATTTGATGATCATCATTGAATACTTGCCAATAATCAACATTGTCAGGAACACTTGGTCTATAGACCAGCTCAATAGTATACATGTCTTCTTTGAAATCTGAATGATGAACTAAGAGAGTTCTTGAAATATCAAGTGCATCAGCTATATCATTAGACTCTCTAGGTATGGCAGAATTGTTGAAAGCATCAAAGCTTTCAATTTGGTCCCAAACTAAGTTATGGTAGTGGCGTAATATTTCATTCTTGGTTTGGTAAAGATTTTTTACTTGATAAACCACTAATTTAGCATTCCCTTTGGCATGAAGAAACTTGATGCCTTTTTCTTGACCAACCTTCATTCCAAGTAGCAGAGATTCAGATTTAGCTATATTGTTAGTGTTGCTAAACTGTAATTTATAAGATAAAGGAAACATATCTCTTTGAGGAGATATCAACACAATCTCAGCTTTCGAACTGGTAGAGAAACAACTACCATCAAATTCTAAAGTCCATATCTCATTTGATATTGATTTTTCTTTAGATTTTCCTTCATCAGAGATAGAGGATCTTTCTTCATCTGTATTACAGCTTACTAATTCTTTTATTGTTTTAGTTTAACTAATTTCTGAGTTGACACTTTCAAGAATTATATTAGGTGTTTCATGCACTTTATCTATAGATAAAAAATAGTTACCCATACCTACGAATTCAAAACGAATTTGAACTTCAGGGGCTGATGTCTGGGTGACCACATATTTTGCTTCTTTTTCAGGGAGCAACCTCTTCATTACACCTTGTACATGGATCCTTGCCTCAGATACATCCATGCTTATTTCTCCTCCCATGTTTTTGCAAAAAATTTATCCAAGCAAAATGTTATAAGATGCTTAGACGTCAGCCACCAAGACAGTCATTTTGATTCTCTTGTCTGGAAAGGCTGCAAATGCAAATTGGGCATCTTTGATTTGCCCCAGCAATGGTACTTGTTTGTTTTTTATGGAGAAATATCTCTCAAATGTCTTGGTTAGTGTGAGACCAAGAGACTCAGCTACTTTAGCAGGCATGACATTATCAGATGTGCCTGAGTCTATAATACAGTTACTCAGTTTGTGGCCATTAATTAATAGGGAAACATATAAAGGTTTTATTTTTCTAAGAGCAGCTTGGGGAGTAATGACCAGATTATTTAGAATAGGCGTGTTCTTTAGAGAATTAAGAGTTATCTTATTAGCTTTTTGTCCTGCAGAGACGGTTTGGTTCTTAACATATTGGACCAATTTATTTAATTGATTAAGATTGGATTACAAATATTCGAATTCAGATATTTGTATTTTTGTCTTTTTGACATGATCGATTATGTCAAATTACTGAATTGAGCTAGGTACAGAGAAAGGTACTTCAACTTTTTGAGTTTTAAGAGAGATGGGAGGTGAGCTGGTTTGTGAATTTAAAGTAAAAAGAGAAGGCAAAATTGATGTATTTGCCTTTTAAGCGATTATCAGATCTTTTGACTGAAAAGGCATAATGGTTCCATGCTTAGCAATCGTGACTACTGGTTGTGGTTGCTTTTTTGTCTTTCCTTTATCAGCTTGCTAAACTGATTGGTTTTTGGACTTGATAAACACTACATATGATCCATCAAAAGCTTCTTTTTTACTTCTGGGTTCATTCTGGTAGTTCAAAAAATCAATGTGAGAGTCACCCGCTGATTCTTCTTAATTATCTTCAAGGAGATCAGTGTCATTTTCTTGATTCAATTCAGGCTGAAAAGAGAATTCTGTTTCAAGATATCTCATTGTTGAATTAGTTAGAGGAGCTTCCAAGGCAAGTTTCCCTTATGGGGAAGGAAGGCGATTCTGTTGCCCTTGATTTCTGGTAGCATTGCCCTTATATGACTGATTTGGGAATGTCCTTCTGTATGAAGGAGCATAAGACATTCTTTGAGCCATTTGCTTTTTGAGAGCAAGCAACTCATTTGCCAATTTTTGCACCATTAGATCTGTGGTGCTTATAGATGAATATTCATAAGATGATGAAGCTCTATTTCTATTTGAGTCTATTCTTATCTTTCTTGCTAAGATGAGATCATCTTCTACTTCAATAGCCAAATGTTGAGCTGCATCAAGATCTATTTGACCAGCACGTCTCAAAAGAAAACTTACTTCAGGTAATTGAGAATTAATAAAAAAACATTTGAGATTCTCCGCTATAGGTCGAGCTATTACAAGAATTTTATTTCTCAGTTTGTCAAATTTGGCTATGAAGTCTCTCATAGGCTTATAAGGCTCTTTCTTCATCTGTGTAAATTGAGCCAAAAGTGCATGTGCATCTTCTGCAGGTTTGAATCTGGCTTCAAAATTATCTTTGAGAGTATTTTAATTAGTCACTCACTGAGCCTATAGATGATAAAATCAATCTGTAGTAGTACTTTGTAGTGTTTCCATAAAAAGCCTGACTGCTACATCTTCAAATTCTACTCTGATTACTCCATAATCTATGCTAAAGGCTATAATATGTTCATCAGGATGAACTTTCTCATCACCATAGAATTTAGGGAAATTCTTCCTTAAACTACGTGGAAGCTCATGTAGAGATGGAGTAAGATTGAGAGGACCAAAAGCAATACCCCAGGGGCCTTGAACTTCTATTATAAGATTATAAAAATGAGGGATAACAAATCTCAGAGGGGTAATTATTGGCAAAGCTTTATCAACATCAGAAGTAGATACTTCATCTGGCAATGGAGATTTGACTTTAGTAGGAGGAAAGCTCTTAGTTCATTAGAAATGAGATGGTGAAAGAAACAGATCAAAATCAATTTGCTGTACCAACTTGAATACAGGGTCAACACTACTTTTAGCCCTTTGGCTTCATGTATACCTTAAATTTGTGAGATTGTAAAATAAAAATGGAAAAGAATTGACCTTGCTTCAGTTAAAGCTTGAGGCTTTAAACTGTGTGTTCTTTCCCAGTTAGTGTGGAGGTGAATGCGTAGATTATAAATGGATAACGGATATTATATCTCCATTGGAGTCGCAAAAACTATTGGTTGAATATTTTGTCAATCAGCATACTGATAAACAAAATAGGTCTAATCAGCCAAAGTAGGAAGATTAGTCATCCAAATGTGTGGGTTTACCACATCAAAAGGGGATTGATCTCTCCTCTCATCAAGGGGAGGTTCCCTATATATATATATAAACAAAAAATAATACTCAAGGGTAGGACAAACCATCCATCTCTCTTTCTTCAGAGATGATGTGTGCAAATCAAAATAAAAACTCAAGGAAAATGACAGACAACATTCCTCTTCTTTCAGAAGTACTATTTAGCAAATCACAAGAATACTCTTGGTAGTATATGCAAAATGTATCAAAGGACGTAGTAACCAGCAAATTGAGATGCAACATAAAGGCTTCACCTGAATTATTCAAGAGTAAGATATGAAGGACAATGAGGGCACCAAGTTGTCTCAAAGTCCTTTACACAGAAATGAAAAGAAAATACACTAAAGGCAATTATGGGGGCACAAAGTCTCTCCACAGTTGACTCTTCAGGACACCTTCCTCACTGCTGTCACTAATTCTGCTTATTGAATTAAAGGAATAGAAGATATATTAAGAAAAAAGACATAAGAATAGTTTCCTCAACAACAAAGATATCACGGCACAAAGTCTGAAAAATCACTTATTTTTTTATTATAATAACAAAATATTATCAACAAATTGAGCTCAAAGTCTCAGAAGTGCTTTTCAATTTGGGTAGAGTTTTGTTCTGATTGTCAAAAAGAGATCCATTTACAATAGAAGAGAATCCCTTATATAGCCTCTTCAAGAAGGACTCGAGAATAGTAACACATCATGTTGCATTGAAATCTGTTAAGAAGATAAGCTGGAACTTAGGCACATTTACCCATTTGATTTTATCAATGCAGAGAAACAAGTCACGCTATTGAAAGTTTGCAACTTTCAATGTCCACCTAGCGATCTGATCCTATCTTCATCGTTCCTCCTTTTTTGGTTAATTGAATTAGGTCCTGGATTTAATTTGTTGTTCTATTTCTTCCTCACTTTCTGCTGGTCTTGGCCTTAAAGCCTATGAATGCATTCAAGTCTGTAGATTTAAAGGATCAACGACTATTTTATGAGCTTTAAAATTGACGTTCGCGCGCCCGTCATTATGTTTTCAACAGCTAGTTCACTGTCTTGAATTTGATGTCTTCGGGCGCATCACCCCTTGGTCCTTCTTCAGCTTTTTTGTTTGACACTTTCTTAGAATGAACCTGCCCTTTTGGGCTTTAAGAAATGTTTCGCTTTGGGTCAAGAAGAGCCCCCCGCAAAGGTATCTGCCCTTCGAGTGGTCTTCAGATGGCCTTCGAGCTTCTTTATTCTAGTGGGTCGCTAAATTCTTCCTTCGAATTTCTCATTTTATATCTTCTCGAAGGGAAGGTGACCCTTCAGCTTCAAGGAAGTGTCCTTCAATTTGGCAGTCGAGAGTCCCCCGCAAGGGCACCTACCTTTCGGGGTCCTTCGGCGGCCTTTTTCTTAGCGGACTGTTTCTCAGGCTTTCCTGCGGACAATTCCCATGGGTATTTCCCTGAGCTTTCTCCATGGGCAAATTATTGTGAACAAAAAGTCTAAGGACAAATTCTCACAGACAAAAAGTCTGCAAAAATTTCCCGATCACTTTGCCTTTGTAAAATCCTTCGGGTTTTTTTCGCCCGTGGCTTGTCTGAATTCTTTCGGATTTTTTGTCCGAAAGAATTCCTTTAGACAAAAAGTTTGAAGGAATTATTTTTTGCCTTAGTCTTTTTTGAATTTTGAAAGAATTACCTCTACGGCCTTCTTTGAAAATGACCCTTCTGAAGGGTACTTTCGTTGACCAAGTGCCCTCCGCAAGGGCACTTGTCATTCAAGAGGCTTCTTTGAACTTTTGCATTTGAAATGCTCCTTTGAACTGTCTGAGTGAACCACTTGGTTAAACCAAGCTGTTGAACCATTTGATTGAATCAAACGTTGAATCGATCCATTGAACCAAGTCGATGAACCACTCTATTAAACCAAGTTTTGGTTCAATGGTTCAAACAAAGCCTTGAACTGACTGACAAACCATTTGTTTGAACCAAAGGATGAACCAAAGCGTTGAAACAAAGTGAATGAACCACCTGAGTGAAACAAAGCATTGAACTGCTTCATTGAACCAAGCCATTGAATCGTTCATTTGATTGAACCGACCTTTGAACCAAAAGACGTTGAACCAAGCTTTGGTTCAACGGTTCAAACGAAGCCTTAAACCGAAGCACTGAACCATTGGATTGAACCAAAGGATGAACCAAAGCGTTAAACCTTTTGAACTTTGAATTCATTGGACCTTTGAACCAAAGTGGTTCAACGGTTCAAGCTGTCTTTGCTTAGATGCTTGTCGATGAAGATTTTTGATTGAACCAAGGTACTGAAACAATCTCGAAAATGACCAAGTGTTAAAAATTGATTCTTTTGGTTAAACCTGCTTGTCGAAGTCTTTGAACCTGTGGAAATGAACCTGCATGCAGAGTTTGTAGAAAGCAAGTCCGTAGTTTTTTCTAACCTTGAAAGAGTTCGTAGAAATCAACCTATGAAGCCCATTAAACTTGGCCTACAAAGTCTGTAGATTTCTCTTCTTGCTGAGTCTGTAGATTCAAGCCTGCAAAGTCCATAGATTCAAGCCTGCAGAGTCCGTAGATTTTTGAAAAGCTTGAAAAATGAGGAATTTGAATGCTCAAGACAAATTTTGGAAAGGGAAGAGACAATTTTGGTCTATAGGACTAAAATAGTTTAAATGTTGTCCCAAAAATGAGTGATATTTTTGGGAGACAACACGGCCTGTTTGTCTCCCTTGGAGTAAAGACGAAGTGGATAGCTGTGCAGATATTAGGAGACAGACCAGATGACCCAGGCCCAAGAGAAGAAATTTGAGATGAATTGACACGCCACAATTAAGGTAGTCACCCTGTTCTAGCATGGTCCCTTAACAAAATTGAAAATTCATTCAAGGCATTGAATGCAACATGGGCTGCTCTATGGAACAAAGTGCCAAGCCTTTCTTGGATACTATATATTGTCAACTCCTATTTTATACAAGGGATATCTTTTTAGTTATAGAAGCAAGACTCTGCCAAAATTGAAAGGTGATTACTGAGACTTTGAGCTCAGATTGTTGATCATATTTCTTTATTTGAATAAAAAAGCAAGTTACTTTTAGACTTTGTGTTGTTATAGCTTGTGTCATTTTAAGAGATTGTTCTTATGTCTGTCTTCTAAATGTGTTCTTGTTCAATTAATGAAATAAGTAGAACTAGTGGAAGTAATCAAGAAGGTGTCCTAAAGCCAACTATGGAGAGACTTTGTGCTGCCACAAGTGTCTTTAATGTGTTTGTTTGTTTTCTATTTATGTGTAAAGGACCTTGGGATGACTTTGTGCCCTCATTGTCTTTCTTATTTCACTCTTGGGCAGTTGAGGTGAAGAATTTGTGCTACACTTCATTTTGCTAGTTACTGCACCCCTATTACTAGTTACTTGTCACTATTTGAAAGAACTCATGTTGTTTCCTGTAAGACCACTTCTAAAAGAAGAAAAGTGTCTTTAGTGTTTTCACCTAGATTTCTCCTTTGTTTATGAATATCATCTCTGAAAAAAGAGAGATGGATGGTATTGTCCTACCCCTGAGTGTTATTTTATGCATGTATATATAGTATATAGCCCATTATATTTATAGGGAACCTCCCCTTGATGAGAGGAGAGATTTGTCCCCTTTTGATGTGGTAAACCTGCACACTATGCCGACCAATTTCCTTATGTTGTGGTTGAAGAGACCTATTTTTCTAATTGGTTAGTTGGTGAAAAAATATTCACCCAACAAGCCCTAAGGTTGGTTGATGTGAATATGTTATCCCTATTGTCCCCCAAAAATATCACTTATTTTTTAGACAAAATTTGAACTATTTTGGTCCAACAGACCAAAATCCTCTCTCCCCTTCTCAAAAATTGTTATGGGCATTCAAATTCTTCATCATTCAAGCTTTTTCAAATTTCTACGGACTCTATAGGCTTCAATCTACAGACTCTGTAGGCTAAAATCTATGGACTCCATTCTACGGACTTCACAGAAAGGAATCTATGGACTCATTTCTACGGACTCTACAGGTTTAAATCTACGAACTCTGCAGATATATTTCTATGGACTCAACATGCTTGAAATCAACAAGTTCAAAGGCTTCCACAGGGGAGTTTAATCAAAAGAACAAGTTTCCAACACTTAGTCATTTTCAGGGTTGGTTTAATGCCTTGGTTCAAACAAAAGAGTTCATCGACAAGCTTCTATGCAGTGTTTGAACCATTGAACCATTGAACCTTGAACCATTTTGGTTCAACGAGTTCAATGGGTTCAAAGGTTCAACTTCATGAACAAGAGTTAAGTGCATTTGTCAAAGTTCAAAGTCTAATCGCTTCAGGTTTAACGGCTTCAAAACACTTATCAAAGAGAAGAAGGCTTGAACCATTGAACCGTTGAACCATTGAACCACTTTGGTTCAAAGGTTCAACAGCCCTATGGTTCAAAATGGTTTAGATCAAAGTGTTTGGTTCAAGTGGTCAAGTGAATGAATGGAATACAAGAAATTGAACTGATTGAACCATTGAACCGTTGAACTAAAGTTGGTTCAATCGGTCGGTTCAATCGGTAGGTTCAAAGGGCTGCCCCAAAGCCAAAGGAAAAAGAGTCTTTGCAGAGGGTAGTGAACCAAGTTGAGTGTCCTTGCAGAATGAATGAGCAAAAGCAAACAAAGATAATTCCTTTGGAAAAGTGAACCAAAGACAAACAACCCTTGTTGAGGGCAAGCAAGGAGCAGATGGACCATTTCAAAAGTCTGAAGGATATTTATGGGCTTGAACAGTCCTTGAAGAGGGCACAGTTCTCTTTCGGGAAAAGAATGCAGCAAAATGGTTAAGGCAAGAATCCTTCAGACTTTTTGTCTGAAGGAATTCACTCGGGAAGAAAGCCTGACAGAAAACTCGATGGAAAGCAGAGGCAAAGCAAAGGAAGATTTCCTTCAGACAAATTGTTCGAAAGAATTACTTCAGACTTTTTGTTCAAAGGAAAAGTCCACCGAAACAGAAAACTTGTTGAGGAAATAAAAGCCCGAAGGCCACCCGAAAGATCTCGAAGGGTAGGTACCCTTGCAGAAGGCTCTCATTAGGGAAAGTAGACCGTTTCTTAAGACCTCAAAGGGCAAGTTCCCTCTGGGAAAGATCAAACCTCGAGTTGCAGCGGAAGCCATGTGTCTCTCATAAAGATGCAACAAAAGCTGCCACATGTCATCTTCTGAGACACAATTTCTAATAACTTTCAAAACAACAAAACATACCACGTGTCATCTACAAAGCTCGACGGAGGCCGCCAAGTGGCAACATCCACAGCTTCTTCCTTTTATTGAGTAAGGACTATGGTGGGTCCCGGGTGAGTGGCTAAACTCGAGTGGAATGCGCCATGTGTCATCATTTGCATGAGTTCAAAAGAGTCCCAAATGTTTCTACAGTGTTTCTATGAGCTCAACGAAAGCCACCACATGTCATCATTTGCAAGACTCTCAAAAGTCTCCCAAATCCTTTATAAGTTAAGTAGATGTTGCCATGTGTCCTCTCTTATTTCACAGTAGAATGTGCCATGTGTCACTTATTAAGAACAGTGAAAAGCAACCAAAGAAAATAGGAAAGACACAAAAGAAGTGCTAAAGAGGATGACAGGCCCACAGTCATCAAATTTAGGGCAACCAAGTAGCCCTTGGCTTTCAAATGATGATAGACTTAAACACGTCAAATTTGCGACAATGAAATAACTATTGATCCTTACAGACTTAAGCACAAAACCTGTGAACAAATTCAGTGACTGGCTAAAGAGATAGCTTGAGAGCTCAGATCACATAAATAAGGATGAAATACAGTAAGGAAAAGAGGAATGATGGAGAAAGATCAGAAATATATGTACATAGGATATGTTTCTAGAAAGTAAAGCACCCCACTAGGTGGATATCGAAAGAGCGTGAAAATTTAATGGCGTGGCCTATTTTTATACATCGAGTAAAGTAAATAGCTACGCACACATAAAGAAACACATCAGGTAGCCCATATTAAAGATTGACACTCAATTCCAGTAGAACCCATGGACAAAATTTAAAATGCATTAAAGGCATTGAATGCATTATAGGCCATTTTTGTGAAACAAAGCGTCCAAGTCTTTCTTGGAGCACTATATATTGGACTCTCTCTTATTATTTTAGGGATCTCTGTCTATGATCAAAAACAAAACTTTGCCCAAATTGAAAGGCATTACTGAGACTTTGAGCTCAGATTGTTGATCATACTTTGTTATTTGAATAAGAAAACAAGTGACTTTTCAGACTTTGTGCTGGAATAGCTTAGTTGTTGGGGAAATTGTTCTTATGTCTATTTTCTTAATACATTTTTTTGTCTATTTAATTGAATAAGCATAATTAGTGAAAGTGATCAGGAAGGTGTCCTAAAGTCAGTTGTGGAGAGACTTTCTACTGCCACAATTGTCTTTAGTTTGTCTATTTTTCTATTCCTGTGTAAAGGATCTTGAGATGACTTTGTGCCCTCATTATCCTTCATATTCTATTTCTATGTAAAAGACCTTGGGATGACTTTATGCCTTCATTGTATTTCATATTTCACTCTTTGGCAGTTGAGGTGGAGACTTTGTGTCTCATTTCATCTTGTTGTGTTACTCCACCCTGTTATAGTTATCTGTCATCACTCGAAAAATTTCTTTTGTCTACTGAACAACACTTCTGAAAGAAAATGAGTGTCTTAAGTCATTTCATCAAAAAATTTCCTTTGATTTATGAACATTATCTCTGAAAAAAGAGAGATGGATGGTTTATCTTACCTTTGAGTATTATTTTTTATTTATATATAGTATATAGCTCCTACATATCTACAGGGAACCTCCCCTTGATGAGAGGAGAGATTTGTCCCCTTTTGATGTGGTAAACCTACACATTTGGCCGACCAATTTCCCTATGCTGTTGTTGAAGAGACCTATTTTTCTCATCAGTTAGCTGATCGACAAATATTCACCCAATAGTTTTTGGTGACTCTGTTGGGGATTTACGTGCATTCTGAAGCCTCAAGTTTCAGATTGAAGCAGTCCCTATCCTTATCCATTATAGACTCTGGAAACTATGTTCTATGTCTTACCCATTATCATTATAGCCTTACCATCTCCCTCCACCTCCATGCCAACTGTGATAAAACGCACAGTTTGAAGCCTCAAGCTTCAAGCTGAAACAAGGTCAGTTCTTTCCCATTTTTATTTTACAATCTAGCAGATCTATGGTATATGTGAAGATAAAGGGCTAAAGGTATTGTTGACCATATATTCGAGTTAGTACAACAAAGTAATTTTGATCCATTTCTTTCACCATCTCACCTCTAATGAACTAAGAGCTTTCCTCCTACTAAAGTCAAGTCTCCATTATCGGGTAAAGCCTCTATTTTTGCTATTAATAAAGCTTTGCCAATTATTACCCCTCTGAGATTTGATATTCCACCTTTCCATAGTCATACAATGGCAATTCAATGCCCCTGGGATAATTCTTTTAGTCCACTTAATTTAAATCCACCTCTACATGAGCTCCCACACAGTTCAAAAAATAATTTCCCCAAATTATATGGTAATGAGAAAGTTCACTCCGATGAACACATTACAGCCTTCAGCATAGCCTGTGGTGTGATAGGCATGGAATTTGAGGACGTGGCAGTTAGACTATTTATGGAAACATTGCAAGGTGCTGCCGCAGACTAGTTCTACCACCTGTAGGCTCGGTCAGTGACTGACTAGAACACTCTCAAAGCCAAATTTGAATCCAGTTTCAAGCCTACAGAAGATGCACATGCCCTGCTGGCCCAACTCACACAAATGAAGAAGAAGCCTCATTAACCAATGAGAGATTTCATAGCCAAGTTTGATAAGCTGAGGAACAAGATTTCTACAATTGCTTGGCCTACAACTGAGAATCTCAAATATTTCTTCATCAATTCTCAGCTACCTAAAGTGAGTTTTCTTCTTAGACGTGCTGGCTAAATAGACCTTACTATAGCTCAATATTTAGTCACTGAGGTGGAAGATGACCTTATCTTGGCAAGAAGATAAGGAGAGATCCTAACAGAGGTAAATATTCTTCATCTTCTAAATATCCATCTACAGGCATCACTAATCCAATAGTGCAGAAGCTAGCAAATGAACTACTAGCCTTGAAAAGACAAATGGCCCAAGGTATGTCTACTCCTCCTTATCGAGATATGCCAAGGAGGACATTTCAGAACTAGCCATATCAAGGCAATGCTGCCAAAAGTCAAGGGCAACCAAATCGTCTTCCTCCTCCATAGGGCAAACTTGCCATTGAAGCACCCCCAACCAATTCAACAGTTGGATATCTTGAAATAGAATCTGATTTCTCTTTCTAGCATGAATTGAACCAAGAAAATGACGTTGATCTCCTTGCAAAAGATGAAAAAGAATTAGCTGGCGACTCCAACATTGATTTCTTAGATTACCAAGATGAACCTAAAAGTGAAGGTGAAGTAGCTGAGGGATCATATGTTGTGTTCACCTGATCTAATAACCAATTAGCCCAGCAAGTTGGTGAATAAAAAATAGAAGAGCGAATTCAACCTGTAATTTCAATTGCTAAGCGGGTAACCACTCTGCCTTTTTAGCCAAAAGACTCGGTGACTGCTAAAAAGGTGAGTACCTCAATTGCACCTTCACACCCAACTTCAAATTCACAGGCTAGTCCTCCCCCTCCCAAAAATAAAAAAGATGGACTGCCTTCCTCTATTCCTAGTCCATTTCAGTCATTTGACATAATCAATCATGTCAAGAAGACTAAAATTTAAATGTCTAAATTTGAATTCCTGCAATCTAATGCTGAGCAGTTGGATATGTTAGTTTAGTGTGTGAAGAATAAAGTTGTCCCTGTAAGATAAGAGATTAAGAAGGTAACTCATGATCCCCCAAGGAACATGCTCATTCCAAATAATCTTGTTATTACTCCTCCAGCTGCCCTTAGAAAAATAGAGCCTTTCTATGTTTTCTTTTTGATAAATGGTCACAAACTGAGCAATTGTATCATAGACTCAGGTGCATATGACAACATCATGCCTATTAAAGTGGCAAAATCTCTTAGACTCACACTAACAAAGATATTTGGGAAGTGTTTCTCTTTGGAGAACAAACAAGTACCTCTACTGGGACAAATCAAAGATGCCCAATTTGCATTTGTAGCATTCCCAGACAAAAGAATCAAGATGACAGTTTTGGTGGCCGATGTCTCAACATCTTATGGTATTATTCTTGGACAAAATTTTTGCAAAGATGTTGGTAGAGAATTGAGCATGGACCTGTCTAAAGCAAGGATCCCTGTCAAAAGCATCATGCAGAGGCTGCTTCCTAAAAAGAAATCAAAATATGTTGTCACTCAGACATCAGCCCTTGAAGCTCAAATTTTATTTGAATCTTCAGGCATGGGTAATTACTTCTTAACCACAGATAATATTCATGTTTTAGTAGATGAAAGTCCTAAGGTGGCAATCTAGGAATCAACTTAGATAAGACATCAAAAGAATTCCCCCTTTCAAGCAAAGAGAAATCTAAGGAAATATCAGTTTTTGATGATGTTTGGACCCTGAAATTTGATGGCAATAATTTTTATACTAGTTTAGGGGTTGAGATTGTGTTGATATCTCCTCAAAGAGATATTTTTCTATCTTCATACAAGTTGTAGTTTAGCAACACCAACAACACAGCTGAGTACGAATCTCTATTGCTTGGATTGAAGACTGCTCGAGATAAAGGCATCAAGCTCCTTCATGCCAAAGGAGATGCTGAACTAGCGATTTATCAGGTGAAAAATCTATATCAAACCAAAAATAAGAGATTACGCCACTACTGCAATTTAGTCTAGGGTCAAATTGAAAGCTTTGATGCTTTCAACATCTCTGCCATACCTAGGGAATTCAATGACTGAGCTGATGCACTAGCTATTTCAGCAACTCTCTTAGTCCCTCACCCAAACTTCACAGGAGGCAAATACACCATTGAGATGGTCTTCTAACTAAGCGTATCTGATAATGCCAGTCATTGGCAGGTGTTTAACAATGACAACCAAATCATCACCTTTCTAGAATAAAGAGATAGCTTCGAACAGTCACACTTTGAAGGCAGTAATTCTCAGAAGCTTGAATCGGTTCCTAAAATGAACTCAAATGCAGATGAAAAATTCTTGCAACTCAAAGGGAATAAAATTTCCAAAGGCCTCGTTTCCCTCAAGAAGCTGTTTGACAAATATGATAGATTCATCAAACAACAACAAATAGATTCAAGCTCCTCCCAAGGGTTTTGTCAAACCAATTTGGGTACCAAAGAAGATCCCAAAATGGTGAACATTGGGAAGTGTTGTACCCATGAGGAGAGATTCAAATTCACTACTCTACTCCGCCATTACATAGATGTCTTAGCATACTCCTATGATAATCTGAAGTCACTCAGATTTGAGGAAATTTACCATGAAATTTCTCTCAAAGATGATTTGGTGCCTTACAAATAGAAATCCCTGCAGTACAATCTAAAGATATCAAGTACTATTCTGTCAAAAATACAAAAATTGCTGAATGCCAAGATAATTTTCCCAATCCATCATTCCACATGGATTGCCAACATAGTACCTGTGAGAAAGAAAAATGGAAAAATTTGCATTTGTGTGGATTTCACGAATCTGAATCAGTCATCCTTAAAGGATAACTATCCTTTGCCAATCATGGATCAAGTGCTTCAGACAGTGATCGACTCAGAGATGTTATCAATACTAGATGGCTTCTCAAGATACAATCAAGTTGAAGTTAGTGAAGCAAACTAACACAAGACTGCCTTCACCACACCTTGGGGCACGTTTGCATATAGAAGGATGCCTTTTGGCTTGATAAATGTTGGCACCACCTTTTAGAGATTAATGGACCTTGCTTTCAAAGATGAGATGGGTAAGTTCATTGTAATTTATCTTGATGACTTGACCATCTTTTCTAAGCATCGCCCAGATCATATATGCCACTTACAACAAGTGTTGGAGTGTTACTGCCAGAATGATATTTCCTTGAATCCCAAGAAGTCTATTTTTGGAATAATAGAGGGAAAAATTCTCAAACACATTGTGTCTAAAGAAGGCATAAAGATTGACTCAGACAGAGTCAAGTCTATCCAAGAGCTTACCTTGCCTACAAGTAAGACTATTGTTGACTCTTTCTTTAGAAAGGTGAATTTCTTATGAAGTTTTATCCTCGAGTTTGCTGAGAAGACTCGACACATTGTGAACATGATAAAAGGAAAGGCCACCTTCAGCTGGACTGAAGAAGGCAAATCAACATTTGAGGATATCAAGACTGCCATTGCCCACGCCCCAATTTTGGTTTGTCTAAACTACGACAAAGAATTCATCATATACATTTATGCTTTTGAACACACGCTTTCAGCAATTTTGGTTCAACATAATAGAGAAGGTATGGAATCTCTCATTTATTTCATGAGCTGCCCTCTCAAAGCTCATGAGCTAAAGTATTCAAACATGGAGAAGTATGCTTATGTAGTGGTGAAGGTAGTCAAGCATTTTTGCTTCTATATCTTGAATCCTCACACTACTGCCTTGGTTCCTAATACCATGATCAAATCCATACTAACTCAACAAGAGTTTGGGATGAAAAGAGGTAATTGGATTACAAATATTTAGGATTTTGATCTAGTTATCAAGCTAACAAAGTTGATACGAGGAAAATGCTTATACCAATTAATTGATGATAACAAACTAGTAGAAACAGAGCATGAAGAAGTAGAGGTGGAAGACACACTGATAGTCCTCTTTGTCTATCATGAATGAGTGGTATTTAGGTATTTTTCATTTCCTTACTTATGGTGAGTGTCTTACTGACCTATCTTATAAATAAAGGACTATCAAGTTGAAAGCTGCCAATTTTCTCCTTTGGGACAACGGCTTGTATAAGAGGAGCCTTGATGGAGTGTTCCTTCGCTGTGTGGACAAGGAGCAGCAAAGCCAACTTTTGAAATCCTTCCACAATCTAGCTTATGGAGGATATTTTTCTGCTCCTGTAACTACTCACAAGATTCTATGAGCCATATATTATTGGCCAACTCTTTTTCAATATGCATATAAGTGGGTAAGAAAAATGTGAACTGTGCCAGCAGTTTGTTGGGAGACCCAAGTTAGCTCCCCTACCTCTCAAGCCAGTAGTCATAGAGGAACCATTTCAATAATAAATAATTAATTTTATTAGAGCTATAAACCCATCTTCAAGTGCTGGACATGATTATGTCCTTACAGCAACTGACTACTTCACCAAGTGGGTAGAAGCTATCCCAACCAAGTGTGCTACTTAAAAAGTAGTGTGCAATTTCTTTAAGGAAAATATTATTTCTAGGTAATATGGAATTACCCTCTCCCACTCTTATGATTACTTTTCACAAGGGAATGGACAAGTTGAATCAAGTAACAAGAACTTGATGACTATCATCAAAAAGCTGGTGGATGACAACCAAAGGACATGGCATAAAGCATTGGTTGATGCTTTGTGGGTAGATAGAATTACATCAAAAAGGGCAATTGGTATGTCTCCTTTTCAACTTCTTTATGGTATCAATGCTGAGATACCAATCACCTTGGAATTGCCGACATTAAAATTGGCTAAGGCAATTGAAGATCAGACATATGAAAGCTCCATTGATAAGAGGATCATGTGCTTGACTAAGTTGGATGAGCAGAGACCTATGGTGGTAGACCAAATAACTGCCCATCAAAGTCTGGTGAAGAAGCTCTTCGACCAAAAGGTAAAAAACTGTGATTTATAGGTTGGAGATCAAGTCCTGTTGTGGGACAAGAGAAGAGAACCAAAGGGAATGCATGGGAAGTTTGATTCTCTTTGGAGAGGCCCATTTATTATCCATTAGCTCAATGGTGAAAATAACTTCCTATTGAAATATCAAGATGACACGCTCTTCTCTCTGCCTTATAATGGGCAGCATCTGAAGCACTTCAATCCGTGAAGTATCAGATAAGATTAGTTTGTACATATGTATATTTGTATAGTCTTTAGTTCTATTTTCATGCTTTTATTTTTATTTTTGTCACCTTTCTTTTTGGTTAGCATGACTCTATAGCCCAATGACACATTTCAAGGTACTAGAGTTTCTGGTTTCTACTCCCCTCAGTTGTTCCAAGTTTTCAACTGAAGGAAGTTCCCCAACTAGAGCCAGCTGTTGCCCCCAAAAATATCACTCATTTTTTAGACAACATTTGAACTATTTTGGTCCAACAAACCAAAATCCTATCTCCCCTTCTCAAAAATTGTTCTGGGCATTCAAATTCTTCGTCATTCAAGCTTTTTCAGATTTCTATAGACTCTGCAAGCTTGAATCTATGAACTTTGTAGATTAAAATCTACGGACTCCATTCTACGGACTTCACAAAAAGGAATCTACAGACTCATTTCTATAGACTCTATAGGTTTAAATCTATGAACTCTGTAGATATGTTTTTACAGACTCAACATGATTGAAATCAACAGGTTCAAAGGCATCTACAGGCAAGTTCAATCAAAAGAACAAGTTTCCAACACTTAGTCATTTTCAGGATTGGTTCAATACCTTGGTTTAACCAAAAGAGTTCATCAGAAGCTTCTATGCAGTGTTTGAACCATTGAACTATTGAACCGTCAAAACCTTGAACCATTTTGGTTCAATGGGTTCAATGTCATCAACAAGAGTTAAGCACATTTGTCAAAGTTCAAAGTTCAACCGCTTCAAGCTCAATGGCTTCAAAACACTTATCAAAGAGAAGAAGGCTTGAACCATTGAACCATTGAACCACTTTGGTTCAAAGGTTCAATGGGTTCAAAGGTTTAATAGGTTTAACGGCCCTATAGTTCAAAACGGTTTGGCTTAAAGCGTTTGGTTCAAGCGGTCAAGTGAATGAATGGAATACAAGAAATTGAACTGATTGAACCATTGAATCATTGAAGAAAAATTGGTTCAATCGGTCGGTTCAATTGGTAGGTTCAAAGGACTGCCCCAAAGCCAAAGGAAAAAGAGTCTTTGTGGAGGGCAGTGAACTAAGTCGAGTGCCCTTGCGAAAGGTAACAAGCAAAAGCGAACAAAGAGAATTCTTTTAGAAAAGTGAACCAAAGACAAACAGCCCTTGCAGAGGGTAGGCAAGGAGCAGATGGACCATTTCAAAAGTCTAAAGGATATTTTTGGGCTTGAAAAGTCCTTACGGAGGGCACAGTTCTCTTTCGAGAAAAGAATGCAACAAAATAATTAAGGCAAGAATCCTTCAGACTTTTTATCCGAAGGAATTCACTCGGAAGAAAGTTCGACAAAAAACCTGACGAAAAGTAGAGGCAAAGCAAAGGAAGATTTTCTTCAGACAAATTTTTTGAAAGAATTACTTTAGACTTTTTGTCCAAAGGAAAAGTCCGTCAAAACAGAAAACCTGCTAAGGAAATAAAATCCCGAAGGTTGCCTGAAAGATCCCAAAGGTAGGTAGCCTTTTGGGAGGCTCTCACTAGGGAAAGTGGACTGTTTCTCAAGGCCTTGAAGGGAAAGTTCCCTCTGGAATGATCAAACCTCAAGCTGCAGCAAAAGCTGCCATGTGTCCCTCATAAAGATGCAACAGAAGTTGCCACGTGTCATCTTCTGAGACATAATTTATAGTAACTTTAAAAATAGTGGAACATGCCATGTGTCATCTACAAAGCTTGGTAGAGGCCGTTAAGTGGCAACATCCGCAGCTTCTTCTTTTTATTGAGTAAGGACTGTGGTGGATCTTGGGTGAGTGGTTAAACTCGAGTAGAGTGCGCCACATGTCATCATCTGCATGAGTTCAAAAGAGTCCCAAATGTTTCTATAGTGTTTTTATGAGCTCAGTGGAAGCCACCACGTGTCATCATCTGCAAGACTCTCAAAAGGCTCCCAAAGCCTCTATAAGTTAAGTGGATGCTGCACGTGGTCTTCGCCTGTTTCACAGCAGAATGCACCACGTGTCACTTGTTAAGAACAATGAAAGTGGCTAAAGCAAATAGGAAAGACATGAAGGAAGTACTAAGGAGGATGACAGGCCTACATCCATCAAATTCAGGGCAACCAAGTAGCCATTGGCTTTCAAATGATGACGGACCCGAACACGTCAAATTTGTGACAATGAATAACTGTTGATCCTTGCAGACTTAAACACAGATCCTGTGAACAAATTTAGTGACTAACTAAAGAGATAGCTCAAGAGCTCAGAACACACAAATAAGGATGAAATACAACAAGGAAAGGAGGAACGATGGAGAAAGATCAAAAATATCTGTGCATAGGATATGTTTCTAGAAAGTAAAGCAGCCCACCAAGTGGATATTGAAAGAGCACGAACATTCAATGGTGTGGCCCATTTTTATGCATCGAGTAAAGCAAACAAATGCATGCACATCAGGAAAACACATCAAGTGGCCCATATTAAAGACTGACACTCAATTCTAGTAGAGCCCATGGACAAAATTTAAAATGCATTAAAGGGATTGAATGCATTATAGGCCATTTTTGTGAAACAAAGCGTCCAAGTCTTTCTTGGAGCACTATATATTGGACTCTCTCTTATTGTTTTAGGATCTCATTTTGTGATCAGAAACAAAACTCTGCCCAAATTGAAAGGCATTACTGAGACTTTGAGCTCAGATTGTTGATCATACTTCGTTATTTGAATAAGAAATAAGTGACTTTTCAGACTTTGTGCTGGAATAGCTTGGTTGTTGGGGAAATTGTTCTTATGTCTATTTTCTTAATACATTTTTTTGTCCATTTAATTGAATAAGCAGAATTAGTGAAAGTGATCAGGAAGGTGTCTTGAAGCTGGTTGTGGAGAGACTTTGTGCTGCCATAATTATCTTTAATTTGTCTATTTTTCTATTCTTGTGTAAAGGATCTTGGGATCACTTTGTGCCCTCATTATATTTCGTATTCTGTTTCTGTGTAAAAGACCTTAGAATGACTCTGTGCCCTCATTGTCTTTCATATTTCACTCTTTGGCAGTTGAGGTGGAGACTGTGTCTCATTTCATCCTACTGTGTTACTACGCCTATTACAGTAACCTGTCATCACCTGAAAGATTCCTTTTGTCTGCTGAACAACACTTCTGAAAGAAGAGGAATGTCTTCAGTCATTTCATCAGGATTTCTCCTTTGATTTATGAACATTATCTCTGAAAAAGAGGAGATGGATGGTTTATCTCACATTTGAGTATTATTTTCTGTTTATATATATAGTATATAGCTCTTGCATATCTACAGGGAACCTCCCCTTGATGAGAGGAGAGATTTGTCCCCTTTTGATGTGGTAAACCTGCACATATGGCTGACCAATTTCCCTATGTTGTGGTTGAAGAGACCTATTTTGCTCATCAGTTAGCTGATCGACAAAATATTCACCCAACAATCCCAATGATGAATAGGTGGTCGACACGAAATAGGGAGTGGTTAATAGATTAAGTCAATGGCACAAGTGCCACAACCGTTAGTGCCATACTAGCAAATTTGTTATGAAGATATTCATCTATTGTATTTAATGTCATTAATCTTATTGTGTTATATTTTAATGCCTAGGTAAGGATGTCGAGGTTTATTTACATGTTATTAACCCAAATAATGTTGTCATTAATGATAATGTTTAAAAAATCTAATAAGTATATGAGGTCGTCATCTATGAGAGAAAGTTTGATGATTCATTTTGCCTATTCAATGGGCCAACAAAGGCCTAGTATTTTGATAGCTTGTTATGCATAGACCAAATATTAGGCATGAAACATTGTGAGTTGATTTAAGCCACAATCAATGTCCCTATGTGAATGCGATGAGAATATATATTTTGTCTCAATTTTGTCTTGACACTGGTCTCTTTTTTAAACCAGGTTTGTGGTGTGGCCATGTCGAAAGCCCTAAGGGTCATCAACATGGATGCATTAACTTATCGACAACTAAGTGGTAGATATGAAAGGTTGATAGGTCATTAAATTGAATTAATGACATTTATTGTGATTCTCCATCACAATGATGTGAAAAAACTACTCATTTTTTGGGTTTTCTCATTGTAGAAAATTTGTTTTGGCATAGTGGAAATTTTGTTTTGCTTATTAAGTTATAAAACAAAGGTATTTTTTTTAATAACTCTATGTGCATAGATCAGGGATTAGATGTGCAACCATTGCGAGGTGGGTTAAGCTTGAATAATTTCCTCTACGTGAATGCAGTGATAATATTTTGTATGTGCAAGTTTTCTTACTGACATTGAAACATTTTTTTATTTTTAGTTTTGCATTAAGGTATACAGTGAAAAATGTTTATGAATGGTTGTCTCTATCCTCATGGTGGAAATTTTTAGTTTTAAAATGTGAGATCCATAACCCTCAAGTGATTTCTAGTTATGATTTAGTAGTGGGTTTGAAATGTTATGTAGAGGCACGTATGGTGGTGATTGCATTGCTTCAACCTTATATTATGTACCTAATTGACAACCCACATTACATATTTGAGGATGGATAAGGCATTAGTTTCATTGGAAAGGATGTGTTCACCCACCAGTGACTAGGGGACATATATAGAAGGTGAGTAGTCAATAAATTAAATCAATGGTGCAAGTCCTTTTACATAATGACAAGCATATATACATTTTGTTGCACTATGATTTAGCATCAGATTAAGGTAGGATATATTCTTTGAATAACAATAATAATTGGATATGATTTCATTATTTTAATATATTATTGCTATTTTTTATTATTGCGATATACTGCTTGTTGGTGAAGCCATTTTTTTTTATCACTAAGCCCAATTCGTGCATACCCAACAACAATCACAAACCATGAGAAATGACTTCACGTCAAATGCTAAAACGTAGACTATATTGATAATGACACATTATAAAGAAAAATGTATCAAGGAAGTAAAGACACTATTAAATAGAATGTTCAATGTTGGCTTATTTCCTAACCATGTGACCTTATTTGTACTTATAAAGGGGTAATGTAATGAATGAGAGGTTGTTATGGCTCTAAAGATTTGAAACCAATGGAGATACAAATGAGATTATTGAAAACGATCGAGGTTGGTTGTATTCATAATGATTATACTTGTTAAAAACATTATATCTATGTTTTCCCAATATAAATGAGATTATTTTGACCATATTTACAGAGTGACACTAATTTGAGATTAACTTTCCTGATAATCGTTGCCAAAATATTATAAGTTTTGAATATGTTGATTCG